>CM029555.1:1482500-1612500 GCA_017141385.1 Sogatella furcifera | reverse complement strand
AAAATTCCACTCAGCAAAATAAGTGGCGGAGGAATAATGTCTTACTTTGATGCTTGGCTCTGTCAGAGCAGTCTGGAAGCGGTCTAACAGAGCGAAAAGGTTCAGCGAGGCTTCTTTTCACTCGATGAGCTTTTGCAGACCGTTCTCCGACTGTCCTGAGAGAGCTGAGCATTGATTATTTTCACTCTCCAACTGACAGTCATGTTGGCATTAGGTATACTGTCTTTCACTGGGATTAACTTGGGATAACTTGCCTCTCCTTGTAGCCTATTATTTTTCTGAGGATAGTCTGAGAAAATTTGAAGTTACTGAGATTCGATGGTAAGGGTAATATCCATGTAGGTCAACTAGATTGTTCAATTTTTCACAATCGTTATTCAAAAAATTAAAAGAGTATCATAATAAGGAGTGTGAAAAGGAACATAACCTGAATTTGGACATTTTAATCAGAATTGGTGTGGAGGAAGTTTTGGGCTAACGCTTGTTTTTCTCTCCTTTCAATGTATTTGATAAAATAAATAAATAAATAATGGTCATGGAAATTCACGAACCTAGTGCTGGACCGGTACAAAAATTGGAAAATTCTATTTTTCCATCATTATTGTGGATGATGCCCACATAAGTATTCAATTTTACTAGTAATGGAGTGTGCGATGGTGGTTTATGAGGTGCATAAACGACCATGCCTCTGGTGGGACTCCAACCCACGACCGGATAGTTGAAATACATTTCGTAACATAGTGTTGGGTTATAAGTGTTTTGTTGTATCATGGGAATTTTTCAAATCTGTTACTTCGTCATTATGAATTTCTTTTTCGACAATTAATTTTTTTTCTTGATTTGTCTAGTGCTAGTGTTCACTAAAGTTTGATTTCGAGAGCAGAATATCACTGTTTTCAAAATATAACTTTCCATTCTAACCTATTATATCGATGATTTTAGGATTCAAATATATCATTTTAGGAAAGTTTAACAAGAATTTCATTGAAGTTATCTCATTAATAAGGATGAGAATTCACTTTCATTCAAATTTTCTAACAAATTATCTAATAAAATTCGATCATTATTGAATTATTTCATAAGTTAGTTAATGCTATGGTTGATGCATTTATGCTATAGCTCAAGATGTACAAAACTCCAAAGAGAACCTATTTTATGAAGTTTGTCTGAAATCCTCTACAGCTTAACAAAGTTACAAGAATAGTACGCTACAACACTTTCCTGTTCTACAGGCATTCTAGGATTTCGTGAGACTGGTCCCTGTTTCTTCGTTGTTTTTTGATTATCTTATAAACTACTCCATATTGAATATTCTATCATCCGATAAAATATCAATTCCATCTTTCAGAAAATCAATATAGTTGATTATTTCTATGACAATTGATTTAAAAAAATGTTTATTTGTACAATATTGTATTTATATTGTGAAGTAGCCAATTCAAATATTGATTTTTGGTAAACTGCAAAACTGTCATAACTGGGTAGCCAATCCAGTTTTACAACTGTACTCATAGAACTATTTCATAACTCCAGTTATAACTAGTTATGCCGGTCGATTTCATTGAAGTCAGCAATCTATTGCAATCACCAGTAGATTTTGTCCAAGCAAAGAAGACATTCTGGCAAGATGGGAAATTGACTCCAGCTCGGTCAATATTCGTTCAAAGATTCATGAATTTGGTCACAAATTGTAGAAACCGTTCTGTTCTACAATCTGAGACCAAATTCATAATTTTCGAACCAATATTGACCGAGCTGGAGTCATTTTCACATCATGCCAGAATGTCTACTTCGCTTCGACCGAATATGATATAAAGGGAAGGCAAAACTTATTGTTTGAGTGGAGTGAGTACTCAAATGCAGCCAAGAGAATAATAGTGGTGCTGTATTGCATGTAACTTTCGACTCTATATACATTGTATTCTCTAAATTAAGGGTATTGAGCCAAGTGAGGTGTTACATCGATTTGAGAATAGTCGCCGGTGAATTTAATCATAGTTTGCTGGAACTATAAAATCGGATGAACACTATTGTGCGGATATAGTAATGCATTTGAACGGAATAAGAAGAGGAATGATGGAAGATAGAAGAAGAAGAAAGAGAAGAGAAAGGTGAAGGAGGAGGAGGAGGAGAAAAGAAGAAGGAGAACAAGAACACACAAGAAGAAGAAGAAGAAGAAGAAGAAGAAGAAGAAGAAGAAGAAGAAGAAGAAGAAGAAGAAGAAGAAGAAGAAGAAGAAGAAGAAGAAGAAGAAGAAGAAGAAGAAGAACAAGAACAAGAAGAAGAAGAAGAAGAAGAAGAAGAAGGAGAAGGAAGAAGAAGAAGAAGAAGAAGAAGAAGAAGAAGAAGAAGAAGAAGAAGAAGAAGAAAGAAGAAGAAGAAGAAGAAGAAGAAGAAGAAGAAAGAAGAAGAATAAGAAGAAGGATAAGGAGATAAAGAAGGAGATAAAGGATATTCATCGTGTCAAATTCGTTTAGTCGTACCTAAAGAGGTTCACAGCCATATTTAGGGTGTTTCAGGAGGAATGTGCAATATTTCTCAGGCTGATTCCTTACAACGAGTAGACAAAAGTTCCATGGGACAAACCCTCAAAAACGCTTTGTTACCGAGATAACAATGGCGGAAAATTGAGATTTTTCGAAACATATTAATTTTTCTAATTTTTTAGAGGCTTTAGTGAGGTTCTAAAATAATCAATTCCTATGTAAAATTAGCTGAGGAATTGAATGAAACCAGTTCCAACTTTGTAACTTTAGCGGTTATCGAGATAATTGGAAAAATATGCTAAAAAACGCCATTTTTCATTAATAAGGGTTATAACTGGATAAGGAATTATAAAATTGTATTTATTATTAATGGAAGTTGAAGAGAGTCGGATTCTAAACAAAAAGTTAAATGGCGGCGATTGTGTAAATTTCACCCAAATCTCAGAAATAGCGATCAAAAATCGCAAAATCGCTACTAAACACAAATTTATCACTCTTGTCAATTTTGCGAGTTTTGATCGACATTTCTGAGATTTGGGTAAGATTTACGCAATCGCCGCCGTTTAACTTTTTGTTGAGAATCCGACTCTCTTCAACTTCCATTAATAAAAAATACAATTTTAGGATTCCTTATCCAGTTATAACCCTTATTGTTGAAAAAATGGTGTTTTCTAGCATATTTTTCCAATTATCTCAATAACCGTTGTAGTTACAAACTTGGAACTGGTTTTATTGAATTCCTCAGCTAATTTCACATAGGAATTGATCATTTTTGAACCTCACTAAAGCCTCTAAAAAATTAGAAAAATTAATATATTTTGAAAAATCTCAATTTTCCGCCATTGTTATCTCGTTAACAAAGCGTTTTTGGGGGTTGATCCCATGGAACTTTTTTGTCTACTTGGTGTTAGGAATCAGCCTGAGAAGTATTGCACATTCCTCCTGAAACACCCTGTATTTATCTATTTATTATTTCCAATAATAGGCTATAAAGCGGTAAAAAATTAATCCTATTCTATGAATACAAGAGCTCTTCTTATTCAAATGATCCTAGCTGTCCTTCATCCTTTCTTAGCTATCATTGTATTGTTTTTCTTACTATTAATACTTTCCCAATCAATAATTTGATTTATTCCTATTATTTTCATACCTTGACAGAATGATCTACAGCGTTTTAATTCTTTATTCATGTTTTTCTCCTATAATTTCCATTTCAATTTTCATTGTTATCAATTTTGGCACATTCTATTCTCAATTCTTAATAAAAAATATGGTAATTACAAAAATTCTCATAGGCTTCTTGAGCGTTTCAACAGCTGATGTTGTTAATTGGAGTTTCTGATTCAGCTATGCCTGAATGATGATTTTGTGATCAAAAGAGACAAGGGATCTTACAGTTTTTGACTGTGGATATTTACCCTAATAATTGACAACTGCTGGAGTGGACAGAAGCCAGAAACTGTTTGGTATTAGCTACACAAGAATCATATTTTGATTTTTTTGTTGTTATTATTAGTAATTAATTTGTCTCATTTTTCATAATGAGAAATATTATGATCAATTATAATTATCTTTAAATTTGATTAATTGAACTATTAATTCGAATGATTGATTCCATTCACAAAACCAAGTGACTTGCCAGCCTCAATGCAATAAAATTCAATCTCCATACAGCAGTGAGCCACAGCCACTGTGATAAATGTTGGACCAATAATGAATAAATGAATTTTGGCCGCGGGAATAATTCATTTATGCTGATCGATAAATGAAGAATAATGTTTTCGAACCGGGAAATGTATGAAGTTCGGGATGAGCTCGATACAATTACGGTTGAATTCAATTAGTATCTGTATCAATAAAGTTTGTACGTTTCGGTTTTATGCACTGGCGGATCGTGCCACGAAACAGGTGAAGTGCTGTACAGTAAAAGATACGGGCACTTCACCTGTTTCGTGGGTACGAGCCGCAAGTGGTTTTATGCCTTCCTATCTTTTCTTCCTCTTGTTCTGTTCCACTCTATCCTTCTCACTAAATGCCTCTCTTTTATAAAAATTTTCTCTTTCTCTCTCCCTCGAATCTATTCTTGAACTATTAAATGTCGTAATTTGTTCAGATTGGATATTGACTTTCCTGAAGTGAATCAGCTTAAAATTATGTTTTGTCCATTAATATTTGAGTTCCATCACCTAATTGTTCATATCTGGCTGTCAAAATTCGCCTGTACCTGCCATCTTGAAGACTTGAATAGCTTGGATGATGAAATGTGAACGAATTCGACAGTTATCAGATATTTTGAAAGCATTACCTCCCAGTTGTACTATTTCAGTGAGTGAAATGCTGTCTATGACGTCAGAAATAGCTTCGACCAATGAGAAGCAAGCAATGGCGGACTCTCCCCTCCCATCGTGTATGCTATTGGTTAAAGACACCATTTTCCATTTTGTACTTTCCTTCTTGTATACTTTTCATTCGTCTTATTCACGGTAATATTTCCAACTTCCAAGAAATAATGTAGCAAAAAAAATTAATTGAAGGTTAGATACTATCTACTGCATTTCTGAATACTATGCTGTGTATTGTAAACTTTAAGTTTCAAAAATAGTGATTATCATTAAGTTGGGAATAATAATTATCATTAAGTTAGGAATAATAACAAAATAGATAGGCCTAGTTGTAACCAATCTATATCTATATAAGCGAAATGGCACTGACTGATTCATCACCAGAACTAAAAATCCACTGAACCGAATGCGTTCAAATTTGGCAGGCATGTTCCATTGGACCTTTAGACGCGCGCTAAGAGAGGATTTTCAAAAATTTTCGAGGATACGCCAAATATTTTAGTTTTTCTAGAGTTTTTCGGCGTTTTCCTCCTATCTTCGAGAACCAATCGGTAGAAAATGTTGATATTTGGTGGGCAGGTTCAGATGAGGTTAAGAAATTTTGTGTTAAAATATTTTTGCAATCCGTTCCAGATTGCGCCAGTAATCAGGTTTTCAAAATTGT
Organism: Sogatella furcifera; assembly: GCA_017141385.1. NCBI lineage: Eukaryota > Metazoa > Arthropoda > Insecta > Hemiptera > Delphacidae > Sogatella > Sogatella furcifera. The sequence continues at coordinate 1,607,008 of CM029555.1, read as the reverse complement.
AGATGTGTTGCGGGTTGCATGTCTTCCGCCTTGATACGACTAATCCTAACTGTAAACCGAATGGTTCGGCGAGATTATAGATGAATTAATTTGGAAGATATTGAATCAAGCTTCAAACTATGTCCGATATACTTCTCAAGGTTACGATTAATATTAGCGTTTTACTATTTTTTTCGGAGATTTTCTTAGATTTTTCTAGAACAAATTGGCAGAAAATGTTGAAATTAGGTAAACTGAGATTAGGTGTAGAAATGCTGTGCTCAAAAAATTTTAAATCTCTACCGAACGGAATTTGCAGGCGAGCGAAGCGAGCCTGTTTGTCTCAGCTGACACTGACAAAGGTTTTGTAGGCGAGCGAAGCGAGCCTGTTTGACTCACTTACACTGCCTATACTGTCGGGGGTCCAGTATAGGCAGGGAGCGGGGGTCCTGCCCTGGCTAGGCGGAGAAGGCGAGCGAAGCGAGCCTGCCGGCTAGTGCACATATATTAATAATAATCGACATGAAAAAAACTTGAAATAGATGAAAAGTACAATTTTATCCTATTTCTTTTTCATGAAACTGATTTTTTAATTTTAGTCATGACTATCCCATGCATTCACCTCTGTAGAGCATTCCTATGTCCTTAGATTACCTCGATATACCCTGTAGGACTTAACTACTCTGTAATATCACAGAGGAAGACATAATATCCTGTGTACTGTATGTTGAGCTATGCTGCAAGGCCTAGACATTGCAATTTCACACATATTACACATAATATAGTCTGTCCAAGCGAAGAAGACATTCTGGCAAGATGAGAGAATGACTCCAACTCGGTCAATATTGCTTCAAAAGTTGTAAAATTAAACTAAAGTTGTAAGAAACATTCTTCTCTACAATTTGAAACCAAATTGATAATTTTTGAAAAAATATTGATCGAGCTGGAGTCATTTTCCCATCTTGACAGAATGTCTTCTTTGCTTGGAGAGACTAGACAAGCCTATACAGTACACACCATATTAGACACATATCGAATTATATTGTTGTATAGCTCGTGAAAGCTGAGAAGACACTCCTCTACTATGTGAAGTGTATTAAACGGCGTATCTTCACAGCTTGCGCAAGTGAACCGACGTCCAAATATTGTTGCGGGCTAGCCTAATAAAGCTAGACTGTCACTGGCGGCTCGTGCCCACGTAACAGGTGAAGTGCTGTACAGTAAAAGATACGTGCACTTCACCTTTTTCGTGGGTACGAGCCGCCAGTATAGGCTGTGTGATGATTGGGAGGAGCCGGATATTGACAGAGTAATTAGGCTACAAATTTAGGCTCTCTTGGCCAAAACCATTCATGTATTGTGTGTGTTATTGGATGTGACGTAGATAATATCATAAATCGTGGATTGTCAGTTAATTATCACCACCGATTAGTAGGTGATAAGACTAAATGGTCTGGGTGTTGAGAGCATGTAGGGTAGAGGGTTATGGGGGAGTTAATTTTGAAATAGCCTATGTGAAACTTATTTGAAAATCAATATTCTATTATTATTATTCTCATTTAAATAACTTATTTTGAAACATTATTACGCTTAATTTCCCTGATGATTTTGAAAATATCCTTCTCCTGTTAGTCGATGAATTGTATAATAATGTATTATAATCTCCTGTATTGTCGATAGCTTCACATTACATAATAAAGGAAACATCACATATGAAGGGAATATAGACTCTCAAACATCCCTCGTTTATGAGATTGGCTGTCGTTAGTAAAGACAGTCAGTCGTTTCCCGTTTCTGGAGGAATAGTAATTGTTGCATTACATTCTAACTGATCAACTGCATGTTATTCAGAGGTGTTCTGCATCTTCACTTGGTTGTGAAGACTGGCTTATGGTTGAGAGGATCGACGTGCTAACCACACGTTACCTCTATCCTATTGATGATTATTTACCTGCTGTATTTTCTGTCTCCGGGCTGAGAGGGCATTCTGGCGGGGTGGTGGGTGACTTCGGCTCGGTCGGTGTTGGTTTGGGGGCTGTGGGTTCTGTTTGAGAATTTATGGCTTTTGGGCCGGTATTGGCCGGGCTGGATTCATTTTCCCGTCTTGCCGGGGTGTCTTGTTTGCTTGGACGGGTTGTATAGTGGAGTGAATATGAAACTGGCAGCTAGCTGGTAGGCCTTCATAGGGCTGTTGCGCCATTGGCAAACAAAAAAACATATAAAGGGACTAGTCCTACCAGCTAGGCCAATCACTATGTTTAATTATTGTATAGCCTATTGGCCAAGTAAGTTAGTCAGATTCGTCTGTCTCTTGTACGTGATGTAACCTACTAACAGCTGATGTAACGCATCTACTGCCTCTTTACATTTTTGAAACATCTATTAGACCTTTGAGAAAAATACTTACTAGCTAAATGACAATTACTCTCATTGATAACATCAGCTGTAAGAGCGCACAAGGAGCAGATGGAACCACTCAACTTTTTGGCTTCAGTTATACTTGCAAACTAAGCACATGGGTGGTAGCTTACCAAATACTGTTCGTTTGTAGTACGTGAAGCAAAGAAGACATTCTGGCAAGATGGGGGAATGACTCCAGCTCGGTCAATATGGGTTCAGAAAATATAGATTCAGTCTCAAATTTTAGAACAGAAGTTTATCTACAATTTAAGACCAAATTCATAGTTTTTGAACAAATATTGATTGAGCTGTCGTCATTTTCCCATCTTGCCAGAATGTCTTCTTTGCTCAACCATATTACTCTTTGCCCCAGTGAAGTGTTTGCCAGCAGCTTTCTCGCTATTTGGCCTAATTTGGTTCGATATGATATTCTAACATTTCAAGTTTCAAGTGTCTTCCTGTCTCCAATCTATTCTATGTATCTTCCTACTTGTTGAGCATTATATCCACCTATCTTATACGTGTCAAGTCAATTTGAAAGTTACATGAACTGGCACCTAATCAGTTTACAGCTGATTGGCGTACAACCAAAACACTTTCAGTGCGCGTGCGCTGACTTCAAATGTTCTCATTTGCTCAAAAGTGGTCTGAAGTGTTGCCAACAGTGGCATTGATTTCGTGTTGTTGGCAACCGTGCAGAAGCTGTGACCTTGAGATCAAGGTCGATCACCTTTAATCAATCACAGTAGAATAATCAATGATAATTAATGGTCATTACTCGATCATTATTGATAATCATCATACATTTCTTTGAATGGAAAATTTAAAGTTATTAGAGTGATCTCTCAATAAGATTCTAGAGGCATGTAACAATTTTTTGTATCTATTATTTATGTAGGCTATATTTTCTGTGTTATCAGTACTGCGTATTATTATTTAATATGAATGAATTATTTGGATAGGGATGAATAGATTTTCTAACGTTATTTGATGAACTCTGTTATAAGTTGGAACGAAAATTTAAATTATATTTATTTTCGGTTCAGTTGTTTGGTAGAATAGCTACAGAAAACTTTCCAACTAGCTCACTTTTATGGAATAAATGAATAAACTTGCTTTTATTTATGAAATTTGTACAATTATTATTGATGTTGTGAAACCTTCTCATGATAGATGTAGTCGCATCAATTCCACTGGCGGCTCCTGCCCACGAAACAGGCGAAGTGCTGTACAGTAAAAGATACGAGAACTTCACCTGTTTAGTGGAGACGAGCCGCCAGTGATCAATTTCTCTTTAATCTTCTCCAAATAAAAAAATTACTTCATGATTATACCGTAAGCCTAGTCGTATTATCTCATATTCTACAAAAATGCAATTTATCATTGCTGCAAAAACATTGAGAACAAGATCCTCCAATTTAATACAAGAATAGAGATTTCCAAAATGTTGCTTCAAGACGCAAATCGCCGCTTAATATTTTTATCAATCACCTCAAGACCTGATCATTCAATTTGGTATCTTATAATACTTTTATGATGAATCAATATTACAAAATAATCCTTTGACGATGATTGACACAAGTGGCACAGAAAATTAATGCCTAAGAAAACAAGAAATGGATGATAAGAAATAAGAATGGTGGAGCTATGCTTCTGGTAAGCTGTAGAGCTCTGTGATTGGACGAGACTGACCACTCCCACTTTCGACACTCGTATCAGCTGAACAACAAAATGGCACTGGCGGCTCCAGCCCACGAAACAGGTGAAGTTCTGTACCTGTACATTTGAAGATACGGGCACTTCACCTGTTTCGTAAGTACGAGTCGCCAGTGGTCTCAGAGCAACTCAGTATAATATAGATTCCAATCCTCTTTCGTCTTATCAAAGGTCTATTATCCTATTAGTCTATTCTATTATTCTATGATCTCATCAACTGAAGCCCTGTTTTCTAATCTGCCATTTTCAAGGTTCCCTATGATATAACGTGGAAACAAGTGTTGCCAACTTGTTCACTGATGTTTTCAAGGTTGGCAGCCGTGCAAAACTTTGCCGCGGATCAACTTGAAGTGAGCTGAACGCACTTGATCAAGTTGAAACCTCAAGAGTTATCCCAGCCAACTTAATTCAATCGCAGACTTCAAACAACACTCAACTAAGTTGGTGAAGCCTCTTTCCTTGCTGCTTGATTGAAACTTATTGATTGGCCAAGTTCGCCAAAGTTCACACAAGCTGAGAAGACATGCCGTCCTATACCCATTACATTTCAACGACGGTTCTTCTCGGGGTACGCGAACTGTATCTGTTTCAAGGAGCTGAGAAGACACTCCATCTAATACAGTTAACAGTGTAACGGCGGTTCTTCTCGGCGTACACGTACTGTCTCATTTTCAAGACAGGTTGAACGGGCTGAGAAGAGACTTCATCTAATACTGTTAACATGGTAACGGCGGTTCTTCTAGGAGTATGCTACTGAAAACTAAGATATAATTTGAAGTGTTTCTTAGATACTGAGTTGGTTGGTTACCTAATAGTGTTTAATTAACTGTTTGTGATACAGTGATTGGGGGAGAATTATTGATTCACTGTATTGATGGACAGTATCTTGACCCTTCAGCTGTCTTCTCCATCACCATAATAATGAAATAAGATGCAGTAAATTCATCTTTCAGTCATTTGTAATTTTAAGAGTGTAATGACTGAATATTCAGTTTGAGAATGTATTTGTAATCAATTATCTATTAAAAATAGAATAGCTCCTTCAGGCGAATATTGTTGGATTGCTTATTGAATGAGACGAGAAATCTATCAAGACAAATCTATCCTATCAAAGAAAAGAAATACATCATAGCATAATTAACTACGATTCTCGTATAAAATTGAGCGTTTTTAAGGCTATTATTCTCTTAGTTTTTGGAAAAAACCAGGTGTTAAAAACACCACTTAATTTCAGCATGAATACAATCATGTGAGGCACGGATTATACAGGGTGTTTCAGGAGGAATGTGCAATACTTTTCAGGCTGATTCCTCACATCAAGTAGACAAAAAAGTTCCATGAGACCATCCCGCAAAAACGCTTTGTTACCGAGATAACAATGACGGAAAATTGAGACTTTTCAAAATATATTAATTTTTCTAATTTTTTAGAGGCTTTAGTGAGGTTCTTAAATAATCAATTCCTATGTAAAATTAGCTGAGAAATTCAATGGAACCAGTTCTAAGTTTGTATCTTTAACGGTTATTGATATAATTGGAAAAAATATGCTAGAAAACGCCATTTTTCAACAATAAGGGTTATAACTGGATAAGGAAATTATAAAATTGTATTTCTTATTAATGGATGTTGAAGAGAGTCGGATTCTAAAGAAAAAGTTAGATGGCGGCGATTGTGTAAATCTTACCCAAATCTCAGAAATGGCGATCAAAACTCGCAAATTGACAAAACGTAGCACAAGTGATAAATTTGTGTTTAGTAGCGATTTTACGATTTTTGTTCACCATTTCTGAGATTTGGGTAAGATCCACACAATCGCCGCCATTCAAATTTCTCTCTAGAATCCGACTCTCTTCAACTTCCATTATTAAAAAATACAATTTTATTATTCCTTATCCAGTTATAACCCTTATTGTTGATAAAATGGCGTTTTCTAGCATATTTTTCCAATTATCTCAATACCCGTTGAAGTTACAAACTTGGAACTGGTTTCATTATTTCCTCAGCTGATTTTACATAGGAATTGATTATTCTAGAACCTCATTAAAGCCTCAAAAAAATTGATATATTTTGAAAAATATCAATTTTCCGCCATTGTTATCTCAGTAACAAAGCGTTTTTGGGGGTTGGTCCATGGAACTTTTTTGTCTACTTGGTGTAAGGAATCAGTCTGAGAAGTATTGCACATTCCTCCTGAAACACACTGTATGTAATTGCTTTCAAAGTAGATAGTGAAACCTACGAAAATATTATAGTTTATAATTTATATAGTATTTTTGAAAGCCATTTTTTCTACGATCTATTCCTTAGATCTAGCTTATGAATCTCATCATTCTAGAATTGATTAAATTGATCGCATTCTATTATTACTATTACATTGTAAAATCAACTTTATATTTATCTCAATAGAATTAATTTATTCAAAATAGCACGATAATACTCATGGGTAAAAACACAGATACATGTCAAAACGTATTTTTCCTCAATTTGATAAAAATATCACCAGTAGAGGTTTTGTTCAAATTTATTTCAATTGATAAATTGCCAACTTATTAACGAATCTGATCACTTATCTCGTTGTACAACCTTGTTCGAGATCAAGCCCATTATCCAATTTATTCAATCTATATCTATAAAAGCGAAATGGCACTGACTGACTGATTCATTCATTCATTCATTCATTCATCACCAGAACTAAAAATCCACTGAACCAAAAGCGTTCAAATTTGGCAGGCATGTTCAGTTGAACGTTTAGACGCTCGCTAAGAACGGATTTTGAAAACTTTTTAAGAATACGCGAAATATTTAAGTTTTTCTATAGTTTTTCGGCGTTTTCTGAATTTCTTTCGAGAACCAAGCGGTAGAAAATGTTGATATTTGGTAGGTAGGTTCAGATTAGGTCCAGAAATGTTGTGTTAAAATATATTTGAATTCCGTTCAAGATTACGCCAGTAATCAGTTTTTTCTAATTGTAGATGTATTGCGGGTTGCATATCTTCCGCCTTGATACGAACAATCCTTACTGTAAATTCAATGGTTCAGCGAGATTATAGATAAACTAATTTGGAAGATGTTGAATCAAGTTTCAAACTATGTCCGATATGTTTCCCAAGGTTACGCTCAATATTAGCGTTTACTATTTTTCGGAATTTATCTTGGATTTTTTGAGAATAAATTGGTAGAGAATGTTGAAATTTGGTAAACTGGTCCAGATTAGGTCTAGAAATGCTGTGTTCAATAAATTTTGAGTCCCTTCTGAACGGAGTTTGCAGGTTTGATTTAGCTTACACTGATAGAGCTTATTATGCAGGCGAGCGAAGCGAGCCTGTTTGACTCACTGACACTGCTGATACTGTCGGGGGTCCAGGGGGCGGAGCCCCCTGACTAGGCGGAGAAGGCGAGCGAAGCGAGCCTGCCGGCTAGTAATTGATAATTCGTAAAATTCAATTACAGTTATTTTATAACTATGTAATAATAGTAGTTTGTTCAATACCAAATTTAGCTTCGTTAATCATTATATTTGATACCTGCTGACTCCTCAGCTAACCATTGCTTTAAATCACCATTAATATTACATTATCATATTGCAAACTCCAATCATTTTGCAACCGGGAAAACAGCTATAGTGTGTCCAAGCAAAGGAGACATTCTGGCAAGATGGGAAAATGATTCAAGCTCAGTCAATATTGAGTGAAAAATTGAAAATTTGGTCTCAACTTGTAGGAAACATTTTGCTCTACAACGTGAACGTGAATTTATAACTTTGTAACCAATATTGACCAAGTTGAAGTCATTTTCCATCCTGCCGGATTGTCTTCTTTGCTCGAGCAGACTATTCAGCAGCTCTCAGTTCTCAAGTGTAATATAATCACTCACCTCAACCCAAAACTATACAGGGTGAGCGCTAACACAAGTATAATCTTTACAAGCAAAGAAGATACTCTGACAAGATGGGAGAATGACTCTAGCTCGTTCAATATCGGTTCAAAAATTAAAAATTTGATCTCAAACTGTAGAGAAGAACTTTATCTACAGTTTGAGACCAAATTCGTGATTTTAGACCCAATATTGACCAAGCTATAGTCATTTCCCCATCTTGCCTGGATGTCTTCTCTGCTTGGACAGACCACTATACACACATCATCGAACTAGCTCAATATAAACAGACGTCTGAAACTTTGTAGCTTACCGGTGGGGGGGGGGAGGGGGGATGCTCGAAACTTCCCGAGAAGTAAAGCTACTTCTCATCCTTCCTCAAGAAGTGTACAGCTCCACAACGCCCTCTAGGAGGAGAAGTAGAGTTACTTCCCCCCCCCCCTCTCATGGAAGTAGAACAGTTTCCAGTCTCATCTTCAGGGAAGTAGCTTCTCTGTATCTCATATTAGGAGAAGTAACTGCTACCCATTTTATAGGAGAAGTAACTGCTACTCATTTCTTGGGAGAAGTAGCTACTTGCCGTCTCATCTCGGCTGGTTTACAATCCATATTTATTCTGCCTGTCCAAAGATTAATCCTCCACAGTTCTTAATAAGAACTTAATTCTGCCGCAACTTACACTACTTAACCTACTCGCGAGCTACTTCATAGTTCTCACCAAGCTATTATTAAGTTTGTATCTTCCTTGCTCAAGCCTTTTTCTTTCTTATTCAGTTTTTCTCTCTCTTCACCCAGCATAAATGGAAATATACAGAGTGTTTGAAAACTTGTTCCCACATAGCACATGAACATATCAGATACGTATTAGATAAGTTCCATCGATACTTACAGTATGTATCGGATACGTAAATTTACGTATCTAGTACGTATCTGATATGTATCTGATACGTGAAAATGTCCGCTTTTGAGATACATATTATTTAGGTATTGATTATACGTATCCGATATGTATCATCCTCATGTCTTGGATATACATCTAATATGTAACTAACAAAAAAGAATTGCCAAAATACTTTGTTGATCAATGATATAGATATTATCAAAATGATGATATTGATATTTGTAATTGTTGAAATAAAATCATAATAATCCAGTTAATCCCATTTGGAAAGACATAAAAAGATCATAAGAAACTTAACCTCAAAATACTGAATGCAATCAATAGCCTACTTAGCATTGGATCAGATTCAAATCAATTCATAAATGAAACACAGATTTATATAATAAGTGATATATCATAATATCACATTCAAATAAACAATTTTCATCCTTTTAAAAGTACTATTCTGGTTTTGTCTCCACAATCATATCAGCTTATATTTCATCACTTCTCACAACAGAAAATTTCAGTTCAGAAAGAGCACACAAGCAGAGACACAGTTACTAATGCATTGTGGGTGGGTTTAGCGGATATGTATCTGATATGTATTGGAAAGTATTGGGAGATACATATCAATTCTGCCTTAAATAATATGTATCATGTATTTGAGGTACATATTTTGTAATACATACTTTAAGGGTTACATTGATATGTACTTAATATGTATCGGATACTTTGTGTGCTATATGGGTTTGTCTATTTGTTTGTCAATGGCTCAACAGCCCATGACGGGCCTTAGCCTACCAGCCGGTTGCCAGTTTCATATGCACTCCACTATACAGCAGAGGTGAGTAATCCACTGGCGGCTCGTGCCCACGAAACAGGTACTTCACAGTACAGTTAAATATACGTGTACTTCACCTGTTCCGTGGATACGAGCCGCCAGTGGAATAATCATCAATTAGGATAGAAGTAACGTGTGGTTAGCACGTTGATCATCCCAACCATAAGCCAGTTTCGGTAACCAAGTGATGGCGCAGAATACCGCTGAATAACATCCTGTACTCTGGCCAAGCAAAGAAGAGCCTCTGGCAAGATGGGAAAATGACTCTAGCTCGGTCAATATTGGTTCAAAAATTATTGATTTGGTCTCAAGTTGTAGATAAAAATGTTTCCTAAACGTGAGACCAAATCAATAATTTTTGAACCAATATTGACCGAGCTGGGCATTTTCTCATCTTGCCAGAGGCTCTTCTCTGCTTGGCCAGACTATAGTCGGTTAGAGTGTAATGCAACAATTACTATTAACTATTACACTATTACTATTAATTACAATTACTCCAGAAACATTTACGACTGACTATCTTAATTACTTACGATAGCCAATCTTCCAAAGGAGAGATGTTTCAGAATTCCGTAAAAATATTAGGTTATAGGGCATTCTTTCTTGATAAAGAACCTAATATCTAATATAATTCTCAAACTGTCCTAAAGCCCTTTTTACCCACACAGCCGCCATTTTTGTTTTCACATTTTTCTCTAAATTTTTGATTTCATAATCTTGTAACGGCCTCAAAAGGTATTTATAACACTATATTTATTATAGTAGACAATTCTTGTGATATAAATTGGCCGTAAAATGTAATGAACTTCGTAACTTTGATGTAAATCGTAACTTTTAACTTGAAATCATAACTTTGATGGCTATTGAGGTGATGTGTAAAATAATCAGAAAACCAAATTCCTCAACATTAAAGGGATAGAGTACCTTGTTGTTGATCAGTATGTTGTAGAAAATTGAATTGTGAAGGAAAAATGTTTAGTAACCCTTTGTCTAAAAATTACCAAATCTTATAAATTATAATTAGACCTTATAAATTATATACCATTTTTCTTCCTCTTCATAGCCAATAAATTTAATAATGGAATTGAAATTATTGGATGATTTGATATTTTCAAAATCTCCCTTTCTCACTGGCTAATCTTTATTGTGTGTTATCCTGCGTATCCTATATTTTCATTCCTCCCCTTTCTCCTTCTTCTTATCCGTTATTCCTCCTCTCTCCTCCTTCGCTCTTAATTCTTCTTCTTCTTCTTCTTCTTCTTCCTTCATCTTCTTCTTCTTTTTCTCCTTCACCTTCTTCTCTTCTTCTTCTTCTTCTTTCTTCTCTTCTTCTTCTTCTTCTTCTCTTCCCTTCTTCTTCTTCTTCTTCTTCTTCTTCCTTCTCTTCTTCTTCCTTCTTCTTCTTCTTCTTCTTCTTCTTCTTCTTCTTCTTCTTCTTCTTCTTCTTCTTCTTCTTCTTCTTCTTCTTCTTCTTCTTCTTCTTCTTCTTCTTCTTCTTCTTCTTCTTCTTCTTCTTCTTCTTCTTCTTCTTCTTCTTCTTCTTCTTCTTCTTCTTCTTCTTCTTCTTCTTCTTCTTCTTCTTCTCCTTTCCTTCTTCTTCTTCTTCCCTCCTTCTTCTTCTCCTCCTCTTCTCCTCCTCCTCCTCCTTCTTCTTTCTCTTCTTCTCTTCTTCTTCTTCTTCTTCTTCTTCTTCTTCTTCTTCTTCTTCTTCTTCTTCTTCTTCTTCTTCTTCTTCTTCTTCTTCTTCTTCTCTTCTTCTTCTTCTTCTTCTTCTCCTCCTCCTTCTTCCTCTTCTTTCTTCTTCTCCTCCTCCTCCTTCTTCTTCTCCTTCTTCTTTTTCTTCTGCTTCTCCTCCTCCTTCTTCCTCTTATTCATTTTCTCCTCCTCCTTCTTCTTTTCTTCTTCTTCTTCATCTTCTTCTTCTTCTCTTAATTCTCCCTTCTCCTTCCCCTTTCCCTCCTCTTCAACCATCCCCCCTGGTTCATCATCTTATCCCCGCCATCCACCCCACACTACACACCAATCCCTGTCTCTCTAAACTTAGATGATTGCCAAAGTTTTGCCCCAGCTCGTCTGTCGCTTAAGCTAATATTCTGAATATGTTTCGAGACCTCGCCGCTTCCCTCATATTACAATATATACAGGGTGCGCCGGCCTAATAGCCGTGCACTAGATGATTTCATTACGTCATTTTTATCTACTCTTCAGCGATGCGCATGCGAGTGGGATTATACGTGGAGATATAGTCTGTCCAAGCAAAGAAGACCCTTTTGCAAGATGGGAGAATAACTCCAGCTCGGTGAATATTGATTCAAAAATTATGAATCTGGTCTCAAATTGTAGGAAACATTCTGATCTACAATTTTAAAACCAAATTAATAATTTTTGAACTTATATTGACCAAGTTTGAGTCATTTTTCTATCTTGCCAGAGGGTCTTCTTTGCTTGGACAGACTATACAAGTAGCCAACATGTTCGGATAGATAGTCTGTTCAATCAAAGAAGACATTCTGGCAAGATGGAAAAATTACTTTAGCTCGGTCAATATTGTTTCAAAAGTTACAAATTTGGTATCAAATTGTAGATCAGAATATTTCCTATAATTTGAGACCATATTCATAATTTTCAAATCAATATTCACCGAGCTGGAGTCATTTTCCCATCTTGCCAGAATGTCTTCTCTGCTTGGAAAGACTGAACTAAACGTGTGTGAGTGTGGATTTTCGTGTGAATGTGTGCGTGCGTACGCTTCCATATAAGTGTGAGTAATAATAATACCTGGTGAAAAGCTGGGAAACTTCGGGAAATTTCACTCTCAAGTAGCTGCCACCGACTGGAAAATTGTTTAAGTTTCAGTTCTAAAGTTGGCGCTAGAGTCTGGAAAAGGGGGGGGAGGGAAGTTAATTGCAGGTAGAAAATTGAACTTGATTATCTTTGATTTAGATTCAGTTACCTGGTAAATTATGTAGTAATTATCGTTATGTGGGTCGTGTATGAGGGAAGTTTGAAGTAGCTTAGTGAAAATTAGCTGTTAGGAATTTCGCAAATTTGAATATATGACAAGTTAGTTGAGAATATAGAGACTCTATATTATTTTAATGTTTAATCAATCTCTCCAGTTAAAATATGTTGGCACAATATAAGAAGCTTTAAACTGTATATGACGGAATTTATTGTGTCTTCCATGTTTTAATTGGTTGGATATTCAATTATTTTTCTCCCTCGACCAATTATTACAGCGAATATAATAATATTTTATTTAATATAATATATAATATAATTATTTTCACTTTATTATCATTAAGCTGAAAGAGAGATCAATTATTCAATCTCACTTCAAATTTTGTTTTTTTCTGAGTACTGTACATCAATTGGCTCTACTACTTAATCTTTAAGTCACTGTTGTGATAAAAAATATTAGCGTTAATTAACATTATTCTGTTCTTGTTGATAGACAAAGTTTTCTTTATATTTATACATTTTAGATGCATCTGCCTCATGCAAATGTCGTTGTATTGATGAAATTTTTGCGTGGGTAACCTCAACACAGCTGTAGCTAATGAAGTGCCTCTAACATAACTCTGTTGTTTTCTATATGTTTTCTTTATTAACAATGATTGTAATTATTTTTATTTTTAAACTTGAACATTGTTGTTTTTATACATGAGTTATGACGATAAAAATTATTCTTACTCTTATATTCAATTTCTATAAAAATTAATTTCTGAATCTATAGACGTCATATCTAACTGATCGAACAAGTTTAATATTCCAAGAATTTTTTTCTGGTTTATATGTGTTATCAATCTCTGACAAACTCAAACTAAATGTACGGAGCAGGAGAATTTATACTAACGGTAAAGCCATAACCTTCTATTATTCCAGAAATTATAGATGGTTATGTAAATGATAATTGTCGAGCGCCGCTGTTGGTAGTTTCTTGAACCAATCACAGTGATCGTCTGCCATTGGCCTAGACAAGCTCCTCCCCGATTAGTGGTCCATCCAAACGTTACAAAATGGTGGTACTGCTGCTCTGTAGCCTACTTCTAGTTTTAGTTCACCAGAGATTGATAATGGTGTAACAACCGGGAATTTATCTCGATTTTCTTAATAAATCAGTGGTTTGGAAATATCTTATCTTTTCATTTAATATCAACTCCATAACTACTCGAAAAATATGTGTCTTATTGTTTTTCATAACAGTATAACTTATAGCGTTTTTGAAGAACTTCATTTCTCAACAGTTGACTTCGATTGGCTCTCTCCCAATAGAATTCATGATGAAAATTTATTCCAACTCATATGAAAATCTATTCATGTAACACTTTGCAATCATAATGCAAACACAAACAATGCAAACTTTGCAAACTTTGCAAATAATCAACAACAATCACAATTATCAACACTTTATTCACTTATTTTACTTACATATTACAACTCTCAACCTTACTTACATTTTAAACAATCTTATGGACAATAGTATTATTATCATAATAATATCTTAAAACAATACCCAACTGCAATCATTAATATAGCTTCATAATAATACCAATGTACTCAAATCGTCCTTAAACCTAGTTTATCGTCAAACAAAATGAGCTTTTCATTATTTTAACTGGCTATATTATAAAAAAGTCCAATAGTTGATAGTAGTATGCATCAACTGCTTTGTCTTTTATCAGTTCTTCTTAAAAACTAATGTTTCAAATTATAGTTCCAGTTGCACAAAATTCCCTGTAAAGACTCATAATCTCTTGGCTTCACCACAAATATAGTCTATCCAAGCAAAGTAAACATTCTGGCAGGATGGAGAAATTACTTCAGCTCGGTCAATATTGATTAAAAAATCACAAACTTGGTCTCAAATTGTAGATCAATATGTTTTCTACAATTCGAGACCAAATTCGTTGTTTTTGAACCAATATTGACCGATCTGAAGTCTTTTTGCCAGAATGTCTTCTTTGCTTGGTCAGACTATAAGTAATAATTGATCTCCAATGACCAATGTTGAGGTAATCGAAGATTAATTAACTTTAATCAACCTCTGTGCAACCGGCTTTAAGACTAGTTTATGAATGGACTAGTTATCTTGACGCTGGCGATTCTTCTTTGTGATTTACATTTATCGCGTTACTCTTTGTTATTAATATTTATCACTTTTCAACACACACTCTGAGGCTGGGCTTCGGGGCGCTACCTCGATAGTACAGTCACTGTCAGAACCAGCAGCCACAGAATGGTACAGTCAGTGCTGGGTAGAGATGCACGTGATTCGGCTGTAAGTAAAAGAAAAATTATGTGAAATCGTTTTCTCATTATTTAAAATTATTGCAGAACTGTCATGGAAAAATTATGAATAATTATTGAGAAAAAGGATTTTATTGGTATAAATTCCATAGGAAAATGTAGCTTCCTGTCAAGGAGCTTCCTTTTTGTACGATTGCGTATCAATTTTGGATTATCTGTATCACTACTGCATATTAATTACCAGTCTGAAGAGAGCTTCCTTCCGTCTAAAGGAATAGTATTTCCTTCACAATAATTGAAACCAACACTGGCAAAGGCAAACCTGGGTTACAAACAAGAAGGTTCACAATATCCTTGGTTTTACAACTACAAGACATACAGGTGAGAGGTGGGAATCAACTTTATATACATTATTCAATGAAAGACAAGATATAGTAAAATCACTGATTTATTAAAAAATCAGATAACGGTTCCAGTTGCCACAACATTATCACTCTGATATAGATGATCGTATAGCAACTAAACAGGTATCTCGATTTTTCATAAATCTTGGGTTCTATTCTATTCTATTCTATTCTATTCTATTCTATTCTATTCTATTCTATTCTATTCTATTCTATTCTATTCTATTCTATTCTATTCTATTCTATTCTATTCTATTCTATTCTATTCTATTCTATTCTATTCTATTCTATTCTATTCTATTCTATTCTATTCTATTCTATTCTATTCTATTCTATTCTATTCTATTCTATTCTATTCTATTCTATTCTATTCTATTCTATTCTATTCTATTCTATTCTATTCCTATTCTATTCTATTCTATTCTATTCTATTCTATTCTATTCTATTCTATTCTATTCTATTCTATTCTATTCTATTCTATTCTATTCTATTCTATTCTATTCTATTCTATTCTATTCTATTCTATTCTATACTCACGATGGGAATGCGGCGCAGTAGCTCCCATAACGGGTGCCAGCTGTGGTGTGTCCTCCTGCAGTAGGACGCTTGCATTTCGCTTGTACAAGTGATACTGGGTGGCCAGGCAGGTCAGCTTCATCTTCCCCTCGATGAAGTAGCCGGGACGCGCCTCCAGCTCCAAGGTGGACAGGGCCGTCTCGAGGCCGCGGAGCTGGTCGGTGAGGAGGCGAGTGTGCACGCGGATGGCTGGGGGGTTTTGCCGTAGCTACGGAAAAAATTAGGGAGAAAAAGTTGAGAAATAAAGAATCATAAGCTCTCAACTGCATTGCAGTTTTGAGATTGAAAGTATAAGTCATGAAGTTGTGTTTTTGAAAAACGAATAAAATCTCAACTACATTTCAGTTCTTAGATTGAACGTATAGGCCTAAGTTACTAGGAAAGTAGTGTTTTTGGTACACAAGGTTTTTGAAAAATCAGAAAGTTCTCAACTACATTGCAGCTCCAAGATTGAAAGTACAAGTGATAAGCCAGTGTCTTTCTCAGACTTGATAGAAATAAACCAGTTCTGATCAACGTGACATGCATCAAAAGCCTTCATACTCCGCAAATTGACAAAAGTGGTGATTTTGCGATTTTTGATCGCAATTTCTGAGATTTGGGTAAGATTAACATAATCGCCACCGTGCAACTTTTTCTTCAGAATCCGGCTCTCTTCAACTTCCATCATTAAAAAATACAATTTTATGATTCCTTATCCAGTTATAACCCTTATTGTTGAAAAATGGCGTTTTTAGCATATTTTTCGAATTATCTCAATAACCGTTGAAGTTACAGAATTGGAGCTGGTTTCATTGTATTTCTTAGCTGATTTTACATAGGGTTTGATTATTTTAGAATCTCACTAAAGCCTCTAAAAAATTAGAAAAATTAATATATTTTGAAAAATCTCAATTTTCCGCCATTGTTATCTCAGTAACAAAGCGTTTTTGGGGGTTGGTCCCATGGAACTTTTTTGTCTACTTGGTGTAAAGAATCAGCCTGAGAAGTATTGCACATTACTCCTGAAACACCCCGTATAAATTTTAGTTAACCGGAGTTTAATAATGGTTTAGCAAACTGTAGCAATCGAAACCGGTATCTCGAGTTTAAGCATCTACCAATAGCGGTGCTTGACGAAGATGGGAAAGAATCTTTTTTATTGTATTCTATCTACTTTTGAAAATAATACTAGACTTTCCAATTTATCATTTTCTAATAATTCATTGCTCTCTTGTCTGTTACATTGAACACCATAGCTCATTCTTACCACAGTGAATATTTAAGAGTCACTGTATAGTTCTTTTAAATCAATAGTCACTGTAATTCGTACATAATACTTTATCAGAAAGAAGACCTCTAAAATTTCTTGATATTATATTGAATTAAATACTACGAAAAGTTCATAATTCTGCTAATTTGATATTGACCTGTATATTGTTGATGAGCCAGGTAAGGTTGGCGGCAGGGAATGCAGCTTCTGAAGTGCAGTTGGCCCGTATTCGTTCATTGGCTGAGTATTTCGACTTTTCCACGTTAATTCTGGGTAGCAGAAGTGGCTCCTCTGCAAGAAAATGGAATAAAATCAAACTTCGATCAAGTCTTGGATGTATGAAACTATTTGGTAGATGATAATTATAATATAATTACAGAATAAATCACTCGAATGGTGATAAAACACTAATTGGTAAATGATAATAATTTTCATATAATGGCAGGATGATACTCTGATCCTTACTTTGAACATAATAAATATTTGTATGTTTTTTCTCTACATGCAATTGAGTATTGTTAGAAATTGCAATGAAAGAAAAAAAATTGAAGTAAAGAAAGTAAAGTAATTGAATGAAAATGATGAATCACTAGTCTACTCCTCAATTTTTTTTAATGAAGATCGAACATGATGAAGACCTGTGATGATAATGTTGTGTTTGACAATAACTTATTTTCAGTCCTAATGCCTTGAAGCTATGAGCCTGATAAGCTTTAAATGCTATTCATTTTTGTGTCTTGACATTCTCAATAGTTGAGAATGTTAAAATTGAGAATACTTATAATTATTATAAGTACTCCAATGTGTTTATCGATGTTGAAATTGTATTAAATTTAAAACTCTAACTCTGGAAAATGACTCCAGCTTGGTCAACATTTGTTCAAGATTTATAAATGTTGTCTTAATAGTAGATCAAATTGTTTCCTACAGTTTGAGATCAAATTGATAATTCCTGAAACAAAATTGACCAAGCTCGAGTAACTTTCCCATCTTGCCAGAGGGTCTTCTTTGCTTGGACAGACTATAACTTGTAGAGTCATTCAAATAAAATGAAAATATTTTGCTCTCTTCCAAAAATAAAAAAATAAAATGACTCACCAATGACAATGACGGGAGCAGACTGCTCTGCCGTATGGAAATAGGGAGCATCAGCTGATACCTCGCACTTGTAGTAGCCTGTCAGGTCACGCTGCACCTTGTCCAAGGTCACCACTGTGCTGTTTGACCTTGACAACTGTAACATATGGAAATGAAGATTCTGGATAGAAAAGTGAATAGTCAACGTGGCATACTGAAGAATAGAGTATTATACCTCACCTATAATCAAATCGTATACAGTAGAATACATAGAGTCGTGGAGTAACAAGGCAATTAATATCTAGTTTCTCTGTAATAAAACACTTGAATATTTATTTATAATAGATTTATGGATATTGAAAATAATTTCTTGGCTGGCTTGTTGATGGAAGTGATAACGCGCCCGTCTGATGAACAGAGATTTCTAGTTTTGATTCTTGACCAGGAAACAATATTCTTTCAATCACATACGGCCACCCCGTCTTCTGGAGGAGACGATAAGCCGTCGGTCCCGATTGCCTGAGAAGTAGTGGTCCTTCAATCAGTTGTTGAAGTGCACAAATAGTAGACAAAACCTGCTAACTTTTTTGCTTTTTGAAAGAAAAATATATTGGGAAGTAGGAGAGAAATAAAAAGTGAGAGGAAATGAAAAAGAATGGAGAGAGAAAGAGGTAGAAGGTAGAGGTAGAGAAAGGAGGAGAGGTAGAGGTTGAAGGTGGAATGGAGGGGGAACTAGATAAGAGGAGAGGAAAAAGAGGAGAAAAAGTTATTATTCCATTCATTTATACATTGAATCATATTCATGAGCAAATTGAAGATTTATTTCATATAGGAATATTTTATCTCCTGAATTTTGAATTATTATTTATTTATACAGAGAGAGAGACAATATACTCAATCATAATGATGATAGGGAAAGAGAAAGCAGGCACATGCCCTTCACTATCTCGATCCCAATTTTGATGAAAAGTTCAGTCCGGAGAAGGGTATGTTTCTTGAAATCTTCGAGAACCAAATTCGATATAGTCCAAACAAGGTTTTATAACATCACAAAAGTTACAAAATTTTGCAGATACTGTCATGTATGATTCAAATAAATGAATAAATAAATAAATACTGTGAGCTGTCGATAGAAAAGAAATAATAGAAGAAACGAAGAGGTTTGGAGAAACGTGATAGAAGAGAGAGGAATAGTAAAGGAGAAGTGAAAGAGAAGAAGAAAACAGTTGAACAAACATAAAAAAGAATGACTGCCTAGAGCAGTGGATTCCTTCCAACGTTCAGCAGTCAGAACAGACAGACACATGTTAGGGACGGCTTTTGCCTGCAGGGGAAAATCTTGCTACAACACGGGAAAAGGAATATTGATCACGGAAATATTCTGTGATTCTGGATGAGAGAGGGGGATGCATACAGCAGAAAAAAGAATCAAAGAAGAAAGAAGGAGGACAAGGAGGTGAAGAGGAATAAGGAAAAATAGAAAGTATGAGATGCAAAAAAAGGAATAAAATGGAATTTATTGCGAGAATCTTTGAACCTTGATAAAAGGAGGTTGTTGAAAAAACAATGAATAGGTGTGTGATGAGAGGAGAAGGAGAAGGAGAAACAAGTAAGAAGTTTAAGAATAAGATGATAGGAAAGAAAATCGAGAATAAGATGAAAAAGAAGAAGAAAATAGTGTATAATGGGTAGAAAGGTGGAGAAGGGGGGCAACAGAAAATCAAGAATGAAAAAATGTATAAAGAGTAGCACATTGGAGAAGGAGTAAGCTATAGAAAGAATAAAAAAGACGAAGAAGGATGAAAGAAGAAATGGTGAGCAGTAGACTAAGAGGACGAGAAGAAGATGGAGATGTTGAAGAATGGGAAGCGGAAATGTAGGGAGGAAAAATTATGAAGAAGAAGAGTTAGCAAGAGAAGAGGTGTTGAAGAAGTAGAGTAGAACCGGAAGATGAAGAAAGAGAAGAATGAGATGAATAAGAGGAGAATACAAGAAAAAGAAAAAATTAGAATATATCTTGAACATCTCACTAGCCTGGATAGAGGAGCTTTTACTTTTGGGTGAGAAATCGTTGTGAAGGGAAAAGAAGAAGAAGAAAAATAAATGAAAAAGAAGGAAGAGAAGAAGAAGAAGAAGAAGAAGAAGAAGAAGAAGAAGAAGAAGGAAAATAAGAAGAAAATACTCTAGTGTGTTAGTAGTGGATAAGCATCGATGAGCAATGAGCTTCCTCTCTATAGACAGCGTCCCGAAATGCTTCATCCTCGCTTTGTAGAGAGGTAACGCCTGCCCTGAAAAAAGTCTGTTGAAAGAGTGGATGAATCATTGAAAGCTGTTGAATTCCTATGAAGAAGGCTTTTGGTACAGGTGAATCTCAAACCTATATAGATATATACTCTCCTATTCTGGAAGGCATTCTGGCAAGTTGGGAAAACGACTACAGCTCGGTCAATATTAGCGCAAAATTTATGAAATTGGTCTGAAATTGTAGAGCGGAACGTTTTCTACAATCTGGTTACAAGTTTATAATTTTTGAACCTATATTGACCGAGCTAAATTCATTTTCCCATTTTGTGAGAGTGTCTTCTCTGCTTGGAGAGACTATAGAATATAGATGGGTTATGTATTACATTGGATGAATGGGTAGGTTCTATGGTATGAATGGGAAGTTGTATATAGGTTGAATGACGAATATAGGTATATATGCTATGGATGTATAGGTGAGATTGGATGTATATTTGTATGGGAGTAGAATTGAAAAGGGAAGGAGAATAGATATATAGTAGATATGATAGAGATATATAGATAGAGAATACGTAGTATGTGGGATGTGTGGGTAGATAATAAATTATATTGGAGAAAATAAAAGGGGTTGAGAGGCTAGTAAGAAGAGTGGAGGATGAAGCAGCATATAAGAATGTACTTTTCAATTTTAATAATTTGATGTAAAGTTCATACCACTAATAGGAATGGTCTCAAATTGTAGATTGTTTCCATTTGAGATAGAATTGATCATTTTTGAACCTATGGATATAAGTCAATGACTTATATCCATAGTCAATGGCTTATTAAATATAGCCTATTATGTTGGCCTCATATGTATTGAGTGAGAATCATTAGTATGACTTCTTCTTCTTCTTCTTCTTCTTCTTCTTCTTCTTCTTCTTCTTCTTCTTCTCCTCTTCTTCTTCTTCTTCTTCTTCTTCTTCTTCTTCTTCTTCTTCTTCTTCTTCTTCTTCTTCTTCTTCTTCTTCTTCTTCTTCTTTTCTTCTTCTTCTTCTTCCTCTTCTCTTCTTCTCCTCTCTTCCCTTCTTCTCCTTCTTCTTCTTCTTCCTCTTCTTCTTCTTCTCCTCTTCTTCTTCTTCTTCTTCTTCCTTCTTCTTCTTCTTCTTCTTCCTTCCTCCTCCTCCTCCTCCTTCTTCTTCTTCTTCTCCCTCTTCTTCCATGTTATATGGCTGACCACAAAATTTAAGGCGGTTTCGTCTGTCTCTTTTACATTATGTAGCTTACTAAGAGCCGATTTAAAGCAATTATTGTCTCTTTTGATTTCAAAAACTTCATGAGTGAACGAATCTCCAATCGAGTTTAACTATCCAGTTGGTATACTGGAATATCTAATGATTCTATCATGTTATATCGATATATAATAATACATACAATTATACATGTTATATACAATATGTGTTTCATTTACATGTACTTCATAGAAATAATAATATTATAATGTGACTTAATTATGTTTTCAACTCCTCAACCTCAAATGGGATTATAAAAAATTATGAATGGTTATTATGATGTGAATACTGATTCATATCATATGAAGTATATTTGGGATTTTAATAATCCTTTTTCAAATCTCAACCTATTTACACCTTTACTATTTCTAATTTCTACCTATTCATCTCATTATAATTTTAGCGTGAAAATTAGTGGGAATTTGTGTGAAAAATATCATATAATTTATCTTTATTTTTGTATAAATTGTAAGAGGAACAAATTTGGGCTTTGCCTGTTATACTCTTCTATGTATTACTACAGTAGCCAGCAAAGAGCCTCTTGCATGATGGGAAAATGACTCCAGCTTGGTCAATATTGATTTTAAAATTATCAATTTGATCTCAAATTGTAGGGAACGATTTGATCTACTATTAAGACCACATTTATTATTCTTCAAAAATATTGATCAAGATGGAGTCATTTTTCCATCTTGCCAGAGGCTCTTCTTTGATTGCTCGGACTATACTCAATAAATATGATTATGATTATACTCCCATCCTAGGTGTTTTCTCTCTCATCTCTTTCATTCACTTCACTTACTACCTTCCCGTATACATCCTTTTCCTTCCTTATTGTAGTTCCTTCCACTCATTACTTTCACCTCGGACCCTCTCTTTCTAGTCTGTCCAAGCAGAGAAGACATTCTGGTGGGAAAATGCCTCTAGCTCGATCAATTTTGGTTTAAAAGTTATTAATTTGGTTTCAAATTGAGGGAAACATTCAACTCTGAAATTTCAAAACAAATTTATAAATTTTGAATGAATATTAACTGAGCTGCAGTAATTTTCCCATCTTGCCAGAATGTCTTCTTCGGTTGGACAGCCTGTAGTATTAAGCATTTCTCGAGCTTCCTGCCAGATGAAAAATTCTAATCCGAAAATCTTCCCTTCATTCAACGAGCGAGTTGAATTGAATCGTGGTGAGGCGAGGCGAGGCAAGCCGAGGCGAGCATACTCGAGTCGATTCGTTCCACATCTCTGCTGAAAAGCTATGAAGCTGATATAGGTGAAAGCTATAGGGAAAGGTTAGGTACCTAATCAACTTAGCAAGGGCAGAATCATCCTCATCAGTAACCTACTATGAGATGAGCATTTCACTATGATCAGCCTTCTTCTTCTAACTTTTCTTCTTCTTCTTCTTCTTCTTCTTCTTCTTCTTCTTCTTCTTCTTCTTCTTCTTGTTCATGTTCTTCTTCTTCTTCTTCTTCTTCTTCTTCTTCCTTCTTCTTTTCTCCTTCTTATTTTCCTTCTTCTTCTTCTTCTTACTCCATCTTCTTTCTATTTTCTAACTCTCATCCTTTTCTCTTATTCCTCTCCTAATTCGTCATCATCATCATCATCATCATCATCATCATCATCATCATCATCATCATCATCATCATCATCATCATCATCATCATCATCATCATCATCATTCTTCTTCTTCTTCTTCTTCTTCTTCTTCTTCTTCTTCTTCTTCTTCTTCTTCTTCTTCTTCTTCTTCTTCTTCTTCTTCTTCTTCTTCTTCTTCTTCTTCTTCTTCTTCTTCTTCTTCTTCTTCTTCTTCTTCTTCTTCTTCTTCTTCTTCTTCTTCTTCTTCTTCTTCTTCTCCTTCTACTTCTTCTCCTTCTTCTTCTTCTCCTCATTTCCCTTCCTTTCCTTCTTTTACTCATCCTTTTCGTTCTTCTTCTCCTTCATCTTCTTTTCTTTCACTCTCATCTTTTTTTCTAATTTTGTCACACTTCTCCTTTTCCACCTATTTTGTCTCCCTCTTTCCTTTCTTCTCGTTTCCATTCTCTCACCTTCTTCTTTTTCCAGCACGCATTCATCACCTTTCACTAATTCTCTTCCCTTCCTACACCTTAGATAAATGATGAATGATGACGACGACGATGATGATGATGATAATCTGTATCATCATCTTAATCATCTGATGGATAAAGATTATGTTGATGATGATGATGATGATGATCGAAGTCCTAAATGCTAATCAAAAAATCATAATGATGGTCTTCCCACCAAATGAAGCCATAGGCTAATAATAATAATATGATGATGATAATAATAATCACGATCATCAACAACTCATGATCATCATCATCATCATCATCATCATCATCATCATCATCATCATCATCATCATCATCATCATCATCATCATCATCATCATCATCATCATCATCATCATCATCATCATCATCATCATCATCATCATCATCATCATCATCATCATCATCATCATCACCATCATCATCATCATCATCATCATCATCATCATCATCATCATCATCATCATCATCATCATCATCATCATCATCATCATCATCATCATCATCATCATCATCATCATCATCATCATCATCATCATCTTTATTCGAATTCGATTGCACTCTTTATAAAATCATTTAGCCAGCAAGAGAGTTGAGTGCATTCGATAATCAATTCCCTAATTACAAAATAGTAATTAGAAGCAATTGAGCGATTCAAGCTGCGCGTTGTAATTAGCTATTCAAGTGATCTGGTCCCGAGGTGAATGCACATCCACTTTCCGAGAGCTTTTCCAATTTTCCACGAGCTTTTTCCACTTTCCGCGAGGTTTTTCATCTCTACGTTTTTCTAAAGTGAGTTTTCCTCTGCGCATGAACAGTGTTCAAAGTTGATAAGTGTTCAGTTGCATTGAAACATAGTCTGTCCAAGCAGAGAAGACATTCTGGCAAGATGGGAAAATGACTCTAGCTCCGTCAATATTTGTTCCAAAATTATAAATTTGTTTTCAAATTGTAGAAAAAATCCTGTTCTACAATTTGAGGCCAAATTCATGACTTTCAAACAAATATTGACCTAGCTGAAGTCATTTTCCCATGTTGCCAGATTATCTTCTCTGCTTGGACAGACTATGGTTTCCATTCCCTTTTTTACTCAGTTTTCAAGTTTTTTTGAATCTAGTTTGTTGGAAGATTTCTTTGAGTACTACTTGGAATGTTTTGATAGATTGATTCAAACGTGTTGAAGGATTCTTCTCATTAAGTTCATTAGTGAGAGCATTAAGTTAATTTCGATTTCATTTGCCTGCGTTGGAATCAGTGAATATAAAGTATATATTTCTACATATTCTTTGGTTCGAATGGAAAGAACACAACATGTAATATGCTACAAGTTACGATAATTATTTCTTGTTTTTTTTTGCTTACTTTGAGACTCAAGCACTCAATGATTTACCTCATCTGTACGGTTTACTAGCAATCAGTTGGACAACCTGATCAAAGCACTTTTTATACTCCTCAATTGAAAATTCAATAATGATTATAAGTTTTATTCATGACCATAAGTTTGGTTATTCAACTGATGAACATGAAATCTTCTCTATTTTCGTATGAAGAGAGCAATATATAGGATATTATATCTTTTTGTCCTCATAAGTATGACTTGTTTGATGAAATGAATGATCTAATAGTAAAAATTGAGTGTTGTAGGTTAACAGTTTGCTCCTAGAACCTTAGACTACATACTATCAGAGACAATGTATAATATATCCTTCACATTGTCTTTGATATTGGGTTAAATTGATACATGCCTCAACTTCGCCCACAAATTCTTGTAAAAGTTTTACAAAGTGTGAAATAAAGTCTATCTATCTATCTATCTATCTATCTATCTATCTATCTATCTATCTATCTATCTATCTATCTATCTATCTATCTATCTATCTATCTATCTATCTATCTATCTATCTATCTATCTATCTATCTATCTATCTATCTATCTATCTATCTATCTATCTATCTATCTATCTATCTATCTATCTATCTATCTATCTATCTATCTATCTATCTATCTATCTATCTATCTATCTATCTATCTATCTATCTATCTATCTATCTATCTATCTATCTATCTATCTATCTATCTATCTATCTATCTATCTATCTGGAACATACAAATGATCACAGAATGGTCAGTTGAGCCAACTTACTAGCAAGCATCCAGTAGCTGGATAAAATAGATTACCTTGAAATAATTCAACACAAACTGGAAAATTGACGATGATTGTCCAATTTTTCATCTTTGGACGAATTAATACTTGATTCAAGTATGGATTCAGGAGGCAGAAAAGAGATAGAGGGGAGAGATGGATTAGAAGATACTGTTTCACTAAGAGAAATGGAAAATGAAGAGCAAGCAAAAGTTACGCTCTCGAATTACCATCAGCGTAACAACTTGCCGTAACAGAAGTGTAACAAATCACGTGTATGGGTGCCGAGTGGCGAGAGTATAGTATGTCCAATCAGAGAAGACATTCTGGCAAGATCAGAAAATGACTTCGGCTCGGTCAATATTGGTCCAAATACTATGAATTTGGTCTCAAATTGTAGATCAGAATGTTCCCTACAGTTTGAGAGCAAACTTATTATTTTTGTACAAATATTAACGGAGCTGGAGTCATTCTACAATCTTGTCAGAATGTCTTCTTTGCTTGGACAGACTGTATAATAAGTGGGCTGAGGCCATGTGTCACACAGCCCCAGACACTCGGAACTGTGTTTTGCACAATGTTTACATGGGGACTGGTGAGAATGAGGGAAGGATGAAAGGAAAGGATAAAGAGGAAGGAGGAGGTGAAGAAAAAGGTGCGAGGAGGAAAGGAAAGAAGGGAGGTACGAATAAAGAAAGAGAGGGAATATGATCTCATATATTCATTTATCCCATTTCGTAAATGATTAACATATAGGCCTAATAATACAACATATAAATATTACCGAGTAATACCGGCCTGTAATATTGCTGTCTAAAGTGAGACAAGTCTCATCACATGGAGATAAGGCAGTACACGATAATATTTCTATGATCATAGTTGATCATAAGGAAAAAGACAAAAATATGATTTCGTATTTTCATCTCTTTTCATATGATCAACTATGATCATAGAACTATTATCATGTAATACCGGCCTGAGAGAGAAGTTGGAAGATTATTTGAAAATTAATGTTCTAAACTGATCTAATTCTCTTACATGCATTCCTTATATCCACTTATATCCCCCAATTCCATTCATGTAAATCATAAGCCACCAGTTTTATTTGAACTGCAACCTTCCAGAATCTTGAACATTGTCCAAAACCCTTGTTTTCCAAATTGATATAATCCAATACAGCAGAGCTATATCTTTCTCTGGAAGTCAGTTCAAGCGAAGAAGACATTTCGGCAATTTGGGAGAATGACTCCAGCTCGGTCAATATTGATTCAAAAACTATCAATTTATTCTCAAATTGTTGAAAACATTATGCTCTACAATTTTAGAGAGAATTGATAATTTTTGAACCAATATTGACCGAGCTGTAGTCATTTTTCCATCTTGCCAGAATGTCTTCTTTGCTTGGACAGACTTCAAAATACTTAAGCCACAGCATGTTCTTGCCGGGATATGTTGTATTAAAGATGATGGAATAAAACTGAGATGTATTAACCCCTGGAAAGGATTGACCCAGATGTAAAGGATTAAGGACAAGGACATGATCGCAAGAAAGAGGAAGAATAGTAGGAGGGACAAGAAAATAAGAAGGTGGATGGGAAGCAAGAATTGAAATTGGTGTATTAAACAAAGTAACTTTATATGCGTGCAGCTTTTTATATAGTCTGTCCAAGCAAAGAAGAGCCTCCGGCAAGTTGGGAAAATGACTCCGGCTTAGTCAATTTTTGTTCAAGAATTATAAATGTGGACTTGAAAGTAGATCAAAGTGTTTCCTACAATTTGAGATCAAATTGCTAATTTTTGAACTAATATCGACTGAGCTGTAGTAATTTTCCCATCTTGCCAGAGGGTCTTCTTCGCTTGGACAGACTATAGATTTTCGATCTCCTCATTTTCTTCAATGAACTAGTTAATTCCATCAGTGCCTTAAATCTCTCAAGTTTATTATATTTTAATGAATATTGTGTGTTGGATTTTGTGCATTGATTCATTCGGGTGAGAGAACATGCTCGCTTTTGATTGGTCGGAGCGACAGTGGAAGGGAGGAGCTGGCTTCCTATTGGTTGTGGGTGGAGCTCAGGGCGTGGTGCAGTAGTGAAAAGGTGGGGGAGAATACAAATGGTGAATTCACTTATTTGTTTTTTCAACATATCACTTTAAATTAAAATTTTTTATAATATTTTCCCTGAACCAGAAGTTATTAACATAACCTAAGCTCGTTCCAAACATTGATCGATACTACTTATTATTCTTTCTCTATCTTCTTCTTCTTCTTCTTCTTCTTCTTCTTCTTCTTCTTCTTCTTCTTGTTGTTGATCTTCTTCTTCTTCTTCTTGTTGAACACTTTTTCCTTCTTCTTCTTCTTCTTCTTCTTCTTCTTCTTCTTCTTCTTCTTCTTCTTCTTCTTCTTCTTCTTCTTCTTCTTCTTCTTCTTCTTCTTCTTCTTCTTCTTCTTCTTCTTCTTCTTCTTCTTCTTCTTCTTCTTCTTCATTTTATTCCTTTATTCTTCCTTCACCCACCTACCCCTTATTCTCCCAAATCTATTGTGGTTAAGTGGAAGAGGGGGCTTGCTATCCCTCAACTTCCCATTCTATACTTTATTCTTGTAAAGTATTTACAAAATGTAAATGAAGGCATTTAGCTATCTATTTATCTATTAATCTATAACGCCCCATGTTCTATCCTCATCCTGTTTCTGATAATTCTCCTTCTATCTTCTCCTAAATTCAAACATTTTTACCCAAAAAATTCTACGTGCAAGATTTAGAAACCACAAACAAACCCGCAAACAAAGATATTTTTTTGTCAATCAGGTTTGCATTTATTAATAGAATGAATAAAAAATATCTCTAATTCAGTAGTTGTGGAAGTAATAATAATAATATTGTGATGGTTATACGTTATAAAGTAATATACTTATTTTATAATCACATATTATTATTATTATTACTCTAATAATAATAATAATTATTATTATTATAATCACATATATAATAATTGTCAAACTAGAGATTTATTGAAAAATCATGTTCTCTCATTAAAACAAAAGATCTAATGTAATACCTTGATATAATACAATAATGATCTTAAAATAACCTAAATGTAATAAATTATTATTGGCTATAATTTGTGTAAAAAAAATTGTCACAGAGTGGAAAGAGAGAGACAAAACTGTTTCTCAACAAAGATGAAAAGAGAAGAAGAATTTCCGTGACACAATTTATTTTGTTAGAATAGAAAACGGAAGGATTTTATGTAAGAGAAGGGAGAAGAAGAGGATTTGATATTTTGTCTCGTCGCTTGCGATTCCTCATTCGTATTATGATTATTTTCGGGCACGATTCAGACAAATGGAGCATTCCGATTGGAGAACTGTGTTTGTCAACTTTTTCCAGTCTCGTATTGAGTTTCAGAATTCGAGATTGTATTAGCAGAAACTGGAAAATGGATTTTATGATATTGGGTTCCTTCGGCATCTAGTTTGGAACAGTTACAGATAAAATGTAAAAATAAAATATTACTGGTACTAGTGAGCTGAGATAGATTGTATGATATTGGGCTTCAACTCAGTTTCAAACTAAGATACAGATTCTAGAGTACATGTATTCGGCCTCAACCAAGTTTGAAACAAAGAAACATGAATACTATTTGGTACAGTAAGGTTGGTTCTTTCATGGTTGGTTTAAAGATTAAGATTGAGATGTCATTGGAGATGATATTCATGAATAAAGCTGTAGTAATCAAACACAACAATGCAATAATTGAAAGTATAGCATATAATTAATGAATTTCATCCTCATGCTCATATTAATCTTAATATATTCACCCACTACGAGTGCTAAATAATGAATAATAGGTAATAATATCATGCTTCAATAGGTGCTGATAATATAGTACGAAATTATGGAATTCGTCAAATACTTTTCATTCTTTAGTATACAAAGTACCAGGGCCCTCGTGTGATGTTTCGACGCCCTGTATGAGATTTCTGCAGGCACCCCTCCCCATTATCAGACGGATGCAATCCAACATATTATAATATATTCTAAGCCAAACATGATTTAAGCTGCCTCTCATTTTCCCAGTTTACTCATTGTGTAATTGCAATGTTGCTTGTAACTGTGTGGCAATATCAAAAGGATTGCATCAGCACTTTCTTATTCTAATGTATTTTTTTGTATTCTCATGTATTCAGACATGTGATACGTGTTAGACAAAGCCAGAACAGGAGTGAATAAAAATAAGAATAGGTAAGTCTTCCTACAGCAAAAACCGTAACCCTACTTTACCATTGAGAGCACTTAAATTTTTTTTTACTGTAAGTACTATTGCTATCTAGTCTTGAGACTAATTAGCAAATTTTTTCTATCTTGCTAATCATTAAATTACTTAAAAATTAAGCTTGGATATTTCTGGTTGGGATAAGTTAAAAATTAAAATACTGTACTAGGTGCTGTACTATTTAACGGAAATTTTTTCAGCGACTTATTGTTAATTCAATTTTCAATTTTTAATTGATTTATTTCTATTTGTTCGCTTGTTAGCAGATAAGGGAGATTATAGATTCCTCACAGCAAAAAATTATCTGGAATTATCATAGATCTTGAGTTCCACTGAAAATATATATAATCACATGACTTTTATTGGTGGGGAGACCCTTACGGGTAGTTCTACCTCGCCAATGTGTACTTGGCCAAATACCAGTCACCCTTCCAAGAGCAGTCCACAGAGTTCGTGACTTAAAATCACGTTCACCGATAGATCACCCTCACCGAGAGACCAATACCCAGTACTAAAAATATAGGCCTACTTGTCCTAACAGAAAATTGGAAACGGATAAGCAAATTGAAGATTGTAGCCATTTTCACTGCCCTTCCCAACTTTCTTGAGGGAACATTCGAAATAAGATAGTTCTGAATTCAGCCAGCAGATGGCAATAGCAATAGGGTGATTCGCTTCGGACTCCTATTAGACACGCCTTTAAGCTCCGCCCATGCTAGGCCATGATGACGTTATGGCATCAGCCAATGAGATGGCGTTGTGGGTGTCGACTTGTACTGGCTTGTGATTGGTCGACAGAGTGGAGGGAGTTGTCAGCCACCAATAGAATTGAATTTGAGAGGGGCGTTACTCAGTTTACATTGAGTAGTGTGAGGTGGTGAGTCACCAATAGAATTGAATTTTAAGGTACTATACCCATTCGGCAACTAGAGCCACGCAGCTTGAGCGTCCCGGCTCTAAATTCGCTAGAAAGATTATACAGTATAATTTTAGTTCTATAAGTGACTCCTGACTATATTTCAAAATTTAAAAGTGAAGAACACTGTGGACTGCTCATGGATGTGTGACCAATATCTGGTCAAGTACCGTACCACTATTAATAGTCCGTACAAGCAAAGAAGAGCCTCTGACAAGATGAGAAAATGACTCCAGCTCGGTCAATATTTGTTCAAAAATTATTGATTTAGTCTCAATTGTAGGAAACATTCTGATGTGCAATTTGAGACCAAATCAATAATATTTTTACAAAAATTGACTGAGCTGGAGTCATTTTCTCATCTTGCCAGAGGCTCTTCTTTGCTTCGACAGACTATACTATCAATCCTACTTGTAATGGTCTTTCCAACATTGAAAGTAATGAAGATATTTTTTCAAAGATAATGATTAGAAAGACCAGATAGGAGAATGAGTTAAAGGGGGAAGAAGGAAGAAGAAGAATAAGAGAAGAAGGAGAAGAAGAAAAAGAAGAAGAAGAAGAAGAAGAAGAAGAAGAAGAAGAAGAAGAAGAAGAAGAAGAAGAAAAAGAAGAAGAAGAAGAAGAAGAAAAAGAAGAGGAAGAAAAGGAAAAAGAAGAGGATGAACAAGAAGAAGAAGAAGAAGAAGAAGAAGAAGAAGAAGAAGAAGAAGAAGAAGAAGAAGAAGAAGAAGAAGAAGAAGAAAAAGACGACTAAGAAGAAGAAGAAGAAGAAGAAGAAGAAGAAGAAGAAGAAGAAGAAGAAGAAGAAGAAGAAGAAGAAGAAGAAGAAGAAGAAGAAGAAGAAGAAGAAGAAGAAGAAGAAGAAGAAGAAGAAGAAGAAGAAGAAGAAGAAGAAGAAGAGGAAGAAGAATAAGAAGAAGAAGAAGAAAAGAAGAAGAAGAAGAAGAAGAAGAACAAAAAGAAGGAGAATGGAGGAGAGAAGGAAGTAGGAAAACAAGAGAAAAACAATTACAACAGACCAAAATGAGGAAGGTCCAGTACAGCCTGCCCTAACTCCTCCTAACCTAATCCAACACACAAAACAAACTGAAACTTACTCGGGGTATAGTCCGTCCAAGCAGAGAAGACATTCTGGCAAGATGGGAGAATGATTCCAGCTCGTTAAATATTAATTTAAAAACTATAAATTTGATACTCAATTGTAGAGAACATTCTGCTCTACAATGTGAAACTAAATTCGTTATTTTTGAACCGATATTGACTGAGCTGCAGTCATTTTCCCATCTTGCCAGAATGTCTTCTTCTTTTTGACAGTCTATAACTTGGGGTGGACTGCGTATAATTTACACTCTAGCCGCTTGAGAGATTCATACAGCTGTTTCCAAAAATCGAGGCGGATGACTTCATGACTATTATTAAAGCTCAACTCCGTCAGGACAGTCTGAAACAGTCTTCGAGAGTCGATTAGTGTAACTTGGGTTCCTCTCATTTCAAGGAACTCTCGCAGACAGCTCGCCGACTGTCCTAACTGAGCTGAGAATCAAAAACAATGATCCGCTAACCGCCTTGATATTTGGTGCCTTCTATACCGGGGGTCCTTTTTACCCCTTATAAACCCCAGAAACCCTCAAACAAAAGCCCTTCCTCAACTGCCGGTCCCCTGAGTGAGTTTCTGCTAGTTTCTACCGTCCTCACACAAAACTACACACCGTTTTACGGTATACCTGTTATAGTTGCACTGTACTGCGGTACAACTGTAGTGGTAGACAGTGTTCCGGTGTAACTTGACATTCTATTACGGTATACCTGTTATAGTTATAGTATAAAACTGTGGTATAGCTATGTTACTGACCGTTTCCTGGTTCAACTATTACTGTAAACTGTATTACGATGAATAGTCGATGAACTGTAGGAACCACTGGCGGCTCGTGCCCACGAAACAGGTGAAGTGCTGTACAGTAAAAGATACGGGCACTTCACCTGTTTTGTGGGTACGAGCCGCCAGTGGTAGGAACTATATACAACCTATTACCGTACATAGATTAAGCTACTGTGTAGGCTATAGTATGTCCAAGCGAAGAAGGCATTCTAGCAAGATTGAAAAATGACTCAAGCTCGGTCATTATAGGTGCAAAGATTATAAATTTGGTATCAAATTGTAGAGACAAATGAATGTTTGAGTCAATACCGACCGAGCTAGAGTCATTCTCCCATCTTGCCAGAATGCAAACCAGACAATATCAGAGAAAACTATTGTACAACTTATTATAGTACATTGATCTCTGTGTACAGGAATATCTATTGAGGTATACATCATATTATTTGTTGTTACAATTGCGACTTATAAAAAGTATTTTGAGCAAAGGTGATAAGTGGATGATGATGTTTAGGCTATATAGTGATAACGTATAACGTATATACATATAGTTGATTGTTTAAATGAGTTTATAATATACAAATTTCACTTGTTGCAGAACATATTTGTTTGCCGTTCTCACTTGAAAATTCTCACATAGTGCTTGACACACAGTTCTTCTTCTTCTTCTTCTTCTTCTTCTTCTTCTTCTTCTTCTTCTTCTTCTTTTTCTTTTTCTTCTTCTACTTCTTAATTTCTTCCCATTCACCCCCTCTATTTCCTAACGCCCTCGAATTCGCCGATTAATAAAGTCGACGACCTCGTTGGCGACGGCGCGAGAATCGGAGAAATTCAATTAGATTTCGGGGAACTCCTGCAGCACCCAACCCCCCCCCACTGTTCCAAAAAAGGGGTTCCGGCCCTCCTCCTCTCAAACACCCTGGAATTCCTAATATACCATCACGTCGACTATTATTGAATTGTAGGTTCAGAAGGCGGCAGTAGTAGGGCTTATGCCAAAACTTTAAGGCGGTTTCGTCTGCTCCTTGTGCGCTCCTACAGCTGATGTTGTCAATTTGAGTTGTCATTCGTCTACGCCTAGTGATAATGTTTTTCGAATCGGAAGAGACAATAGGAATAGATGCTTCAGATGTAGTTCTTTTTCAAATGAAAAGAGATAATAGAATACAGGTGTTTCAGGAGGAATGTGCAATACTTCTCAGGCTGATTCCTTACATCAAGTAGACAAAAACGTTCCATGGGACCAACCCCCAAGAACGCCTTGTTTCCGAGATAACAATGGCGGAAAATTGAGATTTTTCAAAAGATATTATTTTTTCTAATTTTTTAGAGGCCTTACTTAGCTTCTAAAGTAATGAATTCCTATGTAAAATCAGCTGAGGAATTCAATGAAACCAGTTCCAAGTTTGTAACTTCAACGGTTATTGAGATAATTGGAAAAATATGCTAGAAAACGTCATTTTTCAACAATTAGGGATATAACTGGATAAGGAATCATAAAATTGTATTTTTTATTAATGGAAGTTGAAGACAGTCGGATTCTAAAGAAAAAGTTAGATGGCGGCGATTGTGTGGATCTCACCCAAATCTCAGAAATTGCGATAAAAAATCGCAAAATCGCCACTAAACACAAATTTATCACTTGTGCTACGTTTTGTCAAATTTGCGATTTTTGATCCTCAAACCTCACTTCTGAGATTTGGGTAAGATTTACACAATCGCCGCCATCCAACTTTTTCTTTAGGATCCGACTCTCTTCAACTTCCATCAATAAAAAATACAATTTTATGATTCTTTATCCAGTAATAACCCTTATTGTTGAAAAATGGCATTTTGTAGCATACTTTTCCAATTATCTCAATAACCGTTAAAGTTACAGACTTGGAACTGGTTTCATTGAATTGCTCAGCTAATTTTACATAGGAATTGATTATTTTAGAACCTCACTAAAGCCTCTAAAAAATTAGAAAAATTAATATATTTTGAAAAATATCAATTTTCCGCCATTGTTATCTCAGTAACAAAGCGTTTTGGGGGATGGTCCCATGGAACTTTTTTGTCTACTTGGTGTAAGGAATCAGCCTGAGAAGTATTGCACATTCCTCCTGAAACACCCTGTATTAATCATCACAATATTAATATATTGAAAGTCATCAATATTATTATTACACAATATTAATCATCATTTCAATTATTGATTCATCAGTGAACTCCATGTTATGAATTCATTGAATTTTGTAGAGAATTTCACAGTGAATTTTCAGAATTGGACTTTTATTAGACAAAACGTAACATTAGTATCAAAGCTTAACTTTGGCCTCTGAATAATGCATATACCGGCTAAATATGTGAAATTAAATACCGGGAAAATGATGATTGGTTATTCCTGTTCTTCCAATTTCAACAGTTGTACCAGAATTAATTATTCCGCGTAATTACGTTGCTGTTATGATTGTTCAATTAGCTACCATGAAGTAATTGTTTTAGATTTATTGTGTATAGGCCTAATATTTCTCAATATTTGTTTGTTTAGAATAATAGGTTATGCATTCAATTGTAACATTGTCGAATCTTTTGGATAGTCAAACAATGCAAAATTGTTGGTCGTGTTTTATTATTAAAAAGCGCTCACAAAGATGCTCACAGTTATTTTCCTAGAACATTATTATTTGATCTACTCATCTCATATCTATTGCTTTTTTATATAATAGATGTAATACAGTTGTTCAAAAATAGTGAATTTTTCCTTCTTATTAAGTGAAACCAAAAAGTTATTTGTAAGCTCCAATCACTGATATTGTCAATTACAGGTGTCATTTAGCTATGCCTGGATGATGTTTTTGATATTAAATTAGAAGATAGATACTTTACATCAGCTGTTAGTAGGTTACATCACGTACAAGAGATGGACGAAACGCCTACTTTTTGCGTCAGCTATACTCTAACAGAATATAAATTACAGATAATTCGAATTCCAAGTTGAATAATAATTGATGCGAATAAATTGTGAATTTCTTCTTCTTCTTCTTCTTCTTCTTCTTCTTCTTCTTCTTCTTCTTCTTCTTCTTCTTCTTCTTCTTCTTCTTCTTCTTCTTCTTCTTCTTCTTCTTATTCTTCTTTTTCTTTTTCTTTTTCTTCTTCTTCCTCCTCATCTTCTTCTTCTTCGTTTGACTATTCTTCTCCTCTTTTTCATCTTGGTCACCATCTCAAAACTATCATCCACCAATCTCTATCACGGCATATCTTGATATCTAATTGAAGAATAAATAAAAATCAAACACCCTTTTGAAAAACTTTATCATAAAAACTCTACAAATCATTGCTACAGAGATATAAAACCAACAATGATAATATTGAACTTTGGAAACTAAAATATGAAATTGAATGTGAATGAAGAATTTCAAATATACAAAGAAAAAAGTTGAATGGCAACAAAATAATAAATGAAGATAATTTTAATAATAATCCAATTTTTGAAAAAATTTAAAAAACCTAGATTTTGGTGTAGATAGGAGTTATAACATATGCTTTCAATTGCAATCACATTATATTTTTTAGACTTATATTTAAGTGCATTTCATTTGAAAAAAAAAATGCACTATTGGTCTTGATAATCGGATAATCGCAAATATATGATGCGATATACTTTTTACACGTTTCCGAACCCCCAGAACACGAATCTGATGTCCGTTAAAATTCATATATCTATATATATATTCATATATGTACAGATATGTTGTTAACACGGGATGTATATGGGTTACGTGTAACAAGATGTTAACACGATAGCTCCCGAAGGGCTTGTCGGAGAGCAACCAAATTTTGCACAAAAATCATTAGTGTT
The DNA here is from genome assembly GCA_017141385.1 of Sogatella furcifera. Taxonomy (NCBI): domain Eukaryota; kingdom Metazoa; phylum Arthropoda; class Insecta; order Hemiptera; family Delphacidae; genus Sogatella; species Sogatella furcifera. The sequence goes on along the minus strand of CM029555.1, from coordinate 1,570,117 downwards.
AATATCTCTGTCAAGTTTGTTAACCAGCCAAATTGGTCCAAGGGAAGGGGGTGAAATTAGGGGATGAAAATTTTTAAAAATCACTACAAATCGACCAATGACTTGATCGATTTGAAAATTGGTGTGTATAATACCCTTATTATGCCCTACAATTTGAGCCATCAACGAAAAAAATCCAATCAAAAATGGCGGAGAAAATGACGAATAATAAGCCGAAAATTGTGTTTTTCATGGGTTTTTCGAAAACGGCACCTTTGAATTCATACTTTGAATAGCTCATTATAAGTCATATGATTTGAGCCATCATAGAATCGCATTTGAAATGCACTCTTTCCGACCGACAGCTGCCGGAGCGAATTTTTAATTTTTAATCTTGTTTACTTATTTCACTATTTTATCCACATTGATAATGACCTAATGTGCCGAAACATGTCTGTGTTTCTATAATTTTATAAAGTTTTTTGAAAAGGGTGTTTGATTTTCATTTATTTTTCAATTATTTTAAACAGCCCTAAGTTTTAAAGTTTAGTTTTCTTGATATCTATATTGTCTTCCTTATCACTTACTCCCCCAGAACAACACTGTACCCTTATAAGCAACAATAAGCAACAGATAGTGTATATTAGTATCGTGCAATTGGTATGTTATCAGGGGTAGGAATCCCTCTAGGAGAAACAACCCTACAGGTACCCCCCAGGGTGGAATAGAGGATGGTGTAGGGTGATAGGGGGCCCCCGAGGGGGTACTGTCTGCCCCCTCTCTCCTCTCAATTTCTAATAAGGACCTTCTCATCGAAAGGACTCTCAGAACACCGCCCCCCCCTTCACAATAGACCCCCTTCCAAATTGACCAACCCCCCTAGAGGAGCTGATTGCATTGAGGACTACACAGCTTCCTGGACTATACCCTAATCGATGTAACTTCACTTTTGGCTTAGAATGTTTAGATAGGGAATACGATAAATTTAGATTTGAAAGTTACAAAGAGTTCAGTTACAGCTGTGTCCCAAAACCCTTGGATTAAATTCTGTGGGCTTCTAATGAGAGCTTTCACGGTCTTCTTTCTATCCCTCCCACACAATATTTCTTCTTTTTCTAAATTTTTTCATTCTTCTTAATTCCTTTTCACCTCCCCAAATCGCCCTTACATCTATATCCTTTTCGTCTTTGTCTTCTTTCCATCTTTGTCTTTTTCTTCTTTGTCTTTCTTCTTTCTTCTTCTTCTTCTTCTTCTTCTTCTTCTTCTTCTTCTTCATTTTCCTTTTCCTCTTGCTTTTCCTCTTCCTCTTTCTCTACCCTTTATTCTTCTTCTTCTTCCTCTTCCTCTCCCTCTTCCTTTTCTTCTTCCTCCTCCTCTTCCTCTTCCACCTCTTCTTCCTCTTCCTCTTCCTCTTCCTCTACCTCTCCCTCTTCTTCTCCCTCATCCTCTTCCTCATCCTCATCCTCATCCTTTCCCTCTTCCTCTTCTCTTCCTCTTCCTCTTCCTCTTCCTCTTCCTCTTCCTCTTCCTCTTCCTCTTCCTCTTCCTCCTTCCTCTTCCTCTTCCTCTTCCTCTTCCTCTCTCTTCTCTTCCTCTTTCTCTTCCTCTTCCTCACCCTCTCCTTCTTCCTCTTCCTCTTCCTCTTCCTCTTCCTCTTCCTCTTCCTCTTCCTCCTCCTCTTCCTCTTCCTCTTCCTTTTCCTCTTACCCTTCCTCTTCCTCGTCCTCTTCCTCATTCTCTTCCACTTCTTCTTCTTCCTCTTCCTCTTACTCTTCTTCTTTTTCTTTCCATTCTTCTTTGTCTTCTTCCTTCCTTCTTCTTCTTCTTCTTCTCCTTCTTCTTCTTCTCTTCTTCTTCTTCCTCTTCCTCTTCTCTCTCTTCTCTCTTCGTCTTCGTCTTCTTCTTCTTCTTCTCCTCCTACTTCCTCCTCTACTCCTTCTTCTCCTCATCCCTCCCTCCTCTTCCTTCTCATTCTTCTTCATTCTCTCTCTCTCTCTTCTTCCTCTCAAACACCTTATTCCATCCTCCTCTTGGACATCTTCACAACTGACCAAAATCGTTCCCTCCCTCACCATTATTAGACTGCTCAATGCGTTCTAGAACCTGCTTCAACCGCAACAATCAACCCCCCCCCCCAACCATGAAACAGTTATAGGCTCAGCGAAGCATTCGACCACACTTCTATTACATCCCTAGTTACAGTTTTACACTTTCTGATATTTGTCACTCAATCTCCACTGCTTCTTCTTCTTCTTCTTCTTCTTCTTCTTCCTATTCATCTTCCTCCTCTCCTTCTTCTATTTCTTTCTTCTTCTTCTTCTTCTTCATTATAAATGGCGAAATTGGTTATTTGTATACGATTGAATTTTTGAAAATATTAAAGACGTACACAAGATAATGCATGTAATTTGAAAATTCTGATAGAATGTTATCAATATTGAACGTGGAGCAACGTCTTGTAGCCTATCGATAACTATGCGAGATCTTTCAATAAAATTGTTCAATTTGAAGCTTGTATCATCTTGTGTATCAACTTGCATAATCTTCTCAGAGGTTGATTGAACAATAAACTCGACCTGTTCGTTCTTTCTTATACAGTCTGACCAAGCAAAGAAGAGCCTCTTGCATGATGGGAAAATGACTCCAGCTTGGTCAATATTGATTTTAAAATAATCAATTTGATCTTAAATTGTAGGGAACGATTTGATCTACTATTGAGACCACATTTATTATTCTTCATCAAATATTGACCAAGAGTCATTTTCCCATCTTGCCAGAGGCTCTTCTTTGCTTGGTCGGACTATACTAAATCAGAGGGTGAACTGTTGGATGTGGATAATCAAGGTTGTGATGGAATTTTATTAATAATAGTATATTACATAATGAGTTTGGAAAAGGCGGTTTTACAAACAAATAATTATGTTCTCCAAACGAGCGGTACGCAAGTTTGGAAAATAATTATGAGTTTGTAAACTTTTCCACACGAATTATGTACATTTTTTTTCGTCATACTAGACTGCGAAGGATTTATTAAAACCTCAAACAACTGAAAACATTAACTGATCCAACATAACCTCAACACAACACTAGCAGTAGCACAAAACAAACACACACAGTGAACTGTAATGGCGGCTCGTTCGACTCGTTTATTCATACGTCGGAGTTTGGAAAAAACAGCTGTGCTAGATTTTCAGTGCTGTAATTATCATCGTTATGATGACTAGTGCTGTAATAATCATCAAAATGATTATTCCCGCATTCAGAACAGCTGATCTTTGATTCTCCTGTAAACGGCAATTTTCCAAACGCAAATCTAGCCTGGAAAGTTGTGTATTACATACGAGTATGGCGAAAACTTATTATTGCAGTATGATTTTAATACGATTAGGTTAGATTGATTTTAGTGAAGAACTTTACAGAATTAGAGGAATCACAAACTTTTTTTTGTAGCCTGAGAGTTTAGTTGTAGCCTGATATATTTTAAAATTGGAACATCAGCTGAGAGCTATTCACATTATATTAGACTTCAATCAGGCTGGAATCACAAAATAATACTTCTATTATCCTATTATATTAAGCGAGTGATTTCTGTATGTATGTATGTATGTATGTATGTATGTATGTATGTATGTATGTATGTTTGTATGTTGAACCACGGATCTAGAAAACGGCTCTAACGATTTCCTCGAAATTTGAAATGTAATATAACCGTGATGGAAAAAAAAGATTGCACCGGGTCTCATGTCTGGCAAAACTCTCTGGCAGGATTAATAAAAGAATTAAATATTCCTTCAGGAATAACCCCAAGTACTGCGTATAATGGCTGTTATCGTTAGCTGATCAACGTTATCCAGCTGGAGTAAATGGAGTTACATTCAATATAACACATGTTCATGTCAAAATATTGTGAGAGGTGATCATATCAATTTTGAATTTATTTTTTACAATATCATATTCATGTAATTCAACGGTTCGGCCGCAGCTTCAGAGCAAAGCTCGATACCAGATATTGATATTAAATCAGATCAAAATTCACGATTTCGAATCTCCATCTCTTTTCAAGTGATTTCATATGATACTAGAAACATTACCGTGTAATACCGGCCTAGGATAAATAAAATCCAATCTCTCCATGCTAGAAAACTGAGCCGTATTTGCGAAAGTAGGCTACATCAAATACAAAATCCAAACGAGCTATCAATCCAAGGTTGATTCTTGATATACAATCCCACAATCTCTAAAACATCACAAACAAACTGTATATTTGCCCAGCAGGCACTGGCGGCTCGTGTCCACGAAACAGGTGAAGTGCTGTACAGTAAAATATACTGACACTTCACCTGTCTCGTGGGTACGAGCCGCCAGTGCCAGCAGGTAATAAGCTCACATTCGTTCCATCCTTTTATCTTTTATCCGTGCATTTTATTGATAGATATTCCCAGACCCAAATACGCTCCAAGTCATTCAATATTCGATACACTCTCTTATTTATGTATTTTCCACTCTGTTTGGTGGAATATATTCTCATACATTTGCCGAAACACGGTTGAGATCTGCGAGATCGGTATGAGATCTGTGAGATACACTTGTCTGAAATTGCATCCGGAACTTGAAAGGATATCACCGCATTGCATAAATATAATGCCTGCAGGTATGGTCTGTCCAAGCGAAGAAGACATTCTGGCAAGATGGGAGAATGACTACAGCTCAGTCAATATTGGTACAAGAATTAAATATTCGGTCCCAAATTGTAGTAAGCATTCTGATCTACAATTTGAGATCGAATTTATAATTTTTGAACCAATATTGACCGAGCTGGAGTAATTTTACCATCTTGCCAGAATGTCTTCTTTGCTTGGACAGACTACATCGCGTTTCGGGTCTGTTTCAGGAATCATACGCTTGCTTTTTGGATGGAACGAGTGTTTCTAGTGATACTAAAATGCAAGGTCTGTAGAAAGTCTATAGAAAGGTGTTATAGAAAGGGTTGAAGGTGTTTGGAAAGAGCATTTCATCATCTTGGGAATCCACTTTGAAATTAAGTTCGTAAATATTGAAGATGTAGTTGTATAACAATAGAACTCAACTTCTTCTTGAGTATGGAAGTTTTTATTTGTTTGATCGAGAGGACAAAATTAAGAAAGAAAAATTATGGATTATTAACGGTGAAAATATTGGGAATCAACATGGATATTGCATCCTATTTATTTATTTATTTATTTATTCATTGAGTACATATAAAAGCTCAAAGACACAAAGTCCATTACAAAGAGCCTTATTGACATAATTATTACATACACTAGTGCTTGAATACCGCCTAGGATGTCTTTGTCGCGTAAAAATCATAAATTTGGTCTTCAATATATTTATTTCTAGTTTATTAATCTCACACCATCTCTGAATTCCCTGAATTCTCTGAATTCTATTGGAAATATATATATGTTTTAGAAAATATCGGAAACAAAATCATAAGATTTGAGTTGTCAAGATTGCAGCCATTGTCATTGCCCTTTCCTCATCACCATTTTACCAATACATTAGAACTAGTTCTGAATTCAGCCAGCAGATGGCAGTGGGAATAGGGGGACTTGCTTTGTCTTCCATTGGACACGCCTCCAAGCTCCGCCTACGACACTGATTGGCTGACGACATCCGTTTTTCAAGAACGACATCCGTTACAAATTCGACCACTAGATGGTAGCAGTTGTCGGGTGATGTTTCATATTCGATTTAGCCACGCCTTTATTCCCCTCCTACTCTTTTCTCATTGGTTGTCAGTGCAGTGTTTTGTTAGCTCTGACTTAGCGAGAAAATGGCGGATGGTGTATCCTCATAGAACAACGCTGATTTACAATTCTTATAACTTATATGTTATAGTTTGTTTATTCATACGAGTTAGTACAATCTTATATACTAATAACTTTAGTACCGGTACTTGAAAGATTTATTTATTCATATGATTAGCTCTCCTAACATACAGTAGAACGCCGATAATCGGGACATCGAAAATCCGGACCGTAGATAATCCGGACTCGGCTCCAGCAATAAATAAAAATATTTGTACCGTCTACCCAGGCAATAAGTTCTTTAGTAGAGAGTGGGTGATGAGAGAATACATAATGCAGTGTTCAGCAAAGCAAAGGAAATAATTTTCTATCATTCCCTAATAGAAAATATACTATTTTGAACCAGTTTTTTCTCGAATGGCCCTTTTTCTAAGGTAATTTCGATAATCCGGATGAGGTCCGGTCCCAATTAATCCGGATTATCGACGCTCTACTGTATTGGAATTCATTGTGTACTATTGTGTTTTTACAAACTAAAAGTATTGTCCTTCACACCGAGAAAGCTATTTTTTCTTCTGTAGTCTACCCAAGCAAACAAGACATTCTGGCAAGATGTGGAAATGACTCCAGCTCGGTCAATATTGGTTTATAGAACATAAATTTGGTCTCAAATCATAGGAGACATTCTAATCTACAATTCGAGACCAAATGTATGGTTTTTGAATCAGAATTGACCGAACTGTAGATATTTTTCCATCGTGCCAGAAAGTCTTCTTTGCTTGGATAGACTATACTATTTTGAATCAGAATTGACCGAACTGTAGATATTTTTCCATCGTGCCAGAAAGTCTTCTTTGCTTGGGAAGACTTTACTAAGGCTTTAATAATGAATATTGTTTCATACACTACTAATAATAGTTTAATAATAGTTTCATTATCGTTTACTTCATTGGGAAAACTATTCCCACCATTAGATTAGTATGATTGTGATTGATGTAGATTGTGGAACAACATTTGATATCCTCAATGTATTCTAATTCAATTGTACTAGTATTTGATGTTCCCCAACTCAAATTCTAATCTGATAGCACTACGGTCACCTTTTGAAAAACTGCAATAACTCATCACTCAATCCACTTTTTAATAACTCACCGCTCATTGCCCAATCAAATCTCATTTTCCCCTAAATGAAACAGCTTTTCATTTTTCAAATTAAAATGAAATACTGAAATTACGATGAAAGCTGTTTATTTGCAGCCCCTTCAAATAGCCCTGGGTCATCCACTGACGAGTGGCTAGAAATTCAATTCATCCCCCAAAGTGGATCCCACTTTTTGCGCAAGCAGGGGACGATGATGATCTATTGGGAAATCATCCGTAATTTTCCTGTTCAGGGGGGGAAGGTGAGGGGTCAATATGTATCAAGGGAAGGGAGTTGAAAAACCGACCGACCCTTAATGTTCTTTATTCGAAATTGGTTTACTGGCAGTCTGTACAAGCAAAGAGGACATTCTGTCAAAATGAAAAAATGACTTCAGATAGGTCAATATTAGTTCAAGAATCATGAATTGGGTCTCAAATTGTAGAGCAGAGTGTTTCCTACAATTTGAGACAAAATTGATAATTTTTGAACCAATATTCTCCGAGCTGGAGTCATTTCCCCATCTTGCCAGAATGTCTCCTTTGCTTGGACAGACTATAGTTAGTGTGTCCGTTGGGGGGGGGGGGGATGTGACTTAGTAGGGGGATGGAGAGAGGGTTGTAGTATATTGCAAGGTAATAAACGTTGGGGAACGTTTTTGAGAGAATATTGGCCTAGGGATTCAATTATCAACTGTAGTCATTCATCAGGCAAAATTGTGAGCAGGGGAGAAATTCACTAAAAATGAGAAAGAGAGTAGAAAAAGGGCGAATCGTGGTGGGGGGTGAGTGAGGGGGTCATGGAGGGGGGGAAGAGTGAGGGGGTCATTGAGGGGGGGTGGTTGAATTCAACAGTAAAGTTGCTCACACATAAATATTTCAGTCCGAATTCGGAGGTTCAAATTAAAACGACCAGAAATTTATTATGCGTAGTAATGCAATAAAGTCGAGTTTTGTTTTTTATCCGCTGCAAGTTCAATTGACCAATGGCGAGCTAGTATTTGAGGTCACACGATATGGTCGACTGATTAGATTCTAACAATTGTTTTCGAATGAATTATCACCTGGGATATTATTGTGGGATTTACTTTCATTGTTGACCTCAAACATAAGTATACTCGAAATGTTTTAGTACCTTGTACTATATTTTCGTTTTTGAAAATTAATGAGTGTGATTATTCCCGCGTCATATTGTACTATGAACAATACTCTTCGTATTGTACTCTTATAAGTGCAGCGGAAAATATGTATTGTCTGTCATAACTTGTTAACAATAGATGATATGAGTTTGAATGTATGGAATAGATTGAAATTATTACCGCATCATTTACATGTATTGCGTCAAAAGTACTGGAAAGAGTTATGTTCAAAGGGGATATTCAGTTCATTAGCCCAAGGTATATCGGGAGTTAAAACAAACTTTAAGATGAAAAGTGAATAGATAATACTCAGCTTAATTTTATAGTTAGTTAATAATTATCAAACTGAAGTGATAGGATCTCATTCCATGGAACGGGTCCATAAGCTGACTCCACGGAGTTAGGTGTTTTGCGAATGACTATTATCAATTCTGAGCTCTGTCAGGGTAGGCGGCGAGCTGTCTGCGAGAGTACATCGGATCCAGAGCGTCTCCAGCTATATTAATTCGCTCTCCAAGACAGCTACAGACTTTTTATCCACTCCAGACTGTTTTGACAGAGCTGAGAGTTGATAACTGTAATCCGTCAACCGCCTAACTTCATAGCATCAGCTTATGCCTCTCAATCCAATACCCAGCTTGGTATACCAGCAAATAGAACTAACTGGGCCTCTACCTCCTGTATTAGATCTGTGGCTGAAGTAGCTATCTATAGTGCATAGTAACTGTGTTTGTCCCCTTTGAGATTAAACCTCAGGTAGCTAGCTGAGACTGAGACATTCGGGTGAATTGAATGAATCAATGAATCGGATGAAGTCATGCCGCGTGAATCAAGCCTAATCTAGTCAACCCCCCCCCTCCTACTTACAATGAACCTCATCAAACTTCAAAGAGGCCTACACAAACGCATGTAACCTACAGTCTGTTCAAGCAAAGAAGACATTCTGGGAAGATGGGAAAATGACTCCAGCTTGATCTATATTTGTTCAAGAATTATGAATTTGGTCTTGTATTGTAGGTCACAATGTTTCCTAGAATTTGAGACCAAATTCATAATTTTTGAACCAATATTGACCGAGCTTGAGTCATTTCCCCACCTTGCCAGAATGTCTTCTTTGCTTTGACAGACTAGCACACACACGCTATTGCATACGTAACGAAAATGGAGGTTGGCGAATGTCTGTTATAAACTCCTTGCTCTGTTAGGACACTCTGAAAGCGGTCTACAAGAGCGAAACGTTGAGCTGACACTACGCTCAACTCGGTGAGCTCCCGCAGACTGCTTCCCAACTGTTGAGTGAGCTGAGGATTGATAATAGTCATCTGTAAACCGATTGCTTTGTAGGTGTGTGCTATGGCTCACATGCTTATTCGCCATTCCAGTAATTGTCACATAGCTGAATACATGGATATAGAACACATGTATAGATATCTAGGTATATTAAGATCAAACTTATACTATAATATAAATGAGACTTATAACACTGTAATACTATAGAAGACCATATCTATATATAGATATCCAAGTACCTTGATATCTCATCTTTGTGTTGTCTACGCTATAGATGCACCATAGAAAACATTTATAGATATCTAAGTACCTAGATATCCCACTCATTCTGAACATAGATAGATAGATACCACTGGCGGCTCGTACCTACGAAACATGTGAAGTGCCCGTATCTTTTACTGTACAGCACTACACGTGTTACGTGGGCACGAGCCGCCAGTGTTAGATGCAGAATGTTGAATAGTACCAATTTAATTCCCTATCAGAGCCTCGACTTTCATAGACATAATTTCCTTCATAGAGAGCAAATACAGACGATATACAGAGCTACACTCTATCGATATTCAAATATATTTAGTCTGTCCAAGATTCAATAATTATAAATTTGGTCCCGAATTGTAAAAATCTGAAAATTAATAATTTCTGAACCAATATTAATCGAGATAGAGTCATTTTCTCATCTTGACAGAATGCCTTCTTTGATTGGACAGACTATACAAAGAGCTACGCACTGATTTGATTCCTTATATATGGAGCTAAAAAGTTAATTATGTTATACAGCTATTCTGAGTATGTACCTTCACTCTCATGTCATATTACACTGGCGGCTCGTGCCCACGAAACAGGTGAAGTGTCCGTATATTTCACTGTACAGCACTTCACCTGTTTTGTGGGCACGAGCCGCCAGCGTCATACTATAAAGACTGTATGATCAGTCTTATCATGGTCACTATATTTCATATGTTATACCATAGCTACCTACGGCTTCCTCGATGATATATCTATATTGAGGAAGGCTATACTCAATACCTCATATGATTACACCCAAATTTAGCTAGATAGAGCTACACAGCTTATGCTATACTCACATAGAGAATACACTTAGATAGGTAGACACATAGAGAACTTTGACTAGTGACAATCCGATTATACAGGGTCTAATGTTAGAACCAGAGTCGGTACACATCAATGAGAGTCACCTATGCACCTGTTGGAAATGATTAATTTGATCTGGGACCTAGTTTCATATCAGGGATGAATTTAGGAGATCTATAGGTCACTGGCGGCTCGTACCCACGATACAGATGAAGTGCCCGTATCTTTTACTGTACAGCACTTCACCTGTTTCGTGGGCACGAAACGCCAGTGCTAAAAGGCATGAATTGAGGTGGGTTTGAAGTGGTTTAGATGGGAGCTGAGTCACTGGTGATCTCATGCGTGTAATGCATGTAATACAAGCATTACCTGATTGTAATTGTCAAACTTTGTATTAGCCCTATCACAGGGTTTGACATCTGAGATGTGGGGGAGAATATGCTGTGTTGCACATTGGTGTTGGTGGATATTAAATGTAACTTTGACTTGATTCATCATGTATGATGTGAATGATGCAATCTATCTCAAGTTGTGAATTACATGAAGTAAAGTATGATTACATTGAATTAGGAATTACATTGAATAGAGTGTAATCGGATCGAATTAAGAATGAAATCAAATTGGGAATTTCATTAAATAGAGTATAGGTACCTGATTGAATAAATTTGGGAAGTACATCAAATTATGTTGTCGTATATTATATCAACTTATGGTTTTGTGTATCCATTCTTTTTTCCACTTTTAAATTCAAATTTAATAAAAATCACTTTTATGTGGAGATGAAGTAGTTTATTCCCACATAAAAGTGATTTTTATTAAGTTTTGATAGTTTATTTTCACATAAAAATGATTTTTATTAAGTTTTCATAACTGGATTTTTATTAAGATAAAATTGTTTATTTCCACATAAAAGTGATTTTTGTCAAGTTTAAATGAAATATTTATTGCTTGTTGTTTGTTATCTTGTTTGATGAAAATTATTATTGAGCCCTGTGTTATTCATCGCTCTGTATCAAAGGAGAAACCCAAAAACCTGCTAGTTTTTGATAAATAATTTAAAATCTTCAAATTAAATGAAAAAGCAATTTATTTTCGAACCAATATAATTATTGGTTCAAAGATTAATTTTATTTCCTAATCCGGATAAAGGTTTCAGTTGCTACAGCATCATCAATATAAAAAAACTCAAAGTGAGAAGCAGCAGTTATTTATACTGCCGTTAGAGCACCGCTATTTGTAGTTTCGTGAACCAATCACAGCCAACGTCTGCCATTGGCAAAGGGGAGGAGCTTGTTCAGGCCAATAGCAGACGTCCACTATGATTGGTTCAAGAAACTCCCGATAGCCGTGCTCAACTGTGAGTATATAATAATAATACTACTGCTCTTAACTTTGAGTTTTAGTTCATCAGATAATTGATAATGGTGTAGCGATCGAAACAGTAATTTTTTCCAATAAGTTTATTCTTAATAATTGTATAACAGTATTGAATATTGAGTATTGAGTATTGTATAACAGTGCTTGACGTTTAGTAAAAAAAATCTGCTGTCAATCACTCCAAGTTTTTATTCATCACAGATTGATAATGATAAGGCAACCAGAACCGGTATTTCGATTTGGAAAATAATTGAATCTGTGGTTCGAAAATTGACCTAGTGAATCGAAACTAGTAGAGAATTCGTGTGTTCACTTTGTCCAAAGACAATCCACTTTGTAAAGTAGTTGGTCAATGGTTTGTCTTTTTATCATGTATATGGATGAATACCACAATACCACCTTCACAACTACTTATTTACAAGCAAAAGTTTCAAAACTCTTGATTTGAAGTTCTTTAAATTCTGACAATCAATTACCATTATTGATAGTTTTCTATTGAACCAATCAAATGAGCTTAGTCATGTTGCGCTTGTCAAGGATCATTAGAGCATAAACAAAGAACACTTAACCACAAGAAAAAAAATTCTTAAAACTCTTGATTACCAGTTTCTACCTTGGAATAAACCCTCACACCTCTCACAAACACAGCTCCCAACCCTTGAAACCCCCCAAACATCACCCCCTCTAAAAACACACCCTGTACCCCGAAAGAAACCCCTCGGGGTTCTGAGATGCCAGCCACACGCCCATACATCAAATACCAACGTTGCAATTGTTGAGAACTCCTTCCTCGCCATTTCTCTTCTCAGCACTGGCGGCTCGTACCTACGAAACAGGTGAAGTGCCTGTATCTTTTACTGTACAGCACTTCACCTGTTTCGTGGGTACGAGCCGCCAGTGCTCGAGGAGAAATCTCGCCTCAAAGTAAGAATTCAGGCACTCACAGCACCCCCCTGAATACTCCTCAGCACCCTCAGACCATCTTTTAGCCCCCCTTCTAGCTCCCTCTGGCTCCACCCAGCTCCCTTTAGCCCCTTTTCAACGCTAAAACTCAGTGCAGTGCAGCATATCAACGATAAATTCACTTTTGTAGCTCACAAATAGCTACAACACCCCTCTTTTCTTACTCATCCCCTCCTATTTTTTTTACTTTTCCTCTTTTTCTTACCCCTCAACTCCTCTTTCCCAACCCTCCTCTCCTCACACATAGACTCGTTTCTAGGTGAAAGGAGAGAGGAGGTTTGTGAGGTGAGGAGTATATTATTCTATTAAATTATTGAATCATCCAAAGTGTTTGTAAAAGTTTTTGTTGTTTTCAGAATAATTTGTCAATTTCATTCTATTTCCTCTCTACCGAACTCTTTTTTCCCTTTTTTCCTTATCCCTCTCAAACCTATCACAACCAGAAAATCCCGAAACCACCCTCAACTCATCTGAAATAAATAATCAGTCCAAGCAGAGAAGACAATCAGGCAAAATGGGAAGATTAATCCAGCTTGGTCAATATTTATTCAAATAATAAATTTGTTTGAAATAGTATGTTTCCTACAGTTTAAGACCAAACTTATAATTTTTAATCCAATATTGATCGAGCTGGATTAATTTTCCCATCTCGCTAGAAAGTCTTCTTTGCTTGGGCAGAGTAGAACAGATGAGGCATTCCATTCATAAGGTATCGACCCATTCATTTTTTAGCTTTGAAACCATACTGTGGTATTGTGGCTTCCATTTGACCATTACGATACACTGATATAGCCTACATGACCACCAACCACGTAGTGGTTCAATAACAGTCTCAAATGGAAATATTTTTGTTACTGGTTTTTCACTTCTTTACGCTTCATATCGAACGGGCTTTGATAAACATTCAGGGGGTCAACCATTTCAGATCAACCTCTTCCACATTGGTGAAACATTTTGAAACCAAATTCATAATGTTTTAACCAATATTGAGCAATATTTTCAGTCAATATCGGTTCTCTTCATTTGATCTCAAATTGTAGAACAAAATGTTTTTTTGATATCAAATTGTACAATTGCGACTGGTTTCGTTTTTAAGATGATTGAGATGACAATTTTCATCAATTTTTAACCAAGTTAGAGTAATTTTCCCCATCTTGGCAGAATCCCTTCTTTGCTTTGACAAACTTTACTTTTGTTTCAATCGCAATTGAAACACGATCATCAAATATATCATTATAGGATTCCCATGATTTTCACTGTAATCGTTTGATTACGATCTGAACAATTATTATATAAAACTGATGTTGACATGTATATAGGAGAGCCGGGTTCTAAAGAAAAAGTTAAAAGGCGGCGATTGTGTAAATCTTACCCAATTCTCAGAAATAGCGATCAAAAATCGCAAAATCGCTACCAAACACAAATTCATCACTTTTGTCAATTTCGCGATTTTTGATCGCCATCTCTGAGATTTGGGTAAGATTTACACAATCGCCGCCATTCAACTTTTTCTTCAGAATCCGCCTCTCTTCAACTTCCATTATTAGAAAATACAATTTAATGATTCCTTATCCAGTTATAACCCTTATTGTTGAAAAATGGCGTTTTTTAGCATATTTTTTCCAATTATCTCAATAACCGTTGAAGTTACAAATTTGAAACTGGTTTCATTGAATTTCTCAGCTAATTTTACAGGGGGTTTGATTATTTTAGAACCTCACTAAAGCCTCTAAAGAATTAGAAAAATAGATATTTTTTGAAAAATCGCAATTTTCCGCCATTGTTATCTCGGTAACAAAGCGTTTTTGGAGCTAGGTCCCATGGAACTTTTTTGTCTACTTGGTGTAAGGAATCAGCCTGAGAAGTATTACACATTCCTCCTGAAACACCCTGTATTTGGATCCACTTCTACATAAGACACGATTTTGAGGCGATTTATTCGGAACAATGAGATAAAATTCTGTGTCAACCTGGTAGAATTTATTCCGATCTTACCCACTTTTATCGAGTATTTCATGATTCCCTATTGATTCTAATGCTTGAAATATTTTACGAAAATAAAATTTCTCATACTCACATCAACCTGTATGCCCTCCAGTGGGAAGACACGACTTGGAGGCGACTCCTTGGGAACGAAGCGATAGAACTCTGTGTCACCCTGGTAGAATTTGACGGAGTAGAGGGCCGCATTTTCAAGGTCATAGTCGCAGGCGATGCGCAGACGATCGCCCGCACGCACCGCCACCGGCATGCGCACCGACATGTTGCGCAGGCCCCATACACCTGTGAGAAACAGGAAAATAGTTTTGATAATTGTCGGAAAACATTCATAATGAGGTAATGTAGTCGTATAAACAGATTTTGATATAGTATATAGGAAATATTCGAATATTAAATGGAAAGAATTGGAACATTAATATAAAATATTTATAAACCGAAGATGTATTAAAAATCGAGATACCGGTTTCGGTTGCAACACCCTTATCAATCTCTAGTAAAGTCTGTACAAGCGTAGAATACCCACTGGCAAGATGGGAAAATGACTTCAGCTTAATCAATCATTTGTTCTAATTGTGCTAAATAAGCATTTGTTTAAGAACTATAAATATGATGTTATTAATGGATCAAATTGTTTCCTACAATTTGAGATCAAATTGATAATTTTTGAAGCAATATTGACCGAGCTCAAGTCATCATCCTATCTTGCCAGAGGGTCTTCTCTGCTTGGACAGACTATAAACTTGAACTTAAAGTACAGTGCGGCAGTATTTCAGACTAAAGTTAATGTATTGGTAGTTGCTTGAACCAATCACAGTGAACGTCTGCCATTGGCCTGAACAAGCCCCTCCCCGATTAGTGGTTTATACAAACTTTGCAAAATGGCGATTCAAACAACAAACAAAATTATGAATAGTTACAATTACAAACGGATCAAATAGAAAATTGTTACAAGAGACGGAAAACAATGGAATAATAGTCTATAATACCGCAACAGAAGACTATCAAATTCAATTAGTAATATTTTCTAGTAAAAAATTCTTATTAGCAATAAGTGAAACTACTATTGATTTTTATTTGTAAAGTTTTTTTTCATCAAGTGGACTCGCTTAGCTTTCCCTTTTCTTTATTTATTTTCAGTTATCATTTTATTTTTCCTTCTTACCTTTTCCACCCTTTTCTACCTGAGAAAAAGGCTATACAAATTTATGATTCCTTATCCAGTTATAACCCTTATTGTTGAAAAATTGCGTTTTTAGGCCTATTTTTTAAATTATCTCATTAACCGTTGAAGTTAAAGACTTGAGACTTGTTTCATTGAATTTCTCAGCTAATTTTACATAGAAATTGATTATTTTAAAACCTCAGTAAAGCCTCTAAAAAATTATAAAAATAAATATTTTTTGAAAAATCTCAATTTTCCGCCATTGTTATCTCGGTAACAAAGCGTTTTTGGGGTTGGTCCCATGGAACTTTTTTGTCTACTTGGTGTAAGGAATCAGCCTGAGAAGTATTGCTCATTCCTACTGAAACACCCTGTATAGGTATTTCGCCTCCATCTTTTTATTCTCACCCCATCAAAATAACTGTTGGATTTGCCAATAATGTATTATTCCGTTATTGTGTGCTATTAATTTTTGTATTATATTATTCATTGTGTCTTTATGTGTGTTTGGATTGAAATTTGAGTCTTGAGAAACTGGTTATAAATAGGAGAATGTGAAAAAAGAGTGAAAGCAAAACTTTCAAAAGTATCTGGAATCAATTAAGGTTGGTTTCTTGGAACGCATAATTAGCTTCTGAAAATGGAATCAATTATGTAGGAGCCCGAAAAGCCTGAAGCCAGTAACGCAGGAAGATATTAAAATAAAAAGAACAACAACAAAGAGAAATCAAAGAAAAGAATGGAAATAAGGAAATTGAAGAGAGGAAAATGAAGTGGAAAAGAAGGAAGAATAGGAGCAGGAGGAAAATGAAGTGGAACGAGAAATAAAAATAGGAACAGGAGGAGAAGGAGGAGGAGGAGGAGGAGAAGGAGGAGGAGGAGGAGGAGGAGGAGGATGAGAAGGAGGAGGAGGAGGAGAAGGAAGAGGAGGAGGAGGAGAAGGAGGAGGAGGAGGAGGAGGTGGAGGAGGTGGAGGAGGAGGAGGAGGAAGGGAAGGAGTATAAATAGAGGAACAGGAAGGAAGAAGAAGAATTGAAAGAGAAAGTAGGAGAAGAAGAAGAAGAAGAGGAAGAAGAGGAACAAAAACAACAACGGGCAGGAGAGGGCGCCCAGGAGACGAAAAAGAGAGAAGGAAAAGAGAATGGGGAGTAGAGAAGAAGATGAGTAGAAGGAAAAGAAGGATGAGGTAGAAGAGTTGGTAAGAATGGATTGGGAGGAAGTTAGATGTTCAAAATAAGAAGGAGAAGAAGAAGAAGAAAAGGAGGACTAGGAGGAGGAGCAGTAGAAGAAGAAGAAGAAGAAGAAGAAGAAGAAGAAGAAGAAGAAGAAGAAGAAGAAGAAGAAGAAGAAGAAGAAGAAGAAGAAGAAGAAGAAGAAGAAGAAGAAGAAGATGATGATGATGATGATGAAGAAAAAAGGAGGAGAAGAAGAAGGAAGAGAAGAAAGAGAACAAGAACAGGAAGAACAAGAAGAGGAACAAAAATAAGGAGAAGAACAAAAAGAAGAAGATGAAGATAAACAGGAGAAGAAGTAGAAGAACAAGAAGACCACAAAATAGAAGAAGATGACGAAAAGGAGAAGAAGTCAAAGAAGGAGAAGAAAAAGAGTAGGAAGAGGTATAACAAGAAGAGGATCATCTCAAATAGCCATTTTCCCCACAGCAGTGCCATTGTCAATATCCTTCCCTACTTCTTGCTATGACAGCTTCTGTGTACCCTGAATGATTAACGATTCAGGGAGGAAGAAAAAGAATGAAAAGATAAAAAACAAGCAAAATGAATGGAAATAAAGCAGAATAAGAAGAGTAATAAGTGGGTGGGGGGAGGCTGAAAAAGAAGTAGTCAATAATGGCCGTGAAAAAGCTGCTGCTGCTCGTCGAGTTGTGTTGAATTATTAAGTGGATTTTGAGACTAAAGAAGTGGATTCACCCCCCCCCCACCCTTTTAACCCCCTCCCCCCTTCACCCCCGCAAAGCATTCAATCACCTAACTGAGATTGCTGCTGTCTTTTTTAAAACATGATGGCTCGGTTGTGATAGGGGTGTCTGTATAGCAAGTGAGGGTGGAGGATTTTGATTTCGATTTGGATTTCTGTGTCCGTGTAGATAACAAAGAATAAATGAATTACATAATTGATCAAAATAGATAGATGAATAAAAAAAGATCACTGTTCGTGCATTTCATTCGAAAAATTGCACTATTGGTCTTGCCCTGACAATCGAAAATTTATGATGTGATATATTTTTTACACGTTTCCGAGCCCCTAGAACACGAATTTGACGTCCGTTTAAATTCATATATCTCTATATATATATTTATATATGTACAGATTCTTGTTAACACGATAACTCCCGAAAGGCTTGTCGGAGAGCGACCAAATATTGCACAAAAATCATTAGTGGTAATATCTCGGTCAAGTTCATTAACCAGCCATATTGGTTCACCCTTGAGGGGGTGAAATTAGGGGATGAAAGTTTAGAAAATCACTACAAATTGACCAATAACTTGATCGTTTTGAAAATTGGTCGCTCTAAAATGCCCTAAAATTTGAGTCATCAACGAAAAAAATCCAATCAAAAATGGCGGAGAAAATGACGAATAATATGCCGAAAATTGTGTTTTTTATTGGTTTTTCGAAAACGGCACTTTTGAATTCATACCCTGAATAGCTCAATATGAGTCATATGATTTGTGCTATTATAGAATTGCATTTGAAATGCACTCTTTCCGACCGCCAGCTGCCGGAGCGAATTTTTTTTGTTCCAAGATTGGAATTGAATAGAGTGAGATTAATGACTTTGTACAGAAATGAATAGGCCTAGGCAGTGATTTTTTGAGTGTTTGTGAAGGTGATATTGTGGTCTTGTCTTTTCATTTTTTTCTTTTATTATATTGATTTCTTCTTCTATTCAAAATTCTATATTTAACTGATCATTATTTGGATATCTCTTTATGTTTTTTTCACTTGTTTTTTTGTTCAGTTATTTTTTACTTGGTTTTTAGATAGTTTTGTATTGCATATTTATATATATTACTTCTGTAACTATTTTCAGTTGGTTTACTATTGATTGTTTACTATTGTTTCAATTTAATTATTTGATTTCATGATGATAATATTGCATGTATCTTATTTTCATATTTATATTTGTCTTGTTAATTTGTGTATATTTTCACATCATTGTACTTTATTGAAATTGGTGTATACCGTTGGAAACATTAATAAATAAATAAATAAATAAATAAATAAATAAATAAATAAATAAATAAATAAATAAATAAATAAATAAATAAATAAATAAATAAATAAATAAATAAATAAATAAATAAATAAATAAATAAATAAATAAATAAATAAATAAATAAATAAATAAATTTGTCTTTTCACGAGTTGAGGGAGAGGGGATAGAATGAAAATCAGAAGCCGCCATTTTGGAAAAGTCAGTTATTGAAAATTTTTGAGATCACCATTTTAAATACTTGATTAAATTTTAATTTTAAATATTAAATTAAATTTTTTCATACTTATACTAATTGAGCGTGACAAATTTCATAGGGTCGTGTTCATCCATTATCGAGATATGATGCAAAATCATGGAAAAACAAAATGGCGGATTACAGAAAAACTAAGGATAATTCTACATTCCGCCAATGGCATTTTCTGTTTGTTATAGCTAGAAGAACTGTTAGGCTGAGGCCGCACTGCCGGTGGGTAGAGCCTGGCGGGTGGAGGGTAGTTGGTAAATCTATAGAACACACACACCATCCACAGTAATACATCGTATGCATGGTATGACGTCATTCTGTTTTTTGAGGTTATGTTGTCCATATTTAAGAATTTCAAGATGGCGGCTGAACACATACCATTCATACGATGTATTACTGTGGATGGTGTGTATGTTCTATAGATTTACCAACTACCCTCCACCCTCCAGGCTCTACCCACCGGCAGTGCGGCCTCAGCCTTATAGGTGTTATAACTGTTATAGTTTGTTATAACTGGTGGTACTCAAATCATTTTTTGCTCGGAACACTCTGTATAGTTAAAGGTAGTCACATTAATCAATCCAGTAACCCAATACTTCTATCTTGTTCATTCTTGTGTTCAATAACAACACCCACTCCTAAAAACCACCTGCAAAAACACACGTCAATCCAATAAAAAAAGGTGAATTCGATTGTAGCTTTCGAATGAGGTTCTGTAACGAAAGATGTACTGAACAGATCAAGCGATCCACTAACATAACACTCAACAAGTCTTTTACGACTCACAAAACCCGAATCATGAGCTGACATGCAACCTAGAGATCCATACAAGCATGTCAAGTCGGTTCGAGTAAAGAAAACATTCTGGCAAGATGGGAAAATGACTCCGGTTCGGACAATATTGGTTCAAAAATTATCAATTTGGTCTCGATTTGTAGTGAAAATTTTGTTCTACACTTTGAAAAAAATTTATAAACTTTGAACCAATATTGACCGAGCCAGAGGTCGTTTCCCATCTTGCCAGAATGTCTTCTTTGCTTGGAGAGACGGTAGGTAGCATGTTACAGCTTGTCGAATATTGTACGGAAGCACCCATACCAACCCTTCATTACAATAAGAACCGCCCTCAAAACGAGCATAAAAAGAACAGCCGCATGTCATTCGGTTCCATCCTTTTCTTCTTCATCTTCTTCTTCTTCTTCTTCTTCTTCTTCTTCTTCTTCTTCTTCTTCTTCTTCTTCTTCTTCTTCTTCTTCTTCTTCTTCTTCTTCTTCTTCTTCTTCTTCTTCTTCTTCTTCTTCTTCTTCTTCTTCTTCTTCTTCTTCTTCTTCTTCTTCTTCTTCTTCTTCTTCTTCTTCTTCTTCTTCTTCTTCTTCTTCTTCTTCTTCTTCTTCTTCTTCTTCTTCTTCTTCTTCTTCTTCTTCTTCTTCTTCTTCTTCTTCTTCTTCTTCTTCTTCTTCTTCTTCTTCTTCTTCTTCTTCTTCTTCTTCTTCTTCTTCTTCTTCTTCTTCTTCTTCTTCTCCTTCTTCTTCTTCTTCTCTTCTTCTACCCTTCTTCTTCTTCTTCTCTTCTTCTTCTTCTTCTTCTTCTTCTTCTTCTTTCTTCTTCTTCTTCTTCTTCTTCTTCTTCTTCTTCTTCTTCTTCTTCTCTTCTTTATCTTTTCCTTCTTCTATTTCTTCTTCTTCTTCTTCTTCTTCTTCTTCTTCTTCTTCTTCTTCTTCTTCTTTTTCTTCTTCTTCTTTTTTTTCTTCTTCTTATTTGGCTTTTCAGCGTGTCTTCTCACCTTGCGTCTATCCTATATTGTTATCCAGTTTTTATCGAGATAAGAATGGGGAATGCAGTAGTCTGTCCAAGCAAAGGAGACATTCTGGCAGGATGGGGAATTATTGACTAAAGCTGAGTCAATATCATTTCGAAAATGATGAGTTTTGTATCATAATGTAGGAAACGTTCTATTCTACAATTTGAGTCCAAATTAATGATTTTTTAATCAATATTGATTGATCTGAAGTCATTTTTCCATCTTGCCAGAATGTCTTCTTTGCTTGGACGTAGCCTAGTGTACTTGGAAAAGTTATCACCGTCTCAGGTTCTTACTGGATGAAATTGTGGTGTTTGCCATTCTATGGTTCGTGGCTTCAAAAATTCGATTACAAAGTTAAAATGTCCTATTTATTACTTGAAGTTTTGTTTATTTTTTGAGGTTGATGCCCATATGAGGTCCTGTGCGTAGGTAATGAGATATGACGACCACGTTTTAGGTAGCTGGAACCATTGGTTCATCGCCTACTCTGGAAGACTAGGAGTCGAATCTCTCTTATTGTGTTGTGGTTGTATAATTGTCCACCAGTCGTGAATCGAGCTCGGGTCCTATTGTATACCAAACAACTCACTCGAACGAGCCTCCAAAGCTACTCGAAGCAATTGAAAGCTTCTGCAATTTGATAATAGAAAAATATTCAAGTCTGATGTGCTGTACGCTACAATGCAGTTTTCCGTTAAAATAGCCTTTGAAACTCATCATCAATAATTTCACTTTCTTCTGATAGAGCTTTGAAAATATTAGTGAGCTCATCAAGAAAGTTAATGAATTCTAGTCTGTCCAAGCAAAGAAGACCCTCTGGTAAGATGGGAAAATGACTCCAGCTTGGTCGATATTTGTTCAAGAATTATTAATGTGCTCTCAATAGTAGATCATAAATTGTCTCCTACAATTTGAGATCAAAATGATAATTTTTGAACAAAATTGACATCATGACCGAGGTCTTCTTTGCTTCGACAGACTATACCTAGGCTACTTTATTCTACTGAACGGAAAATGCAATCCTATTACGATCTATTCTGCAGTTGCGATGACATTTCACGAATGGGAGGAGTAAAAGTAAGAAATAGTGAAGAAGAAGAAGAAGAAGAAGAAAAGAAGAAGAAGAAGAAGAAGAAAGAAGAAGAAGAAGAGAAGAAGAAGAAGAAGAAGAAGAAGAAGAAGAAGAAGAAGAAGAAGAAGAAGAAGAAGAAGAAGAAGAAGAAGAAGGAAGAAGAAGAAGAAGAAGAAGAAGAAGAAGAAGAGGAGGAGAGAGAAGAAGAAAAGAAGAAGAAGAAGAAGAAGAAGAAGAAGAAGAAGAAGAAGAAGAAGAAGAAGAAGAAGAAGAAGAAGAAGAAGAAGAAGAAGAAGAAGAAGAAGAAGAAGAAGAAGAAGAAGAAGAAGAAGAAGAAGAAGAAGAAGAAGAAGAAGAAGAAGAAGAAGAAGAAGAAGAAGGAGGAGGAGAAGGAGAAGGTAGCGGAGGAGGAGAAGAAGAAGAAGAAGAAGAAGAAATTAAAGCTGGGAAAGGGAAAGATAGGCTGATTAGGATTTGAAAACCAGAAGGGTGAATTATTATAAGTTTTTCGCTCAGAATATTAGCATAAGAGTTGAATAAAAAAGGTAGCTGATGCCAAATATCATGGCGGTTGATGAATTAATCTTATGAATGCTCAGCTCTGTCAGATTAGTCTGAAAGCTGTCTGCAGGAGTGAACCAGTTTTCTGTGTCTACTGACAACTATATTTGCTCTTGCAGACCGTTCGCCGACTGTCCTTACAGAGCTGAGAATTGATAAAAGTTATTCGCCAACCGTCCTTATTTTTGGCGCCAGCTATACTAGCGGCTACATTATTGGATGAGCTGTGAAGCGGTTAAGTGATGGCGGTGGTATTAGCTTACTTGTTCCTAGTGCTCTCCAACAGCTGATGTTGTCAGTAAATAGAATTGTCATGCTAGAGCCAAGAAATATTATTGAAATCAGACGAGACAATAGATGCTTTACATCAGCTGTAGGTAGGTGGAATTAGCTAGGAAATTTTCCAACGTTTTGGCAACTCAGTTAAATTCATCACTTTTGATAATATCTTCTCCTTCACTTTTCCTTTTCCTCCTCCTTCTCTGGAACTTCCTGCTCCTCATCCCCTTTCTCTCCCTCTACATCTTCATCAACCTCTACCTCCTTACTCTCTTTCCCTTCCCCCTTGTTGCTGTTGTTTTTTTCGTTCTTCTTCCTTTTTCTTCTTCTTTCTTCTTCTTCTTTTCTTCTTCTTCTTCTTCTTCTTCTTTTCTTTTTCTCCAACTTCTTCTTCTTCTTCTTCTTCTTCTTCCTTCTTTTCTTCTCTTCTTCTTCTTCTTCTTTCTTCTTCTTCTTCTTCTTCTTCTTCTTTCTCTTCTTCTTCTTCTTCTTCTTCTTCTTCTTCTTATTCTTTTTCTCCAACCCCCACTTAACCTTATCATCTTGAACTTTTTGCTCCCCATTTCCCTTCCTTCCTCTTCCTCCACATCTACCTCCTCATTCCCCTCCACCTCCTCCTCACTCTTTCACTCCTCCTCTGCCACCTCCTCTTCATATTTCTTCCCTTCCTCATCACTTCCTGCTCCTCCTCCTCCTCCTCCTTCTCCTCCTCCTCCTCCTCCTCCTCCTCCTCCTCCTCCTCCTGCTCCTCCTCCTCCTTATCCTACTCCTCCCCCTTCTCCTTCTCCTCCTTCTTCTACTCTTTCTACACCACTTCCTGCCATTTCTCCTTCTCCTTTCAAACTCCCTGCTCTTCATTCCCCTTCCTCTTCTTTCATCTATCCATTCATGTACCTCCTCCCCCTCCTCCACCTCCTTCTCCTCCTTCCTCCTCCTCCCACTCCTCCTCCTCCTTCTCCTCCTCCTCCTCCCTCTCCTCCTCCTCCTTATCCCATTACTCTTGAACTTCTCACCTCCTCCTCCTTCCTCTCCTCCTCCTTCCTCCTCCTCCTCCTCATCCTCCCCTCTCCTCCTTCTCCTCCTCCTTCTCCTCCTCCTTCTCCTCCTCCTCCTTCCCCCCCTCCTCCTTCTCCTCCTCCTTCTCCTCCTCCTTTTCCTCCACTTCATTCGTATTGCTCGAGCACGACGCGTCGGCATTCATCTTAACAGAATAATAATGGAAATTAAAAGTTAGCCAAGCACACCAGAGCGGGAAGAAATATTAAGTCGAAAAAGTAGTTACTAAAGTTACTGGGGGTCCCAACCGCTATAATTTATTGTATCCACTTGTATAAACCCATACCATACCATTCACATTTCTAACCTTCCCTCTTTCTCCAACTTCTTCCTCTCTTTCCTCTCTATACTCCTTCCTATTCTCCCTGGTCTTATTTGTTATCCCTTGTTCTACTTCTCATTATATTCCTATTCTTCTTCTCTTCTCTTAACTATCTCTTGTATCCATCTCTTTCCTTCTTCTCCATTTTACGTTCACATTCCATACAATCTTTACAATTTAAATGCGTTTTTGCATTCTCTTATTATGTACAAGTATGAGTTGATAAGAAAATGCAACAAAGTGCAAAGTTAATGCAAAAAATGCAATATAGGCCTATCCAGTTCTTACTTTCAATATTTATATTCGCTACCTTTCATGCTTCATACTTTCCTTGCGCTACATTTATTATTATTATTTCGTCATTTTTCTACTAATTATTCTTGTTTCATCAATTCCTCCTTCACCTTCATCTGCTCTCTTCGTCTTGCTTGTAACTCAGATTCTCAACATTATCGTCATTATTCTTGTCTCGATTCTACTAGCCTACTCTTATTCTTGTTCTAGTTACCTTTCATCAATCCCACTTTTAAGTTATCATCCACTCTTTCCTCCATTGTTCCGTATGTTGTTGGGACCGTAACCGTTGACAAAAAAACTTTTACTATAATTGTTTGTTCATTTTAAGTTCATACTGTTGAGAGACAACCGGAACAAGCAATTTCCCAATGTGTATCTTTCATAGAATATTACATAATGAGTGTGGAAAAGGCGTTTTTACAAACGAATAATTATGTTCTCCAAACGAGCGGTACGCGAGTTTGGAAAATAATTATGAGTTTGTAAACTTTTCCACACGAATTATGTACATTTTTTCGTCATACTAGGATTTATTAAAACCTCAAACAACTGAAAACATGAACTGAAGCCAACATAACCTCAACACAACACTAGCACAAACGCACACACTGAACTGTCATGGCGGCTCGTTCGACTCGTTTATTGATACGTCAGAGTTTGGAAAAAACAGCTGGGCTAGATTTTCAGTGCTGTAATTATCATCGTGATGATGACTAGTGCTGTAATAATCATCAAAATGATTATTCCCGCATTCAGAACAGCTGATTTTAGATTCTCCTGTAAACGGCAATTTTCCAAAAGCAAATCTAGCTTGAAAAGTTGTGTATTACATACGAGTATGGCGAAAAAAGTTTACTTATCTTTCAAAAGTTTAAAGATACTTACTCTGAATTGCCTACAACAAAATTCGTGATTTCGGCATTGCTGTGACTTGTTTGTGTCGTGGCTAGAACAAAGCCACTCCAGTCGCACACAAAAACACATGCAAAGCTTTTGTTTATCTCGTCTCAAGCCATCATGAATTTACTATAGACATACCTAATAGCTAAATGACAACTCCAATCTACAACATCAGCTGTAGGAGCGCACAAGAAGCAAACTATAACGTCTAAGTCTTAGTCTTATCTTTCTCCTTCTTCTTCTTCTTCCTTCTTCTTCTTCTCCTTCTTCTTCTTCTTCTCTTTCTTCTTCTTCTTCTTCTTCTTCTTCTTCTTCTTCTTCTTCTTCTTCTTCTTCTTCTTCTTCTTCTTCTTCTTCTTCTTCTTCTTCTTCTTCTTCTTCTTCTTCTTCTTCTTCTTCTTCTTCTTCTTCTTCTTCTTCTTCTTCTTCTTCTTCTTCTCTTTCTTCTTCTTCTTCTTCTTCTTCTTCTTCTTCTTCTTCTTCTTCTTCCATCTTCTTCCTAACTTCCTTCTTCTTCTTCTTCTTCTTCTTCTTCTTCTTCTTCTTCTTCTTCTTTTCTCCTCTTTCTTCTTTCTCCATTCTCACAGTCCCGAACCAAGTTAACTCCGGCCTGATAAAGACAATCATCTATCTATTTTCTTCTTTTTCTCTCCAGCTTCTTCACTCCTCTTCTCCAACTCACGAATAACCTTGTTTCCAAGTATTATTCGCTGTGAAAAGCATTAATCAATTTCAGCCTATATAATTCTCCAATTCAGCCTACTCCTTCTTTCTCCACTCACTCCTGAAGTTTCCAGAAACTTTTAGAGCTCGTAATTTACTCTGGTGCCTGCCAAGGGAATAGTGATCTTATTGGTAGAAAAAGCTTCAACTCGAAATGATGAGTGCTTTAATTATTGAGATTCTGTGAATTAGATCAACTGCAGGCTACTTGCCAATGCCAATAACCAATAGAAAAACAGAGAAAAACATAAAGACTCCGTTGAAAAGATCGCAATTCTTAAATTTTGAACTGCCTTTTAGTATAAAGTAATGATGTCCATTTGTGGTTCAGCTTGAGCACAGATAATATTATTCTTTGATTTCTGTCTTAATACACAAATAATTAGCTTCTTGATTATTGATTTTCCAATAATAAGGATGGTCTCCAGAATAGGAATGATCAGCTTCCTAATTATCAAGTTTTCTAGTGAATTAAATTAACAGCAGATGTTACAAATGATCAATATTAAATTTGCCGTAATTTATTTTCAATATTCTCAATGATCTGTAATAATTATCATAAAAAAATACTTTATTATCTGTGTGAGCTGATATTGACATGAGCATGATTAATATTGAACATCATCGAAAGGTTCATTGTTATTATAAGTCGCCTTCAAGACGTTTTTTTCTTAATCAATCAAATCTATTAGAATCTGCACAAAAAAAACATTAAATATAATTATTACTATGATTATTAATCAAAGTATGATTATAATAAAAAAGTATGATTCTTTGATTTCAATAATGAAGCTGAGTTCAACATGATCATTATAACATGACTCACTTCGCTCGCCTTCTCCGCCTAACCAGGGGGCTCCGCCCCCTGGACCCCCGACAGTATCAGCAGTGTCAGTGAGTCAAACAGGCTCGCTTCGCTCGCCTGCATAACCTCTGTCAGTGTAAGCTAAGACAAACAGGCTCGCTACGCTCTCCTGCAAATTCCGTTCAAAAGGGATTCAAAACTTATTGAACACAGCATTTCTAGACCTAATCTGGACCTGTTCACCAAATTTCGACATTTTCTACCAATTTATTCTCGAAAAATCCAAGAAAAACTCTGAAAATTCCGAAAAATAGTAAAACGCTAATATTGAGCGTAACCTTGGAACTATATCGGACATAGTTTGAAACTTGATTGAATATCTTCCAAATCAGTTCATGTATAATATAGCTGAACTATTGAATTAACAGTTAGGATTGGTCGTATCAAGGCGGAAGACATGCAACCCGCAACACATGTACAATTTTGAAAACCTGATTACTGGCGTAATCTTGAACGGATTGCAAAAATATTTCAACACAAAATTTCTAGACCTCATTTGAACCTGCCCACCAAATATCAACATTTTCTACAGATTGGTTCTCGCAAAAATGAGGAAAACGCCGAAAAACTCTAGAAAACCTAAAATATTTGGCGTATCCTTGAAAAGTTTTTGAAATCCTTTCTTAGCGCGCGTCCAAACGTCGAACTGAACATGCCTGCCAAATTTGAACGCATTCGCTTCAGTGGATTTTTAATTCTCGTGATGAATGAATCAGTCAGTGCCATTTCGCTTATATAGATATAGATTTTTATTTCAACGTTTGTTACCTTATAAGATTACTATAAGCATGTACAGTGTTGAAGTTATTTGTAAAGTTATTCTTGTTCCACCATTTCGGATGTCAGGCTTCCTGTCTTTTTAATGAATTTCACTAAATTTAACAGAACTTGGCGAACTCATAACGTGTCTCTGCCCACATCATGTGTTTACCAAGCCTTATCCAATATCAAATCTAGTAGAATTTAAGAAGAGAACAGAAAACCGAGCGACCAAAATCGTAACGTGGATATAATAGGCTGTTTCAATCCAAGACATCCAGTTGTGAGGAATTTTATGCAGAAAATATTCAATTATTTCAAACTGTCTTCAATTATGAGAAAAAATCTGAACTTCTAATTTATCAATTTCTGAAGTCCATTACCGTAAATTCTGTTCATAATTACTACTGACTCTTCTCTCTTTATTTCTTATTCGTTCCAATTTTTCAATCCCACAACAAATCTTCAAACACATTTCTCTACAAATCTTCCAGAAAAAGGAATCCAATTCCAATTCACAGTCAGATTTCAGTTTCCCTTTGATCTTTTC
This sequence comes from Sogatella furcifera, assembly GCA_017141385.1. Lineage (NCBI taxonomy): Eukaryota > Metazoa > Arthropoda > Insecta > Hemiptera > Delphacidae > Sogatella > Sogatella furcifera. The sequence goes on along the minus strand of CM029555.1, from coordinate 1,541,515 downwards.
GAATGGAGAGTTCGCCTGCAACAGTTTTATTTCTCCAGACTCGAATTCCAGTGAGGAATTCACTCGTAAACATGCTGTTCACAAATGATCGAAATTAAAGCGTGCTAACGACAGCATGCCTTTGAGAAACTCGCAAACAGAAATATTAGCAGGGAAGGCGTGCATTTTCGGAAAGCTACAATCTGGAGTTGAAATGCCGGAATTCCTTCAAAATTGCTATGATTTTGCCTTTTTTGTTGAGTTTTCTTATTTAACTTCTTCCTTCTCTTCTATAAACTTCCTCTCTTTTTTCTCGCCTCTTCTGCAATCCTCTTGTTCTCAATTCACATCTTTTACTATTATCACTTATAATGTATTCTTATCATCATTTTACATGAATTGTTTTCTCTCTACTGCATAAAATAGTTCTCGTCCGAATCAAATTAATTGTGAACATATTCAAGAAATTCAACCAAGTTTCCTAATAAACAAGGTTATGTCGGCGAGGTGGAACACCTTTGGGTCTCTCCACCAAATAAAGCCATAAGCTAATAATAATAATAATAATAATAATAATAATAATAATAATAATAATAATAATAATAAAAATAATAATAATAATAATAATAATAATAATAATAATAATAATAATAATAATAATAGTTCTCGTTTTATTTATGAGGCCTACTTCCATTATGATATCTCACTCGTTTAGCTAGTTTGCTATTCCACTTAGGCCTACCAGCGCACTGCCTGCGGCCAGGGTTCGAGACCCAGTAGCCATGGCTGTTTTTAACCTCATCAACCCATCAACTAATTATTCATTACCCACGCACAAGCTGAAATTCTTATGTGGGCATCATCCGCAAAGACAATTCTCTCTTAATCAACTAAGATGATATCCTTTATTCTTTCCCTACATCTTATTTGCTTGGGTCGTATTTATTGACTTCTCTAATCTTATTCCGATTTTTATTTCCATTTTTTATTTATTCTGTCAATGAATCACAACGTAGGGTTAAAACACAGACAACAATAATGTCCAAATTTTCAAGTGAATGTAGCACATAGCAGCTCATCATAATGGATCAAGAAATCATAATTTATTATAATATTCTTCTCAGTTAACTTTTTACTTCTTTTTGTCCACCGCTTTGTCCTTCTGAATCTTCTCCCCACCAAACTTTCTTCTTCCACTTCTCCTCTCTTCTCTTCTTCTTCTTCTTCTTCTTCTTCTTCTTCTTCTTCTTCTTCTTCTTCTTCTTCTTCTTCTTCTTCTTCTTCTTCTTCTTCTTCTTCTTCTTCTTCTTCTTCTTCTTCTTCTTCTTCTTCTTCTTCTTCTTCTTCTTCTTCTTCTTCTTCTTCTTCTTCTTCTTCTTCTTCTTCTTCTTCTTCTTCTTCTTCTTCTTCTTCTTCTTCTTCTTCTTCTTCTTCTTCTTCTTCTTCTCTTCTTCTTCTTCTTCTTCTTCTTCTTCTTCTTCTTCTTCTTCTTCTTCTTCTTCTTCTTCTTCTTCTTCTTCTTTTCTCTTCTTCTTCTTCTTCTTCTCTTTTCTTCTTCTTCTTCTTCTTCTTCTTCTTCTTCTTCTTCTTCTTCTTCTTCTTCTTCTTCTTCTTCTTCGTCTTCTTCTTCTTCTTCTTCTTCTTCTTCTTCTTCTTCTTCTTCTTCTTCTTCTTCTTCTTCTTCCTTCTTTCTTCTTCTTCTTCTTCTTCTTCTTCTTCTTCTTCTTCTTCTTCTTCTTCCAATACTACTACTACTAATCCTTCTTCTTCGTCGTCTTTTTCTTCTTCTTCTTCTTCTTCTTCCTCTTCTTCTTTTTTCTTTTCTTCTTCTTCTTCTTCTTCCTCTTCTTCTTCTTCTTCTCCTACTCCTCTTTCGCAGCCAGTCGTTCTTACCAGCCTGAAGCCAGAAATACCATCTTAATAGCGACTGAATATTTTATAAGACAACATCAAAGCTTGAAATATTTCAATTACAAAATAGTAACAGAGAATCTCTAATTTTCTTCTACAATTTCTGACTCGAGGTTGGTAGTCTGTCTGAGCAAAGAAGACATTCTGGCAAGATGGGAAAATGACTTCAGCTCTCATTCTGATCTATAATTTGGGACAAAGTTTACTATTTTTGAACAAATATTGACCGAGCTGGAGTTATTTTCCCATCTTGCCAGAATGTCTTCTCTGCTTCGACAGATTATATTCCTGATGAGTTGAGGGTGGTTTGGGGATTTCCTGAGGCTGCTTAGTGATTGGGAATGAGTCCTGAGAGGTTGGGAGTTGGTATTTTAGGGGTGATTCGAGCAGAAAATCTCAAAATCTTCTGATGGAGGTTATGAGGTCACTGATTAGGATTAAAAGTGCTGGGAGAATAAGAATGAAAGGAATTTTGGTTGCTGAAAGGTTGAGAAAGAAACATCCGATGAATATAATGTTTGTATTTCTTGTTTCTATAAAGTTTATAATGTTCAGTTTTCTTGTCAATTCAAATGGAAGTAAATATAAGTACTCATCTATATTGTTTTCCATTACGAACTGCTAGTAAATATTTCACTCTTAACTATTTTACACGACACTGCAGTCAAAACTTTTTTATATTCGTCTAACCACTGGTTCAGTTTATTCAAATTTAGTTCATTTAGGTTTAGTTTTAACTAATACCACTGGTAGTAGTTCATATTTAAAACTAATATTCAAAACTTTTCGACTGCAGTGTCGTGTGAAATAGTTCAGATTGGAATAAATGTATTGTCTGTCCAAGAAGACGTTCAGCCAAGACAGGAAATTGACTCTAGCCCGGTCAATATTGGTTTTAAAACTGTAAATTGGGTTTCAAATTGTAGAAAACGTTTCCAATTGTGGATCAGAACTCTTCCTACAATCTAAAACCAAATTATTTATTATTTTTCAGCCAATTTTGACCGTGCTTGAGTAATTTTCCCATCTTGCCAGAATGTTTTCTTTGCTTGGAGAGACTATTTTTGATTTCATATTTCTTTATTCATAAAATTGTACAATACATACAATAAATTGTGTCACTTTTATTCATATGGTCTTATCACTAAAATATGCTACTTAACTGACAAATATACATAGCTACACTATAGCGATCTAGTGTTTTTATTATGGCTTAAAATTCTCAAGTTTATATTATATTCTCATAAATATTGTGTTTTGGATTTTGTGCATCCATTTATCCGGCTAAAAGAACATGCTCACTTCTCATTGGTCGGAGCAACAGTGGAAGGGAGGAGCTGGCTTCCTATTGGCTGTGGGCGGAGCTTAGGGCGTGGAGCTGTAGTGAAAAGGGGGGAGGGAAGAATATAAATGGTGAATTCACTTATTTGGTTTTCCAACCTATTACTCTGAATTTTTAATTTTTATAAAATTTCTCGTGGACCAGAAGTTGTTTTGTAAAGTCTCTCTTTCTTCTCATTCTTCTCCTTCTTCTTCTTCTTCTTCTTCTTCTTCTTCTTCTTCTTCTTCTTCTTCTTCTTCTTCTTCTTCTTCTTCTTCTTCTTCTTCTTCTTCTTCTTCTTCTTCTTCTTCTTCTTCTTCTTCTTCTTCTTCTTCTTCTTCTTCTTCTTCTTCTTCTTCTTCTTCTTCTTCTTCTTCTTCTTCTTCTTCTTCTTCTTCTTCTTCTTCTTCTTCTTCTTCTTCTTCTTCTTCTTCTTCTTCTTCTTCTTCATCTTGAGCATTGATTAAGATTGGGACAAAAACGTTTTTGACATTACTCTTTGAATTTGAACAATAAGTGTATTACAGTAGACTAGATTGCTGAATAAATAAGAGGGGGAAGAAGAGACATTCTGAAATCATCAATTATAATGTATGTCGTGTTTTTATATACTTATGTATATTACTTTTTACATATTATGTATATAATATGAGTCTTCATTGTCCATTGAAAAATAAAATTTCTTCATGAACATGAATACAATTGAATAGCCTATACCTTCAAATTATGGGCAGTTATTGTTACAATTATATATTGTAAATTGATAAATGTATCATAAATACCTCAGTATTCCAGAGAAAGTGGTAGTATCGTCTGTCCAGGCAAAGAAGACCCTCTGACAAGATGTGAGAATGACTCAAGCTCGGTTAATATTGGTTTAAAATCTATCAACTTGATTTCCAATCGTAGGAAAGAACTCGATCTACCATTAAGAACGCAATCATAATTTCTGAACAAATATTGACCAAATAATTTCCCATCTTGCCAGAGTGTCTTCTTTACTTGGATTAACCATAGCAATTGAATAAAGCACAAACAGTAGTAGATAGTATCATTGATCACTAATAAAATAATATTTTTATGGCGGTGGGGAGACCCTCACGGGTAGTTCCACCTCGCCAATGTGTACTTGACAAAATACTGGTTACCCATCCAAGAGCAGTCCACAGTGTCGTGACTTAACATCACGTTCTCCGATAGATCACCCTCACCGAGAGACCAATATTCATTTATTGATTAACAATGGAGGCAACGAGTTTCCCGAAATATGCCTCCTACACATTACACAAATAAAGAGATAATGCAAAATAATAAATTATGCAATAAATAAAATAGCTTAAAGTAGAAATACTTGTAAGAATAGAATAATGAAAAATATTTCAATTTGAATTTTTAATATTACATTATTATACATTATTATATATACATTATTACAATTACAATATTATTATTATTATTACAATAGTAGCCTACATTGATCACTGAAATCAACCTTTTCATAATGAACATGCTCTGATCAACATTTTTATCATGAGCTTCTATATCCAGTTCTATTCAGTTCTCAAAAATATCTTAAATTAAATTACTTCTTCTCTCTCTCCACTTCTTCCTCCGTTCATCCTCCTCTCATCCTTTTTCTCTTCTCACCCCATCCTCGGCTATTAAGACTTGATCGTTCTAAAATATAATCTGGTTACAGGCTAGATAGCGCCGACCAATTAAAGTGTAGGAAAAGTTGGCAATTTCGGGCGCAGTTTTGCGATAATTATTATTCATTGAACTCTTTATAAGGTACTTCACTAAAAGTTTATGAAAATATTACTGTATATCTTTCCGCTCCCGGGGAAAGTTGAGTTTTGCCGGTTTATATAAGGATAGAGTTCTATGGGAGAACTTGAGTTGGGTTTAGTTCAAATTAGAGGAGCTTAAAATAGAATTTTACTTTGGATTGGATGATAACCAGTATCAAACCTTGGACTAATTAGTATACGATATGTCTACTGAATCTCGATTAAACGATAATATAATCGATAATTTTGAAACACAGACTTATATTCTATAGATTTATAATCTACCACGAGAATTGTGATGTTAAAATAATGATATAACCAGTGTGAAGACTTTATATCGTGAGTCTTCTCTTTAGTTTATAGTAGGAGATACTCAACAACACTGAGGCTGAGGCCGCTCTGCCGTTGGGTAGAGCGTGGAGGGTGGAGGGTAGTTGGTAAATCTATAGAACATACACACCATCCACAGTAATACATCGTATGAATGGTATGACGTCATACTGTTTTTGAGGTGATGTTGTCCATATTTGAGAATTTCAAGATGGCGGCTGAACACACACCATTCATACGATGTATTACAGTGGATGGTGTGTATGTTCTATAGATTTACCAACTACCCTCCACCCTCCACGCTCTACCCACCAGCAGTGCGATTCAATTTGTATAAAATAAGTATCAATTTGATTTAAAATTGAAGACTGAACAGATATTGACCAAGCTGAAGTCTTTTTCTCTGAAGAAGACCCTCTGGCAAGATGAGAAAATGACTCAATCTCGGTCAATATTGGTTCAAAAAGTATCAATTTGATTTAAAATTGTAGAAAACATTCTAATCAACAATTTGAGACTGAACGAATATTGACCAAGCTGAAGTCATTTTCTCTGAAGAAGACCCTCTGGCAAGATGAGAAAATGACTCCATCTCGGTCAATATTGGTTCAAAATGTATCAATTTGATTCAAAATTGTAGGAAACATTCTAATCAACAATTTGAGACTGAACGAATATTGACCAATCTGAAGTCATTTTCTCTGAAGAAGACCCTCTGGCAAGATGAGGAAATGACTCCAGCTCGGTCAATATTGGTTCAAAAAGTATCAATTTGATTTAAAATTTTAGGAAACATTCTAATCAACAATTTGAGACTGAACGAATATTGACCAAGCTGGATTCATTTTCCCATCATGCCAGAGGGTCTTCTTTGCTTGGACAGACTATACAGACTGCTAAGTACTTTGCAGCCTCAATCCAAATTCTCAACAAAAATAGAGATAACAAATTTATTTATTCAGAATAATCAACTCTTATGCTTTTCTCAGTGAATTTATTCGTAATCTGACTTCAGAGAATCCCCTCAGTAAATATGGCGAATTAAAAGCTCAAATCTCTTCCTTTGACTTCTTATCGCGAGTCATTTTGTGATGGTAGGGGTGGGGGATGGGGGGTTGGGGGGAAAAGGAATTGATGAAGTCTTTTGAAACGCGAATAGAGCCTCCCGTCTGTCCAAGGAGAGAAGACACTCAGGCAAGATGGGAAAACGACGCCAGCTCGGTAAATATTGGTTCAAAGATTATGAATTTGGTCTGAAATTGTAGAACACAATTTTCTCTACGATTTGAGAGCAAATTTATAATCTCTGAAGTGGTATTCACTGAGCTCGAGTCATTTTCCCATCTTGCCAGAATGTCTTCTTTGCTTGGACAGACTAAAGTAACCGCTCAATGAAGTGAATTACGAGCTGCTTGTTTCACGCATTATTAATAACACTGAGAAGAGAGGAGCCTGTCAGAGCAATCTCCTTCTTGCATCTTTCTATAATTCTTCTTCTTCTTCTTCTTCTTCTTCTTCTTCTTCTTCTTGTTGGTCTTCTTCTTGTTGTTGTTTTCGACTTGTTCTTCTTCTTCTTATCCCTCTTCTTCTTATTCTTCTCCTTCCTGTTCTTCTCCCTTGTTCTTCTTATTCTTCTCCTACTTCTTGTTCTTCGCCATCTTCGTCGTCTTCTTCTCCTTCTCCTTGTACTTCTTCTTCTTCGTCGTCGTCTTCTTGTTCTCCTTCTTCGTCGTCTTCTTCTTCTTCTTCTTCTTCTTCTTCTTCTTCTTCTTCTTCTTCTTCTTCTTCTTCTTCTTCTTCTTCTTCTTCTTCTTCTTCTTCTTCTTCTTCTTCTTCTTCTTCTTCTTTCTTCTTTCTTGTTGTTGTTGTTCTTCTTCTTCTCCCCTTTCCTCCACCCTCTTCTTATTCTTCTCTTACTTCTTGATCTTCTTCTCCTTCTACTTCTTCTTCTTATTTTCTCCTCCTTCTTGTTTTTCTCCTCCCCTCCTCCTTCTTCCCTTTTTCTTATTCTTTTTCTTCTTCTCCTCCTTCTTTATCTTCTTCTTGTTTTTCTCATTCTTTTTCTTCTTCTTCTCCTCCTCCTTCCTCTTATTTTTTCCTCCTTGTTCTTCTCCTCCTCCACCCTCTTCTTCTTCTTCTTCTTCTAATTTTTATTCTTCTTTCATCTCCTTCTTCATCTCCTTTTACATCTCCTTCTTCTCCTTCTTCTTCTTCTTCTTCTTCTTCTTCTTCTTCTTCTTCTTCTTCTTCTTCTTCTTCTTCTTCTTCTTCTTCTTCCTCTTCTCCTCCTCTTCTTGTTCTTCTCACTCCTATTTATAAACAACTTTTTATGACAAAGATAAGTTACTTCTTTCCTATTATAGCTGTTATGCATCCATCCACCTCCTGCTAACAACATTACTTGAATCCATCGTCTCCTTCCATTTTCTCTCTCACTCTCTCCTTCTCTCTTTCTTGATTTCTGTTGCTTTATCACTTATTGATCTTCTTTCATTTCCAAATTTCATTCATTTTAGTATTTTTCTCCTCCCCATCATTATCACTCGTTTTTCTCTTTTCTCTTATTGTTTCCTTTCTATTCAAATTGTTTCTCCCTGTCCCTCAATTCTTACGATACTTGCTCCGCACTTTTCCCATCTCAATCATTCGTTGTTCCGAATTTCCAATTTTTGACCTCATTTTCATATTCCCTCTCGTCCCTTCCTATATTCTCCATCCTTTTTCGTTCATCAATTCTTCTTTCAGAAACCTCCTTCTCCTCCTCAACTTCCATTTCCTATTAAATTCTAACATCTTCCTTTTATTGTCCTTTTCATTGCTCTCATTTTACTTCTTCGTTGATCTACTCACTTTTCCTATTATTTTCTTTTCTATCCACTTTCTTCCCCTCCTTTTCCTCCTTCTTGTTCATGTTCTCCTCCTTTATGGTCTTCTTCTTCTCCTTGTCTTGACTCGCAGTCTTTTCACAACATTATCAGTTGTTCAAACATTTGCGTAGAGACGCTGCTCTTGAAGATAAAACAAGAGACTCAAGTTGATGAGTTGAACTGTTCTCAGCATTCTCAGCTTGTCTTTTCTCTGCCTCTTCACCATTTTACACTCGGTCTTTCTTCTTCTTCTTTTTCTTCTTCCACTCTTTCATCTCCTTGCCTTCTTCCTCTTTTTCATCTTCTCCTTCTTCTTCTCTTCTTTTTCATATTCTTTTTCTTCTTCCTCTATTCTTCTTCTCGTCCTTCTTCTTGTTCTTCTTCTTCTTCTTTTCCTTCTTCTTCTTCTTCTTTTTTTCCTCCTTCTTACGCTTCTTCTTCTTCTTCTTCCTCTTTCTTCTTCTTTTTATTCTCCTACTCCTCCTCCATCTTCTTCTTCTTATTCTCTGACTCCTCCTCCATCATCTCCTTCTTCTTATTCACCTCTTCTTCTCTTCTTCTTCTTATTCTCCCTCTTCTTCTCTTTCTTCTTCTTCTTCTCCTCCTTCTTCTGCATTTTCTTCTCCTCCTCTTTCTTCTCCTCCTTCTTCTTCTTCTTCTTCTTCTTCTTCTCCTCCTTCTCCTTCTTCTTTTTCCTCCTTCTTACGCTTCTTCTTGTTCTCTCTTCTTCTTCTCCTTTTATTCTCTTACTCCTCCTCCATCTTCTTCTTCTCATTCTCCGACTCCTTCTCAGTCATTTCCTTCTTCTTATTCTCCTCTTCTTCTGTTTCTTCTTCTTTTCTCCTCCTTCTTCTGCTTTTTTTCTCCTCCTCCTTCTTCTTCTTCTTCTTCTTCTTCTTCTTCTTCCTCCTCCTTTTTCCCTCCCAATTCAGCTTCTTCTTCTCCTCCTTCTTTTTCTTTTTTCTTCCTTCTTATTCTCCTACTCCTCCCCCATCTTCTTCTTCTTATTCTCCGACTCTTCCTCCATCATCTTCTTCTTATTCTCCCTCTTCTCCTCTTCTTTCTCTTTTTTCTTCAACTCCTTCTTCTTCTTCCTCTTCCCTTACTTCTCCTTTTTTCCCCCTTCTCCTCTCTCCTTATTCGTTCCACTATTTATTCATTCTCCCACCCACTGGCTATTTGATAAGATTGAAGTGTATACTTAATCTCATAATTCAAAGAATCCAACATCGTATTTGGGTCATAATTACAAAGAATTTATTTCATCAGAGATCAGTCTGAAGATGTTTACTGAATTCTGCCACCAAATAAATATTAGTTGAGGGTTAATTTATATTTTTCACTCGGTGATCTTTTTCCTTTTATTCACTCTATCTATATCTATCGTATCTTATGATTAATTCTCTTTATTCCCGTTCCTTATTTATTTATTTATTAATCTATTGGAAAAACACATTGGTTATAAAGAACAGGCATAGCCCTTGGTATTCCAGAACACAACTTTCATTCAAATATAAAGTCCAAAATTTGAGGTTACAAGTCCAAATTTTTTTTCCAGCCGAAGGTTTCTCACTCAAAGAAATGATCTGAAAGTGATAATAGTTGAAAAATTTTGAATTTTGAAGGGTTGATCAGAAAAACACAGAATAGTTCCAAACTTTTATTAAAATAGAAAAATCAATTAAAAAACTTAGAGCCGAAAATCATCACACACTAACACTTCCTATTGAAAATAGAAGGATATGAATTAATTAATTTTTTTATAAATGATTCTACTTTGATGAATAAGAATGAATTAGAATAACTTGAATAACCTATCGAGAATTCGAATAACACTTCTCAATCATGGAATCAATTCAAGAAAAAAGTTTGTGAAGGGGTGCTTTCCGAAACCACGACACGCTAAATATATATATATATATATATATTTTGCAATAATTAACCTTCTACTATAGCTCACGTATGAAGTTGAGCGATTTCGCCTATCTCTTGTACGTGATGTAACCTACTAACAGCTGATATGAAGCATCTACTGTCTCTCTTGATATAAAAGACGTCACCTATAGGGCCTATAGCAACACCTAGGGCTCCATAGATACTATCTCTATATATAAAAGCGAAATGGCACTGACTGATTCATTCATTCATTCATTCATTCATTCATTTATTTATTCATTCATTCATTCATTCACATTCATTCATTCATTCATTTATTCATTCATTCATTCATTTATCCATTCATTCATTCATTCATTCATTCATTCATCATCAGAACTAAAAATCCACTGAACCGAATGCGTTCAAATTTGGCAGGCATGATCAGTTGGACGTTTAGACGCGCGCTAAGAACGGATTTTAAAAACTTTTCAAGGATACGCCAAATATTTTAGTTTTTCAACGTTTTCTTCATTTTTTCGAGAACCAATCGGTGGAAAATGTTGATATTTGGTGGGCAGGTTCAGATAAGGTCTAGAAATGTTGTGTTAGAATATTTTTGCAATCCGTTTTAGATTACGCCAGTAATTTTTTCAAAATTGTAGATGTGTTGCGGGTTGCATATCTTCCGCCTTGATACGACCAATCCTAACTGTAAATTCAATGGTTTAGCGAGATTTTAGATGAACTAATTTGGAAGATCAAGTTTGAATCATTGAATCAAGTTTCAAACCATATATACTTCCGATATACTTCCCAAGGTTACGCTTAATATTAGCGTTTTACTATTTTTTGGAATTTTCGGAGTTTTTCTTAGATTTTTCTAGAACAAATTGGCAGAAAATGTTGAAATTAGGTGGACAGGTCCAGATCAGGTGTAGAAATGCTGAAATAAATTTCAAATCCCTTCTGAACGGAATTTGCAGGCGAGCGAAGCGAGCCTGTTTGTCTCAGCTGTCACTGACAGAGGTTTTGCAGGCGAGCGAAGCGAGCCTGTTTGACTCACTTACACTGCCTTTACTGTCGGGGTCGGCGAGAAGGCGGCGAAGCGAGCATTCCGGTTAGTAGTATTTATAGTTCCTTAGCAACACCTACTAATACATTAGAAGGTGTTGCCTATAGTATCCCAATAGGCATAGACATGCATTGCTGATTGACAACTCTAATTATTGACAAAATCAGCTGTTGAAGCTCAAAAGAGCAGACGAAACCGCCCAACTTTTTGGCGTCCGGTACATCTTTCTCATTTTCCTCATTTCACGTGAGTAGGAGTATGATATCATATTATTACTCATATTATCATGATATGATAAACACATATTATACAATATCACCTGTCTTTTCCTCCAACTAAGTAAGCTTCTGTGAGTATTGTGGGTTGAGTTGAAGTGGGGGCTCTTGTGCCTCAACTTCGCCCACATCTTTCATGTAATGTACTTAGTAGAGATATATCTACATTTATTTGTCCCTTTATATAATGTGGCATGAGCAGAAGTATAGTCTGGCCAAGCAAAGAAGAGCCTCTGGCAAGATGGGAAAATCACTCCAGCTCGGTCAATATTGGTTCAAAAATTATTGATTTGGTCTCAAATTGTAGATCAGAATGTTTCCTGCAATTGAGACCTAATCAATAATTTTTAACCAATATTGACCGAGCTGGAGTGATTTTCCCATCTTGCCAGAGGCTCTTCTTTGCTTGGCCGGACTATACCAAACTACCTTATTCACAGGAAGTGTATATTATAGTCTACCTAAGCATAGAAGACATTCTAGCAAAATGGGAGAATTACTCCCGCTCAGTCAATATTTATTCATAAGTAATGGATTTTGTCACAAATTGTAGAAAATATTGTCCTCTACAATTTGACACCAAATTTACAATATTAAAACAAATTTCAGTGTCTGTCCAAGCAAAGAAGACATTCTAGCAAAATGGGAGATTGACTTCAGCTCGGTCAATATTGGTTCAAAAATGATAAATTTGGTCTCAAATTGTAGAAAACATCCTGCTCTACAATTTGAGACCAAATTTACAATTTTTTAATGAATAATAACCGATCTGGAGTCATTTTCCTATCTTGACGGAATGTCTTCTTTGCTTGGAAAGACTATAAGGTAGAAATGCTTGCGAAGCACTAGATCAGGGATGTTTCCCTGGCTACATGATGAAGGGAAGATTTTGGCCTTGACAAGATGTTGGAGTTGATTTCTGGCTGAGGAGGAAGAAGTGGGAAGAGGAATAGAGGATAGAGAGGACTGGAGGGGAGAAGAGGAAGAGGGATAGAGTGATGAAGAGGGAAGAAGAGGGATTAGGGATGAGGCTTCATTTTCACGGCGTAATTACACCGGTTGAACAACTGGCGTTGTAATTTCCGTGTCCAATCCATCATCAATTCATCATCGGTTTGTTGCAATCATCATCATCATCATCATCATCGTCATCATCATCATCATCATCATCATCATCATCATCATCATCATCATCATCATCATCGTCGTCATCATCATCATCATCATTACTCTCTTCATCAACATAATCTTTATTACTGTCATGATCATCACTGTCATCCTGAACATGGTCATCAACGTAATAATTATAATCATTTCTCAAGATGTGGGCTTCATTACAATAACTTCAGAAAGTCAATTACTTTCCATAAACATAATTCCTGATACTGCAGCCATAGAGTAACTAGATATTCAATTCCATCTCAGATGTAACTCAATAGACTACCTCTCAGTACTTGATTCCTGGAACTCGACAGGAAAGTTCATTTTATGTAAATAATAAGGAGAATAATAGCCTATGTATATCAATATGTAAAATGTATGATATATATCATATATCATATACATATATGTATATAATAACTCGTATATCAATATTTGATGAGCAGTTAAACTGATAATTTGTTGCTATTGTCATTACTAATCATCACTCTTCAACATTTTCAAATTGTGTAGGCTTTCTTCCAGCATTCAATATTAAAGTTGAGTGGTAGAAAGGACTTCCCAGTCATAATTCCGCCTAATGGAGAAAATTTTCATTCAATTTCAATATAGATATTATAAGGCTGCATTACATATGATTTTGATAAACTCCTCTTATCAAATATAAGCTTTGATAAGCTCTTTTGAAAAAAGCTGAGTTTGTTCATGTAACTCATTCCGTAAATCAGTGATCAATATCACACAGTAAAAACCATCAGCAATGCAAATTTTGAGCTATAAGAATCTTAGATCAAGTAATATTAGCAATAGTTCGGTAATCTAGATTAATTTTCTAAACTTCAACATGTATAAATTGATGGATTGTAATATTCTCAATCACCTCATAACTTTCTACATCTCCCTTAGGAATCATTCAAACCTTATCAACAGTGTTATTCATCTGTACATCTAAACAACACTTTGATGCCGGGTTTTTCCAAGCACACTCAAAGTTGAGGGACCGTCAAATTTTGATGGAAAGCTGACATTTTCTATTATAAGTAAAGGAAATGTAGTAAACTGTAGTAAACTTGAGGGTCCCTCAAATTTGAGTGTGCTTGGAAAAACCGGGCGTGAAGGTCATTCAAATTCATAGGCATACCAACAAGAATCCGTACAAAATCTTGTTTCAATCATCTGACCATTAAAACACATCACAAGGTCACCCAACAATCAAATCCGTATAAAGCCTTACAAGAATCGAAAGCCTTCGAACTCTATCGACCAGAAATTAAAGAACAAACGCGAAGCCCCGCAAAGCCCGGGCCTAATTGCTTAGTCCGGGACTTACGAATCGTGCCGCCGGACTTTGTTTCGGAAGACTCCAAGGAGAAATTCTCTAGAGAAATCTGGACTGGAGAGAATTGTTGGAAACGCAAGTAGGCTGGAGTGAATACTCACTATAGTGGTATAGTCTATCCAAGCCAAGAAGACATTCTGGCAAAATGGGAAGATGACTCCAGCTCGGTCAATATTGGTTGAAAAATTATTAAATTGTATTCAAATTGTGAGAAACATTCTGATTTATAATTTGGGACAAAATTTACTATTTTTGAAAAAATATTGACCGAGCTGCAGTTATTTTCCTATTTTGTCAGAATGTCTTCTTTGCTTGGACAGACTATAGTCTGTAAGGTAAACTCGTTTTCATGGAGGTAGCTCAGAGTCAATGTTATGTGGATTCGTCCTCAGGGAAGCCTACGTCTTACATCTGAGAATTGTCGATGAGAATAGAGAATAGAGTCAATGAGAGAGTCATTCCAGTCAAGACTAATAATCAATCATGTAAATTATTTCTAATCATACGAATCAAGAGTTACCATCTTGTATAATAGTGGATCTCACTTCAAGAGACAACCGGCGACTCGACCAAAGTGGGTCTACGAGATTTTGTGACTCGACCCACTTTGTCCGAATCCACCCACATTTGGCGGCAAAGCAGCCACCATTAGCAAATTGCTCGTTATCTAACCTAACCTAACCAATGCTGCTGGGCCCTTGTTATCTCCACTAATAGCCCCCTTTCCAAGGAACCCCCCAAGAAACCCCTTCCTATTAGAGGAGCCCCCCAAAGGGCCCCATTTCCGAAATCTGAACCCAGAGAAAGAGCACTCTGAACGTCTTGAGAACCCCAATTAGCGGCGACCTGAGCCAAGTACTGTATCCTTTACTTAAGTAGCCCATGCCACAGTTACTATGATCTGTTCGACCAAAGAAGACATTCTGGCAAGATGGGAAATAACTCCAGCTTGGTCAATACTTGTTCAAAAATTATCAATTTCATCTCAAATTGTAGAAGAGGATATTTCTTACAATTTAAGAACAATTTCAATATTTTTGATCGAATATTGACCGAGCTGGAGTCATTTCCCCATCTTGCCAAGATGTCTTCTTTGCTAGACTGACAAACTATAACATAACTAGTTCCAGATGCCGGAGTAACCATAAGGTCTAATAACAGTTAGTAGTGACCGTTATAGTTCAATAATATTGTTATAATAGTTCAACAATTATTATAACTCATACACAGCTATAGTCCTCTGTCCAAGAAAAGAAGACATTCTAACAAGATGGGAAAATGACTCCAGCTCGGTCAATATTTGTTGAAAAATGATAAATTTGGTCTCAAATTGTAGGAAGTATTGAAATAACAAATTGAAACCATATTCATAGAATTAATAGTAATTCAGATGTGGCGATTCTCCAATCTTGCCAGAATGTCTTCTTTGCTTGGACAAAATATACTATTACAAAGTTACTGTTGTCGAATGACTGTTATTAATGCTCAGCTCTGTCAGGACAGTCTGAAGCTGTCTTCGATAAAGAATTAGTATAGCTAGAGTCGTTTTAGTTTTGAAGAACTTTTACAGACAGCCAGCCGACTGTCCTGATGGAGCTGAGGATTGAAAACAGGCGTTCGCAAACCGCCTTAATTTTTGGCTCCAACTCTTCTCGTGTATGAAACCCTGGGAAATCATTTGAAAAGTACTCAATACTGAGCTAGAAAATCCGTGAATAGTAAAACTGCTATTTTACCGCTATAATCTTTCCAAGCAAAGAAGACTTTCTGGCTAGATAAAAAATTACCAGAGCTCGGTCAATATTGGTTCAAAAATTATAAATTCAAATTATAGAGCGGAATGTTTCCTATAATTTAATCCTAGATTCATGATTTTTCAAGTAATATTGGCACTGGGTCATTCTCCTTTCTGCCAGAAGTGCCCGTATCTTTTGCTGGACAGACTACACCTGTGTCTGCAATAGGTAGAAAATCCGAAATCCTATGTAGGTCTTATCCTATGTTACGATAACTGGTAGGTTCAAACTGAATCGAAATTTCAGGTAATTTTGACTGAGCTAGATAATTTGAGTTGTTATATTAGTCTAATATGACTTCTTGAGTAGTTCTTAATCGATTATTTTCTTCACATTCTAACAGATAATAATTGTATCACCCGAAGCCAAAAACAGCGCTCCAACAGCTGATTGTTAGAGCAATAAGAGTATTAAGATCATCTCATTATGTAGAAAATTGGATCATTTTAAATCAAAAGAGTGATCATAGATGCTTCATCTGCTGTTAATGAGCACATGGTGGCTCATAAACGAAATAGGTGAAGTGCCAGTATCTTTTACTGTACAGATACTTCACCTGTTTCATTGGCAGAAGACATAGTGTTAATAAGTTACATACTCGTTCAAGAGACAAACCAAACCGCCCAACTACTCGACAATAGCTATATTGTGATATACACATGAGAAACAAAACTATTTATTTATTTATAAGCATTTGAACATATTATTCATTAAATTACTCACCTAATAATGGGGAGATTATATAAAATACTCACTAAATAACGTGAAAATGATAAAATAGTCATCATGCAAATATCTATTAGGTAGATCTGTCTACTTATTTGACAGCGTGAACCACTTCGAGAATAATTTTCACAACCGTTTCTTCTAAATCCTGGTCGAACAACGACCGATTACAACTTTGTCGCTTATTTTTCGCCGGCCCACTTTGCATGTATCACCTGGCAAGTTGTGTCGTTCAACCTGCCAATAGTTGCACGAAAAAGTTCGCGAAAAAAGTTGCCTCAATTTATCGACTGTAAAGGACGCTAAGCCTAGTTTTCGACTTTTCCAAAAATAGAAGTTCGAAAAAAGAGGGTAACGGACTTTTCCGCGTGGGTTACAAACCCTTCAGGGTGACAGAATTGTGAAACGGGGGTCATATAGTTTGTCCAAGTGAAGAAGACATTCTGGCAAGATGGGAAAATGACTCCAGCTCGTTCAATATTGGTTCCAAAATAATAAATTTTGTCTCAAATTGTAGGAAACATTCTGATCTACAATTTGAAACCAAATTGAAAATTTTTGAAGCAATATTAACACGGCTGGAGTCATTCTCCCGTCTTGCTAGATAATGTCTTCTTTGCTTGGACAGATTGTTGAACCTCTCCAACCCCCCTCCCCCCCTCCTATTAGAAAAAGTTGACATGATCTTTCTCGGAAAGGGGGTGGGGGAGGAGGGTGTACCTCCCTTCTTAGGAAAAGAATCCTTCCAAACTTGAATGGAAAAGCAACACAACACTTTACTATAGGCTCACGGTGACAAATTCTGGAAAAGTTTTCTATGCTTATAAGTTGTGTAAGTATGCTTGTGAGTTGGAAAGAAGAAAAATAAGAAAGAAGGAGGAAGGGTGAGGGATAGGACAGGGAAAAAGACGGAAAGGAGAGAAGAAGAGAAAGTATGTGGTGGAGAAAGGGTATAAATGAAATAAAAAGGAAATATGAGAATAAGAAAATAATATGTGAGAGAAGTGAGGGAGTTTATAAAAGTAGGATGGATACATGAAAGAGTGAAGGACAGTTCAGGAAGAAAGAAAATAGAGGAAAAGTAAGAGTGGATAATGGAAAAGGATAAGGTTTAGAATGAAAAGGAGATGACAGATTTGCGAGAATAAGAGAATTAGTAGTGATCAAATAGTTTGATGTTCATTTCAGATGTATGACATGAGTGGGAAGAGAAAAATGAATGAAACAAGTAAAAAGGAAGAGGAGTAGAGGTGGGAGGTGAGAAAACGAAAGAGAATAATCAGATAGAGGTATGGAAAATAAGAAGACGAAGGAAAGGAAAGAGATAACATGCCAAGACGTGTTAAAGATAGCCTATAATAGCGAGATTAGAGAAGCTTATTGCTTTGAACAACATGAAAAATTATTGAAATATTTAAAATATGAACTTAAACTTTGAAATTTAATGCATGATACTCACGTGCATCGGTCACAGAAGAGATTGCCAGTATGAATTTACCTGAAACAAGAGGAAATACTTATAGAATTTTAATAATTCATTATGATGTGCATGGTTTAAAGAGTTCTATTCAAACCTTCAAAATAATTTCATTCTTGGAAAATGGTAAATTCCAAACCTGTATTTCACTTATTTCACTTATATGTCTATTACCAGTCTGTAAGGAAGGTCCAATAAAACAAATTATAAACACTTATTTTAAACCGTAAATTCTTGAAAATCAGCAGTCATTATGATTTCTATCATTGATGAGAATGAAGATAATCACCTTTCTCAGCTACTTGGAAAATATTTTTCGTCATTAAAAATAATAATTGGAATATGAGTTCCAAATCTTGTAGGCCTGTACAAAATCCCTGTCTTGACGTTTTCACTGTTCATGATATGTGATACTGGAAATGTCACCATTGAAGGAGAAGGAGGAAAAAAGAAGAAGAAGAAGAAGAAGAAGAAGAAGAAGAAGAAGAAGAAGAAGAAGAAGAAGAAGAAGAAGAAGAAGACGAAGAAGAAGAAGAAGAAGAAGAAGAAGAAGAAGAAGAAGAAGAAGACGAGGAACAAGAAGAAGAAAGAGTACGGAATGAGCATAAGAAGAAGGAGGAGAAGATGAAGCAGAAGAAGGAGGAAAAGAAAGAAGAAGGAGGAGGAGAAGAAAAAGCAGAAGAAGAAGAAGAAAAAGCAGAAGAAGGAGGGAAAGAAGAAGAAGAAGAAGAAGAAGAAGAAGAAGAAAAAGAGAAGAAGAAGGGAGAATAAGAAGAAGATGATGGAGGAGGATTCGGAGAATAAGAAGAAGACGGAGGAGAAGTAGGAGAATAAGAAGGAGAAGTAGGAGGAGGAGGAGGAGGAGGAGAAGAAGAAGAAGAAGAAGAAGGAGGAAAAAACAAGAAGGAGGAGGAGAAGAAGAAGAGAAGAGATGAGAAGGAAAAGGAAGAAGAAGAAGAAGAAGAAGAAGACGAGGAACAAGAAGAAGAAAAAGGACGGAATAAGTACGGAAGAAGAAGGAGGAGAAGATGAAGCAGAAGAAGGAGGAAAAGAAAAGAAGAAGGAGGAGGAGAAGAAAAAGCAGAAAAGGAGGAGAAGAAGAAGAAGCAGAAGAAGGAGGGAGAAGAAGAAGAAGAAGAAGAAGAAGAAGAAGAAAAGAAGAAGAAGGAGAAGAAGAAGAAGAAAGAAGGGAGAAGAAGAAGAAGATGATGGAGGAGGAGTCGGAGAATAAGAAGAAGATGGAGGAGAAGTAGGAGAATAAGAAGGAGAAGAAGAAGAGAAGGAGAAGAAGGAGGAGAAGAAGAAGAAGAAGGAAAAAAAGAAGGAGGAGGAGAAGAAGAAGCAGAATTGGGAGGAGAAGAAAAAGGAGAAGGAGGAGGAGAGAAAGAAGAAGAAGAAGAAGAAAAGAAGAGAAGAAGAAGAAAAGAAGAAGAAGAAGAAGAAGAAGAAGAAGAAGAAGAAGAAGGAGGATCAGCAGAACAAAAGTAAGAATCAGAGAAAGAATTTCAGCAATCGCTCTAATGGTATGAGATTTGCGAACTGTAGAAGTGGTTTTTCTGGCAAAGAGCCCTTGAAGTTTGGCCGTGTGTTATAGGCACGTTCACGATTTATGCCACCATGTGGCCGCTCCACTGTGTGTGAATAATCCCATTAGAATAATGCAATTCTATTCTGGACCTACTTTTGGTGACTAATTCCTATTGAGGAGGATAGGCTACATCAAAGTTCTTTAAGCATTTCAGAAACTAATCATTTCACTGATGAATTTAATAAATATTTCGTTTATTTATCTGTCAAACTACTACATTAGTCCGCCCAAGCAAAGAAGACATTCTGGCAGGACGGGAGAATGACTCCGATTCGGTCAATATACAGGGTGTTTCAGGAGGAATGTGCAATACTTCTCAGGCTGATTCCTTACACCAAGTAGACAAAAAAGTTACATGGGACCAACACACAAAAACGCTTTGTTACCGGGATAACAATGGCGGAAAATTGAGATTTTTCAAAATATATTAATTTTTCTAATTTTTAGAGGCTTTAGTGAGTTCTAAATAATCAATTCCTATGTAAAATTAGGAATTCAATGAAACTAGTTCCAAGTTTGTAACTTCAACGGTTATTGAGATAATTGGGAAAATATGTTAGGAAACGCCATTTTCCAACAATAAGGGTTATAACTGGATAAGGAATTATAGAATTGTATTTTTTATCAATGGAAGTTGAAGAGAGTCGGATTCTAAAGAAAAAGTTAAATGGCAGAGATGGTGTAAATCCTACTCAAATATCAGAAATGGCGATCAAAAACCGCAAAATTGACAAAACATAGCACAAATTATGAATTTGTGTTTAGTAGCGATTTTGCGATTTTTGAATGCTATTTCTGAGATTTGGGTGAGATTTACACAATCGCTGCCATTAAACATTTTCTTTAGAATCCGACTCTCTTCAACTTTCATTGACAAAAAATACAATTTTATGATTCCTTATCCAGTTATAACCCTTATTGTTGAAAAATGGCGTTTTCTAACATATTTTTCTCAATTATCTCAATAACCGTTAAAGTTACAAACTTGGAACTGGTTCCATTGAATTCCTCAGCTAACTTCACATACGAATTGATTATTTTAGAACTCAAAAATGTTCAATAATTTTTCTATTTCAATGATAGTCTGGAACTATTCTGTTCTTTTCGGATCAAATCTTCAAAATTCAAAATTTTCCAATTATTATCACTTTTGAATCATTTCTCCGAGTGAGAAACCTTTGACTGAAAAAGAAATTTGGACTTATAACTTAAATTTTTGGACTATATTTGATTGAAAATTGTGTTTAGAAATACCAATATCAATTAATAATTAAATAAATATTTGCTCATAAATTATAAATATGGTCTTAATAGTGGATCAAATTGTTTCCTACAATTTTAGATCAAATCTACAATTTCACAGTTTTGAACAAATATTGACTGAGTTGGGGTAATTTTTCCATCTTACCAGAATGTCTTTTTTGCTTGGCCGGCTATACTATAGTACTGAAGCATCAACTCAACAATTATCATTGACAGGACACGATAAACTGGTTAAGTGAATACTATACCTATACTAACCTATACCTATACTTATACCTATACCTATACTTATACATTATACCCCTAATGGATCAGTTTTATACGCTTAGTTTGGTCCTAAAATTTGATTCAGCAATTGAGCAACTGAGAGATATCTAAGATAAATCTGAGAAAAACTGTTCAAAATACACTGGATTTTCAGGTAGACAACAGAAGAACATACTGGAACTGGAAACAACTGGATAGCAACAGAAACAGAGAAAGTAGAGTTGAATCAATTTATTGTGAAAGAGGAGCTTGCAGAGCATGTAAGCCTACTGAGATAACGCAATCGATCGAACGCAATGCATTCAAAACTTCTTCTCTTCTCAGTTCTTCTTCTTCTTCTTCTTCTTCTTCTTCTTCTTCTTCTTCTTCTTCTTCGTCTTCTTCTTCTTCTTCTTCTTCTTCCTCTCCTCTCTTGTTCCTTCTCCTTTTCCTTCTTCTCTTCTTCTTCTTCTCCTCCTTCTTCTCAACTCCATTTGTCTTCTTTCTTCTCCTCCTTCTTCTAGTCCTCCTCCTTCTTCTTCTTCTTCTTCTTCTTCTTCTCTTCTTCTATTCCTCTTCTTCTTCTTCTTCCTCTTCTTCTCCTCTTCTTCTTCTTCTTCTTCTTCTTTTCCTCCTTCCTCTCTTGTTCTTTCTTCTATTCCTTCTCACTCTTTCTTCTTCTTTTTCCTCTTCTTCTCCGTTCGTCTTCTTCTCTTCTTCTAGTCCTCCTTCCTCTCTTGTTCCTTCTCCTTTTCCTTCTCACTCCTCTTCTTCTTCTTCTTCTTCTTCTTCTTCTTTTCCTTCTTCTTTTTCCTTCTTCTTCTTCTTCTTCTTCTCTTCTTCTTCTTCTTTCCTTCTTCTTCTCCTTTCTACCTTCTTCTCAACTCCATTGTCCTTTTTCTACTTCTTCTTCTTCTCCTTCTTCTTCTTGTCCTCCTTCAAGGAACAAGAGAGGTTCCTTCTCCTTTTTCTTCTTACTCCTCTTCTTCTTCTTCTTCTTTCCCTTCACCTTCTTCTCAACTCCATTCTCCTTTTTCTCCTTCTCCTTCTTCTTCTTCTTCTCCGCTCGTCGTCTTTGTCTTCTTCTTCTTCTTCTTGCCTCTTCTGCTCTTCTTCTTCTTCTTCTTCTTCTTCTTCTTCTTCTTCTTCTTCTTCTTCTTCTTCTTCTTCTTCTTCTTCTTCTTCTCCATCTTCTTCCCACCATCTCGCAGTATCGAACTCGGCTTATCCATCTTTGAAATAGTCTGTCCAAGCAAAGAAGACCTTCTGGCAAGATGAGAGAATGACTCCAGCACGGTAAATACTAGTTCAAAAATTATTGATTTGGTCTCAATCGTAAGAAACATTCTGATCTACAATTTGAGATCAAATAATTTTAAACCAATATTTGGTGAGCTGGAGTCATTTTCTCATCTTGCCAGTGGGTCTTCTTTGCTTGGACAGACTATACCAAGTGAAGGGATGAATGCTGTTGTTGGGTTATTTTAGGTAAGTCAGCAAGGAGATTCGGGTTTTCGTTGAAAAATTCATATCACTTTACCGACGTTCCACAATTCTTCCGCGTCCTTCTTTTTTATCTTTCTTCTTCTTTTCCTCCTAAACCCTCCTACACACTATCTTCTTTCTCTCTCTGTTCTGATTCTCCTTCTCTCGCTCTCTTCTCTTCTTCTACCTAGATATTTTTCTTCTATACCTTTCTACGCCTTTCTATTTGTCTTCGTCTTCCACTTTTTTCGATTTTTTCTTCTTCTTCTTCTTCTTCTTCTTCTTCTTCTTCTTCTTCTTCTTCCTCCTCCTTCTTCTCTCTTATCTCTCTCTTCTTCTTCTATGGGGATACTCTACACCTTTTCACGCCATTCTATTTTCCTACTTGCCACTTATGTACGCTTCCAGTCCATCCACAATCAATTTCATTATCTTTCTCTCCTCTTTTCTACTCTGTCTGTTAATTCTTCATTCATTATTGCGATTCAATTTTCAAATAAAATGATGCGATCCATCTTGCAATGACATCATCAGAGCCAAGAATCACTCGTGGCTCGTACCCACGGAACAGCAGGTGAAGTGCGGTACAGTAAAAGGTACGAGCACTTCACCTGTTTCGTGGGCATGAGCCTTCAGTGCCAAGAATCGAACGTTCAAATTGGGAGAGTTGAATCAACTGCTCTGTTATTGGTGGAAGGCGTGCCACGCCTCCTGTGGGAGGAGTCAACAGTCAACCAACCAATTGCAGCCAGCTGGTTGGTTTCAGCTTTCACTTCTAGAAATAATCTCATGTCGGGTTGTAAATGTAATACCGAATAGGTTTCCATAACTTTTCAAATTGTTTAACACGTTTTCTTTATTTGTTTATGAGCAGATTCCGTTATTTGATTTCTCATACGTCAATAAATTTTCTTTATTTGTAAAGAAACTCATAAATGAGTTTTGTTGATGTTATGAGTTTTTATGATGTATGCGCTATGACTTTTATTGTATTTGGACAAATAAAGGAATTGGAATACAAACTGAATCAATTCATCACTTTTATTTATTTCCAGTACATCCTCATCTTATCTCTAATGACGTTAGGCCGTTAGTGCCTGTCGTAAGTCGTAACGTTACAACATTTTATAATCTCCCCCTTATAATTATTGTCTTTCTAAGTTTTGGTCTCTGATAAGTTATATGTATCACATTAAGTTCAATTGAGTAGATCGGTATTGAAAATGAGGTCTGTACTCCTGTAGTACAAATACATTCCTGACTTGATGAGAATAAATTTCTTTGCTCCAACAATCTGACAATCAATCAAAACTATTGGATTATTAAATTGAACTGGAAATGATTCTCATAATATTGACTTGGTCCAGTTATGTTATTTAATAATAATGGTATCACAATAATAAGTTTGTTTGTTTGTTTGTTTGTTTGTTTGTTTGTTTGTTTGTTTGTTTGTTTGTTTGTTTGTTTGTTTGTTTGTTTGTTTGTTTGTTTGTTTGTTTGTTTGTTTGTTTGTTTGTTTGTTTGTTTGTTTGTTTGTTTGTTTGTTTGTTTTTGTTTGTTTGTTTGTTTGTTTGTTTGTTTGTTTGTTTGTTTGTTTGTTTGTTTGTTTGTTTGTTTGTTTGTTTGTTTGTTTGTTTGTTTGTTTGTTTGTTTGTTTGTTTGTTTGTTTGTTTGTTTGTTTGTTTGTTTGTTTGTTTGTTTGTTTGTTTGTTTGTTTGTTTGTTTGTTTGTTTGTTTGTTTGTTTGTTTGTTTGTTTGTTTGTTTGTTTGTTTGTTTGTTTGTTTGTTTGTTTGTTTGTTTGTTTGTTTGTTTGTTTGTTTGTTTGTTTGTTTGTTTGTTTGTTTGTTTGTTTGTTTGTTCATGAGGGTGAAGTAATCGAGTATTGAAATAAAAAATTGAAATATTTTAAAATCTGGGTTATTTGAAATTATTTACACATTACAACTGAAAATATTAAAGTAAATTTGAATTGAGATTACATAATTTCATCGATGTGATTTGTTTTACGTCAAGTGGAATGGAGGACCTCAGAGTCCTAACTTCGTCTTATCGAAATTTATTTATTTTTTAGAAACAAGAATATGATAAGAACATTTCAGCCAAATAGGCTGGAAGGCAATAAATGGAATAACTTGATAACTTAAAATAAGTTGAATACTTTAATTCCCGTTGAACAAACCAATCTTATCAATGGTTCTCCCTTTTTCTTCACCTTTTCTGTTTCCTCCTCCTCCTCCTACTCTTCATCATCCACCTCCTACTCCACTACTCATTCCTATTCTTACCCTTCCTCCTTTGAATTCTCCACCATCCCCTCTCCACTTCTATCCTTTGTAGATCTGCAACACCAAAGTGTATCCAAGAGGATTGCTTCAAACCACTAGAATGCCTTTACCAACTTCATTAAGCAGAATAGCAGGCTCAGACATGAAACAAACAAACAAAGACATTGTAAACCATTGGTTTCATTGTAAACCATTGGTTCAATCGTGAGCCATTGGTTTCATCAATGGAACAGACAATTATTCAGCTCTGGAACGGGTCATTGATTCCAAGAATGAGCTTTGTGAAACGTAATTTGTAATAATACGAGTAATATCACGAAATTCTCGTAGTATAGTCTTTGATTGGACAGAAGGCTGCGGCTTGGATACACTGTAGCTGACGTCAAAATTATTTGCGGTTTCGTCTGTCTCTTGTATGTAATGAAACTTACTAACAGCTGATCGGAGATTCTATCTATAATAATTGTTTTTTGGATTATAAGAAAACTTGGATTTTTTGAATCAATTTTTTTCGATTGTGATCAAACTATTTTGAGCACCATCAATCACCTACTGACAGTTTTTTGGATTCCTTGAACATCATCCCGGCGAAGTCAAATGACATTCTTATTGACAAAATCAACTATTGGTGCGCACATATGGAACAGATGAAGCCGCCTAACGTTTTGAAGTAGATAGATAGAATGACTTTATTTTACACTTTGTAAAAATTTTACAAGAGTTTGTGGGCGAAGTTGAGGCATGCAAGACCCCTCTTCCACTTAATCCAAAATTCTCTAGAAAAGGAAGAAGACGAAGAAGATGAAGAAGAAGAAGAAAGAAGAAGAAGAAGAAGTCAATCGTTTCCCGTTTCTGGAGGAATAGTAATTGTTGCATTACACTCTAACTGATTAACTGTATGTTATTCAGAGGTGTTCTGCATCTTCACTAGGTTGTGGAGACTGGCTTATGGTTGAGAGGATCGACGTGCTAACCACACGTTACCTCTATCCTGGTTGATGATCATTTTCTGTCTGCTGTATTTTCTGTCCGCGCTGGGTGGGCATTCTGGCGGGGTGGGGATGGCTTCGGCTCGGTCGCTAATGGTTCGGGGGCAGTGAGTTCTTTCGAGAATTCATGGCTTTTGGGCCGGTATTGGCCAGGCTGGGGTGTGTCTTCTTTGCTTGGACGGACTGTACAGTTTGGTGGATATGAAACTGGCAACCAGCTGGTAGGCCTAGGCCCTTCGTAGGGCTGTTGCGCCTTTGACAAACATTATAGAAGAAGAAGAAGAAGAAGAAGAAGAAGAAGAAGAAGAAGAAGAAGAAGAAGAAGAAGAAGAAGAAGAAGAAGAAGAAGAAGAAGAAGAAGAAGAAGAAGAAGAAGAAGAAGAAGAAGAAGAAGAAGAAGAAGAAGAAGAAGAAGAAGAAGAAGAAGAAGAAGAAGAAGAAGAAGGAGAGGAAGAAGGAGAGTCTACAAGATGCCAGAGAGGATTCATGACGGTAGCCAGAGAGTAATGCACAGTAATTGAAAATTCCTCAATACTCGAATATTGGCCACGGCAGACATCGGTGCGGATACAGTCTTTCCAAGCAAAGAAGACATTCTGGCAAGATGCGAGAATGACTCCAGCTTCATCAATATTGATTTAACAACCATTAATTTGGTCTCAAATTGAGGAAAACATATCTCTCTACATTTCAAGACCAATTTTATCGTTTTTGAAGCAACATTGACCGAGCTGGCGTCATTTTCCCATCTTGCCAGAATGTCTTCTCTGCATGGACTGACTACAGAGGGGCAGCTCTTAAGTGCTGCAATTTACGAGACGGGAGCTATCCCGCCAAAAAAGCACCCCTCAAACACCCCCACCCCAAAAACCTACAGAAACAAATCATTGATCAAGGAGAAGAAGAAGAAGAAGAGGAAAAAGAAGAAGAAGAAGAAGGAAAGGAGAAGAAGAAGAAGAACAGGAAGAAGAAGAAGAAGAAGAAGAAGAAGAAGAAGAAGAAGAAGAAGAAAAAGAAGAAGAAGAACAAGAAGAAGAAGAAGAAGAAGAAGAAGAAGAAGAAGAAGAAGAAGAAGAAGAAGAAGAAGAAGAAGAAGAAGAAGAAGAAGAAGAAGAAGAAGAAGAAGAAGAAGAAGAAGAAGAAGAAGAAGAAGAAGAAGAAGAAGAAGAAGAAGAAGAAGAAGAAGAAGAAAAAGAAGAAGAAGAACAAGAAGAAGAAGAAGAAGAAGAAGAACAAGAACAAGAAGACTTTGTCGGACGTATTTAAGTAGGGATGGCGCGTTTGTTATTGGAATTCAGTGTGGATGGAATTGCCGGCAATCTCGGCTATGTTGAATTCCTGGGTTAGCGGAATGAATTTATATTGAGATCCGGTCCTTAGTGTGTCATTAGGTTGGCCTGAATTCCTTATCAATCTGTTACACAAAGCGCCACTGCAATAACTTGTTACTGGAACTGGTATAGGGCACGAGCTGCTTCAACATGTTGTAACACAAAGGTGCTATGTTGGCTGTTTCTACAAGTTGCTATAAAACGAGCTGTTATAATCATATCACTGGCGGCTCGTGCCCACGAAACAGGTGAAGTGCTGTACAGTAAAGATACGGGCACTTCACCTGTCCGGTGGGTACGAGCCGCCAGTGAGACATGAGTAGCTAGTATACTCTGATCGAGCTTGGAAGACATTCTGGAAAGATGGTAAAATGTTTCAGCTTGGTCAATATTGATTCAAGAATTTGGAATTAGAATAAGTTATTAATTATGGTTAGAAAAGCTCCTATTTTTCAATAAAATAGCCTATGATCATTCTATTATATTTGAAGATTCCAATAGTATAGAGGTATTCCCTCGGGTTCTTTCTACTCGAGTTTTAGATGCAAAAGAAATTATGCAATAGAGGTTGTAGGCCTATACATACAGAGTGTTTCAGGAGGAATGTGCAATACTTCTCAGGCTGATTCCTTACACCAAGTAGACAAAAAAGCTCCATGGGACCAACCCCCAAAAACGCTTTGTTACCGAGATAAGAATGGCGGAAAATTGATATTTTTCAAAAAATATTAATTTTTCTAATCTTTTAGAGGCTTTATTCAGGTTCTTAAATGATCAATTCCTATGTAGAATTAGCTGAGGAATTCAATGAAACCGATTTCAAGTTTGTAACTTTAACGGTTATTGAGATAATTGGAAAAATATGCCAGACAAAACAATATGCCACAAAACGAAATTTTTCAACAATAAGGGTTATAACTGGATAAGGAATCATAAAATTGTATTTTTCATCAATGGAAGTTGAAAAGAGTCGGATTCTGAAGAAAAAGTTGGATGACAGTGATTGTGTAAATCTTACGCAAATCTCATAGATTGCGATCAAAAATAGGACAAGTGATAAATTTGTGTTTAGTAGCGATTTTGCGATTTTTGGTCGCAATTTCTGAGATTTGGGTAAGATTTACACAATCACCGTCATTCAACTTTTTCTTCAGGATCCGACTCTCTTCAACTTCCATTGATAAAAAGTACAAATTTATTATTCCTTATTTAGTTTACCCTTTTGTTGGAAAAATGTCGTTTTTCAGCATATTTTTCCTTTTATCTCAATAACCGTTAAAGTTACAAACTTGGAACTGATTTCATTGAATTCCTCAGCTAATTTTACATAGGAATTGTTCATTTAAGAACCTGAATGAAGCCTCTAAAAAATTAGAAAAATTTATATATTTTGAAAAATTTCAATTTTCCGCCATTGTTATCACGGTAACAAAGCATTTTTGGGGGTTGGTCCCATGTAACGTTTTTGTCTACTTGGTGTATGGAATCAGCCTGAGAAGTATTGCACATTCCTCCTGAAACACCCTGTATAACATCACACACTGGTTATTTAATTTTCATTATTCGCTTCTCCATACAACTACTAGTTGAAAATGGTTGTACTACTTATTTCAAGTAAGTTACTTACAAAAAAGAGATCTAAGGAGAATACTTGAGACTGGGGAAAGAATATAAAGATAATCGGAAATGGGTACAAGAAGAAGACTTGATACTGGAAAGGAAGAAGAGAGAAAGGAGATGGAAAGAGAAAAGAAGGGCCTGAAGAAGAAGGGGGAGACGTAGAAGTGGGAGAAGAAAAGAGGAAAAGAACAAAAGGAAGAAAAAGACTTAAGACTGAAAAGAAAATAGGAACAAGAGAATGAAAAAAGAGGAACAAGTGAAATAAGGAATGAAGGAGAAAGGAGAAGAAGGGGAGGAACTAGAACATAAAAACGAAGAGGAAAAAGGATGGGTGAGGAAGTTGAAGAAATAGGAAAAGAGGAAAAGAGCAAGAATTTGGATGAGAACAGGAAATATGAGAAGAATAAAAGAGAAGTGGAAGAGGAGGAACAAAAACAAGAAATGTAGAGGAAAAATTGATGGGAGGAGAAAAGGTAGAAAAAGAATCAGGATAAGTAGAAGGATAAGGGGAATAGAAAGAAGAAGAAGAACAATAAGAGGAAGAAGTGAGAAACAAGATAAGTGTCTGGAAAAGCGTGAAAATTTATGAAAACTAGTAAGAAGTGAGATGTGTCTTTGAGCCTATCTTTATCTTTTACACTTGGTGTGATCCTTATTGCCCTATTCTCACCACCTAACCCCCCCCTTCACCTTTCCTTGAAGGCATTTCCTTTAGTTTTCCCGCGCTCACTTTAATTGAAAAAGTTTTGTGGAAATCTTTTCTCCACACTTTCCCAGCTTTTCCAGCGCTCTGTCTGACAGGTATGTGACAACCTTCCTATCTACAGTCTGTTCAAGCAAAGAAGACATTCTGGCAAGATGTGAATATGACTCCAGCTCGGTCAATATTGGTTTAAAAATTATACATTTGGTCTTCAATTGTAGAGCAAAATCGTCTCTACAATTCAAGAGTGAATTTATCATTTTTGAACCAATATTGATCGAGCTAGAGTTATTTTTCCGTCTTGCCAGAATGTCTTCTTTGCTAGGACAGACTATTCCAATTGTAGTGACAGTGTAAGTTGATTTAAAACTTGGTTATATTTTTCTAATTTGAGTGACAAAGAGGTAAGATGGGATCCTGGGTTATATTGGAGTGACAGAGAACGAAATGGTCATTATAAATTTTATCATAATACAGTATATTGGAGTAACAAAGACAGAAGACCGAATCGCAGTTTTTATTATAGTCTGGTAGAGCAAACAAGACATTCTTGTAAGAAGGAAAAATGACTCCAGCTCAGTCAATACTCGTTCAAAAATTATAAGTTTGGTCTCAAATTGTAGAACAAGATGTTTTCCACAAATTCGGTACAAATTTATTATTTTCGAGCCAATATTGATCGAGCTGGAGTCATTCTTACATCTTCTTCTTCTTCTTCTTCTTCTTCTTTCTTCTTCTCTTCTTCTTCTTCCTTCTTCTTCTTTCTCCTTTTGCTTTCTTCTTCTTCTTTTCTTCTTCTTCTTCTTCTTCTTCTTCTTCTTCTTCTTCTTCTTCTTCTTCTTCTTCTTCTTCTTCTTCTTCTTCTTCTTCTCCTTCTCCTCCTCTCATTCTTCTTATTCTCCCACTTATTCTTCCTTCCCTTCTCTTCTTTCCTTCTTCTTCTTCTTCTTCTTTTCCTCCTCTTCTTCTTTCTTCTTCTTCTTCTTCTTCCTTTTTCTTCTCCTTCTCAATTCTCCTTTCTCTCCTAACCATCTCTTCCTCTCCCCACCTTTTTCTAGTTTCGAACTCGGCTTATCAATCTTAGATAGATAGTCTGTTCACGCAAAAAAGTCCCTCTGGCAAGATGAGAAAATGACTCCAGCTCGGTCAGTAATGGTTCAAAAATTGATTGATTTGGTCTCAATCATAAGAAACATTCTGTTTCACAATTTGAGACCAAATTCACTATTTTTGAACCAATATTGACCGAGCTGGAGTCATTCTCACATCTTGCCAGAATGTCTTCTTTGTCCGACCAGACTAGACCGGTTAAGAAAATGTTAATAAGAAAGAAGTAGAAAAAGTGAGTGGGTTTCATCACCAATATTATTGAAGAAACAATGGAGACGAAGAGAAAGAGAAAGAGAACGAGAGGGAATAGAGAAGAGTAAGAGTGAGAGAGAAGAAGAGAAGAAAAAATAAAAACCAGAGAAAAACATTTTTAAATTCACTTCCCTCATGTGGAAATTCTAATTTTGTCCAATGTTTGACTTGGTAAAAAGTTGAAATTGGATTGATAAGAATCAGAAGTATATTTCTAAAGTAGGCGTGAAAAAGTCTGTTGATAACAAAATGCATGTGGCAGTTTTGAACAAAGTGGTTCAAATAAGAATGTCTTCTAGACAAGAATAATGAAGAAAGTTGGATTTTAACGGAGTGTGAACAAAGATGATGGGTTTATTATCATATAATTACAAGTTTTTATCAATATGAAATTGAAAAATATTAGCTAATAAAGGTTTTACAGTCAGCGACTATACAATTATTATAATATATATTATAATATAATACAAAATAACTATAATATAATAATTGTATAGCCGTTGGCTGTAAAACTTTTATTTGCTCATATTTTTCTATTCCATTGATAAAAACATATTACAATGTTTCCATTGATTAGATTATAATGTTATTCGGGTTAACAAACTTTCATTCAATGTGAATACACTGATTGATTTTCTTGCTCTACTTTTTGTTATCAATTTCTTGTATTCTATTTATTGAGGCAAGTGAATTTGATTCAATTATGTATTGAGATTTCAATTTGTAAAAATCAATCATCTCGTCCACTTCACTGAATACATAGATAATCGATAATAGATCAATACATAATGATAATAAATCAATAATATCACTTCAAAATATTCAAGATATGAATAGCGATGACTGATATTTTGACATAACCTTGATATTCTGGACTATATTTTTATCAACCTTAATTCAGTTATCCTGAAGTTTTGGGCGATTGTCAGTTTCATGAACAGTGTATCATTTTCTTCTATAACAGATAAATGAATAAAATACGTCGGATTACACTTGTGTATATTTATTGCATTGAAAATTCGAATAGAGAGATCTTGTGTTAGACTATAATCATCATCATGTTAGATCTTGTATTATCAAATGTCAGATGAGATCTTATCATCAATTAAATGTCCTAAATGAACAATATCTCTTCGTTTCCTTAATCTCAGGGCTACTATTATCACTGTTTTTTTATTTTAAATAATTCTCAATGTACCCTTATTATTATTTTTAATTACCCTTATCAATTATTTTTTCAATGCATTACATGTTTCAACTAATTATAGTCATTTTCAAATGCAAATGAACCAATTTGAAAATGACTATAATTAAGTTAAACATGTAATTCATTGAAAAAATAATTCAAAAAGGGTACTATGATAATTATTAAAAATGAAAAAACATTATTTCTTTGTATATTGGAGATGAACAATTAAAAGGGGGTTTCTAAAAGATAGATAATTAATTATTATATTTTTCAATTATTTAATTATTATAAATCTAATAATTAATTATTATTGTTGAGTTCAAGAGAACACTCGAGTGTAGACAAGCATTTCATTTTACATCGTAGAGGATTTCTAAACAATTATTCGTACTTCAAAGAGATGAAAGCATATTTTTGTGAAGGACCTCCCAACGTTGATTCTGAAGACTTCTAAATCTGACCATATTTTCCTGAATGGATTCTAAACGCTGGGTGGAGTACTTCCAAGTGGTGAGAATATTCCTAAAGGACCTACAAGTAAGGAGGATCATTTTCCGCTTTATCAAGCCATTTTGTGAGGGTTTTTTGTAAGGTTTTCTTCTGTGAGGCGATTGTTATGCCGAATGAGTGAGTAAAGTTGAGTGGCAGTTCTTTTCGTTTCACTAGAAGAGACAGAGAAATTGATAGAGGGAGGAGGAACAGAGAGGGAATGGGGACAATAACTAGAAGATTTTACGAATATTCTTGAAAGAATAGATAGAGGATTCGAAAAATGATTATGAGACAGGAGGAAAGCAACCAACAGAAAGAGATGTGAGGGGGAACAGAAATTAAATTGGAAGATAGAAAAGTTGAATAACAATAATTGGAGAAGATAAGAAGGTGAGAAAGGAGAAGAAAAAGAACAGACGTGTGATAACAATAGATAGAGGATTCGAAAAATAGTAATAGGACAGGAGAAAAGCAACCAACAGAAGAAAATGTGAGGGGAAACAGAAATTAGATTAAAATATAAAAAAGTTGGTTGAAAATAATATTGGAGAAGATATAAAGGTGAAAAAAGGAGTAAAAAGGAACACACGTCCAATAACAAAAAGTGGATGATAATTCAATAAACGCAGGGAGGAGACAAATGTGATTGGTCAAAAGAAAGTGATGGAGAGAGAATAAAAGTAGATTTAGAAGAGAGAGGATGCTGAAAACGGCAAAAAACACAAGTTGGATCAAATATTAAAATGACAGAGATATGGAGAAATACGATGGTATAAATTAGAATAATATGGAATAATAACAATTGAGTCAAAACATGATGATTCCTATGTGGGTAGTAGAAGCTTCAACGTATTAATATTCAGAAAAGTAGTTTCTACATAATAAGATAAATTCAGTGATATTAAAGACAGTAGAACAAGACAGATAGCAGGAGAAGAAAATACAAGAAATAGAAAGATATGAATAAGGAGGGAAGGAAACACAGAGGTGATTAAACTAATGGAAAATAGAAGATAAACTTGACGTAACCGAGAGAACTAGAATAAGTGGAGAAAATATTCAAATAAGAGGGAAATAGTACACGAGAAAGTTGAGAAAGATGGGAGACAGATCAGGATGACTGGAAGTGAAGAGAGATGATGCATGATAAGATTGAAAAAAAAAACAGATAAAGTTGAGAGAAGGGAAGACAAATCAGAATAAGTTTAGAAAAATTAAGAGGATTGAATTGAAAAACATAGAAGGAGAAAGAATTGACTAGAAGTAGAATAAGAACACGAAAGGAGAAATGAATGATCAGAATGGATAAAGGGAAATTGAGATGATGCAATGATGAAATTGGAAAAAATTACAACGAAAAAGTTAAGAGAAGGGGAGACAAATCAGATAAAGTGGAGGAAAACTAAAATCTTGAAATTGAAAAAATAGAAGAACTGGACTGGAAGAGATAGAAGAATAAGAACACAAAAGAAAGAAGAATAAGTCGAAAAGAAGTGGGAGTTTCTTGGGAGTCCCCTGTTATCTGAAGAACCTAAGAGATGTTTCAGAGGCCCCTTCTTATTCATCTCTTATCTACAGCAGGAACCAAACGGAATGGCGGTTGAAAAAAGGCTCTCATCAACCCTCAGCTCTGTTGAGACAGTCTGAAAGTGGTCTTCAAAGCATAAATCTATAGCTGAGGTTGTGTTTGAATCGATATGCTCATGGAGACCGCTCACCAACTGTCCTGACAGAGTTGAGCCTCGATCAACGTCACTTGTCAGCCGCCAACTTTTTTGGCGTCCACTATCTCAGATAAAAATTCGAGTGTCGGTTGTTGGAAAAGTTGAGAGCAGATCATAAAAAAGCAGAAGAAAAGTTTGGGTACGTCAAGCATCAAAGACACTCTGGCGAAATAGAAAAATGACTCCAACTTGGTCAATATTGGTTCAAAAATAATGAATCTGATCTCAAATTGTAGAACAGAATATTTTCTACAATTTAATACCAAATTCACAATTTTATTACCAATATTGACCGATCTAGAGTCGTTTTCCCATCTTGCCAGAATGTCTTCTCTGTTCGTTCGGACTATAAAGGACAGGCAACGGACTGTCGACCGGTTTTTCCACGCTAACGAGGTCGTTTATTCTTGTCGGAAAAGCGTCTCCGAGTGGGATTTTCCAATTTTCCGGGCACTGATAGGTATCGTCGCCACTTCAGCACACACCACCCTGTACATAATAATAATATTATAGGGATGAAGGCACGTGTAGTATTGTCTGCTGGATAAGACAGTATTGAAAATAGAACAAGTCTCAAAATAATTCAAATTCCATGAATTGAAAAACGTTAATTCAAGGAATCTCGATGGATATTTGAAGTTTGTTTTGATTGGATATATATTTGGTTTATTTACCTCCAATTTACGTTGGTGAATTCAAATAATTTGAATTAAATTTTCCAACTGTCTCATTTCTATTGCATCCATTAATCAAATTGGAATATAATAACATTACGGAGCCTGGAACAAGCAGTCAGCTGTCAGCTGTTATGCTCCCTCAATTCTATTCCTGGAAATGTTATTCTCGTGAATGTGTTTCATATTCATGTTTCCTGTTAATTATTTGAATACGAGGGAAGTTTTGTATTAATTTTCAGTTTGCTCGAAAATGCTCCAGGTACAAACAGACAAGTGTATTGGAATTTCAACATCGTTTGTCAAATATTATCAGCCATTAGTCTCAAAATCCGATACAACTTCATCATTTGATTTTAAAATTCTTCAAAGTCTATTTTTAATTAAGGGTTTGATTAATTTTTGCCCTTCATTGTTCATTGAAGGCAATAATTTACGGGAAAAAAAGATCAGGAATTTCGTTTCCGTATTGTAACAATTAATAAAAAATTTGATATAAATAATATATTGAATAAATGATGGAATTTTCATTACAATAATAAATTCATTTGAGATCCCGACTTTGTGAACTATTCAAATTCAATGAA
This sequence comes from Sogatella furcifera, assembly GCA_017141385.1. NCBI lineage: Eukaryota > Metazoa > Arthropoda > Insecta > Hemiptera > Delphacidae > Sogatella > Sogatella furcifera. The sequence goes on along the minus strand of CM029555.1, from coordinate 1,506,054 downwards.
CTTTTCAAAAATGTTAATTGGAGATTGAATAATAATGGATCAATCTATATTCGTATTGATTTGAGATCTATTCTATTGATTTGAGATCTATTCTATTGATTTGAGATCTATATTCGTATTGATTTGATAATCCGGACTTTGTGAACTATTCAAATTCAATGGAAGTTTAAAAAATGTTGATTGAAGATTGAATAATAATGGATCAATCTATATTCGTATCCTCCCAAACTTCAATATTTCCACCCGTTGTATTCCACTTTTTGACTTTTTTAAACGTATTTCGTATCAATTCTTTCGCCTCTATTCTACTCGGAAGGATTTTAATCACTGCTGGCGGCTCGTACCCACGAAACATGTGAAGTGCCTGTATCTTCTACTGTACAGCACTTCACCTGTTTCATGGGCACAAACCGCCAGTGATTTAGATGTAACCCATCCTCTTCCCACTACATTCTTCTAACCCATCCAATCTTCCATTCTTTTCTAACCTTTTTAATACCTTTTCACTAATTCATTGTGTCTTTCTCTTCCTTTTTCTCACTCCGCTTCTCTCCTTTTCGACATTCCATCTTCTCTCCTTTTAAATTTTTTTCACCTCAATTTTCTTCCTCATTTCAATCCTCTTTTCAACTCCAATCTTCATTCTTACTAATTCATCTTCTTTCTTACTCTTCAATCTATTCCCTCATTCTCATCCCCCCCCCACCACCAAGGAAACAAATGCAACCCAACTCATCACACAGACTAACAGAGATGCCTTGCCCTGGGAGACAGGGAGGTTATAGTCTGTCCAAGCAAAGAAGACCCTCTGGCAAGATGAGAAAATGACTCCAGCTCAGCCAATATTGGTTCAAAAAACATGAACGTGGTCTCAAATTGTAGAAAAAATTATGCTCTACAATTTGAGACCAAATTCATAAGTTTTGAACCAATATTGAAGGAGCTGGAGTCATTTTTCCATCTTGCCAGATTGTCTTCTCTGCTTGGACAGACTATAGAGGTAGTGGGTAGAGAGAGAGAGAGAGGGAGAGGGTAGATGGCATCTAATCCACAACTGACAAGGATGGAAACAGTTTGTCTAATGGAGTATAAATCTCGCCTACAACGCTGGTATATAGGTATACAGAATACAGTTGATAAGTGTAAAGCGTGGATTATAAATAGGTATATAGGAAAATGTATGTAGGGCGGAGTATAAATAGCTATATATCATAAGGTTTATAGTGTAGAGTGTACAGTATAAATAGTTATATAGAATAATGTGTGTAGAATAGAGTATAAATGTGTATACAGGATGAAGTATCTAGAGTGGAATATAAATAGGTATATAGGATGATGTGTGATGTGTGTAGGATAGAGTATAAATAGGTATGTAGAATGAGGTATATTGAGTGAAATATAAATAGGTATATAGGATGATGTGTAATGTGTGTAGGATAGAGTATAAATAGGTATGTAAAATGAGGTATGTAGAGTGAAATATAAATAGGTATACAGGATGATGTGTAATGTGTGTAGGATAGAGTATAAATAGGTATAGATTAAATAGATATAGGTAAGTATTCTGGTAGGCTATATAGGTAGAAGGTAGCGTATTACTCCAAGAGCTTAACCTCAGCTCTGGTGAAAATTGATGAGGAGAGGGAGAGGGGTAAGAAGAAGGGAGATTGCGGATTAGTTGAGTGAGAAAGAGACAGTAAGAGAGAGATGAGATGATGTGTGAAACACAGAATAAGATGGGAAAGTCGAAGGATTCGGAATGGATGGAGGACAAAATTAGTGATGGAGAGTAAAAATGATAAAAATGAAGAAGAAGATGATAAATAGTAAAAATTATAAAGAGTGAAATGATAAAGATGAAGATGATGAAGAGAAAAAATAACACTCTGTGATTGGATCATTAACTGAGGAAATAATATCATGTTATGATCTTGCTATACATACATTTAGCATGTATGCTATGTAGGCCTATACATAAATTTGTAGTTGTAATATATGTAATGATGGAAATTTCTGTAATTATTCACTTGGTCTATGAATTTATTGTTATTGAACGATATATAAATCACATGATATGCAAAATTATCATTGTAATAATAGCCAAACCCTTTCTAGTTGGAAATTCAAAGTTTTTATATATTTTGTCAATAATTATTATAGCAATTACTATTCAATTCACTCATTTCCATTTGTTCATGAAATTCCTTAACTGAAGTCATAATTTCTTTATTGTTATATCAATAACAATGCATTTGTGGGGTCCTATGGAACTTATCTTACCACTTTATGTAGGGAATCATCCTGAAAGTTTTGTAAACAATCTGTGTATTTTCAGTTTGTTGAATCAAAGAAGACAAAAAGGTGGGAAAATGACTACAGCTCAGTCAATATTTATTTGAAAATTATCAATTTGACGTCAAATTCACTGGTGGCTCGTAACCACGAAACATGTGAACTGCCCGTATCTTTTACTGTACAGCACTTCACCTGTTTCGTGGGCACGAGCAGCCAGTGCTAAAATTGTAGAAAAAATCCTGCTCTACAATTTGAGACCAAATTTATAAGTTTTAGATGAATATTGACCGCGCTGGAGTCATTTTCCCATCTTGCCAGAATGTCTTCCCTTGCTTGTATTGGACAGACTAGTAAGCATTCCAATGTACAATTTGAGATTAAATTCATAATTTTCGAGCCAATATTGTCCGAGCTGGAGTCATTTTCCCATCTTGTTGGAAAGTCTTCTTTGCTTGGACAGACATTACATGTATGGTAGCCAATTATAACTTGACAGCATAAAAATTATCATTCAATAATCGTATAAACATGAAATCAACTGTTACCAACAGGTGAAGTGCTGTACAGTAAAAGATACGAGCACTTCGCCTGTTTTGTGGGCACGAGTCGCCAGTGCTACCAAGTTATTTGAATTATGTGATTCATAGTGCATGAAACAAGTTTCAAACTAATCAGCTGATTATTGGATCAGCTAATCTGAGTTTAAGCCGCAATCTGAGTTTGAGTCGGTGAGCTGTCACTGGCAGTCAGTCCATTCGATAATTGAATTATTTAGCCAACACTGGACACAACGAGAGAAACGCACCGCGCATACCAAAAGTTACTAAACTGATACAAACAAGTTGGAATGGAACTTCTTCTTCTTCCTCTCCTTCTTTTCTCCTTCTTTCTCTTCTTCTTCTTCTTCTTCTTCTTCTCCTCCTTCTTTTTGTCTCTGTTCTCCTCCTCCTTCTTTTTCTTTCCCTTCTATATATTATTGATTTACTATTGTTCATCCACTTTCCTATTCCAATTTATCATCATCATCATCATCATCATCATCACTTCTTCTTCTTCTTCTTCTTCTTCTTCTTCTTCTTCTTCTTCTTCTTCTTCTTCTTCTTCTTCTTCTTCTTCTTCTTCTTCTTTCTTCTTCTTCTTCTTCTCCTACTTCTTCTTCTTCTTCTTCTTCTTCTTCTTCTTCTTCTTCTTCTTCTTCTTCCACTTCTTCTTCTTCTTCTTCTTCCTCTTCTTTTTCTTCTTCTATTTCCTCTTCTTTTTCTCCTCCTTCTGAGTCTGAATCTCAATCGAAATCCTTCTATTATTTTTTGCCTTTGCTGTTTCGTCTCCTTCCTCATCTCTTCCTCTATTTACTCCTTATCCGCCTTTTTCCTCTCTATTCTAATCTCCCTCCTCTACTCCTGCTTCTCTTTCCACTCCTCCTCTTCCTCCTTCTTCTTCTCTCCCTTCTCCTTCTTTTTCTTTTTCTCTCCGTTCTCTCCGTTTGGAGGGAAAAGTGTAAGATAGGGCCGGCTGTGCCCCAACTTCGCCCTCCCAGGTTATTAAATAAATGGAGCCATTCTATCCAATTCTATTATTTTCTTCTTCCCCGCCATGTCCTTGCCTTACTCTTCTCCTGTATCCTTTTTTCTTCTCCTTCTTCTTCGTCCCCTTCCTAGCCTCTTTCTCCTAAACGTTCTCATAGTTCTTCTCCGATCTCAAATTCTCCCTATTTTACCCCTTCCTCATCCAAATCCTACTATTCGCCCACTCCCCCACCTAATTCTCATTCTGGTTCTTCTTCAAATCCAGATTCTTCTTCTATCTCTTTCTCTCTTCCTCCTCCTCCTCCTCCACCAGCTCCTCCTCCTCCTCCTCCTCATCCTCCTCTATCCCATCCACATTCACCAGGTTAGAAAGTTTCCTAACATTGTTTCGAGTATATCAGCGAGTTGTAAACTGAAATGCGATTTGAATCCATGCGATGCGACTCAACTGTGTCAGACGGCTTAACTGACACATCCAACTAAACAAGTTCAACTTGAACTGTTCACTTGCTGCTAGTGATAATGAAATCCTTAAATTTCCTACTGTGATTTTACGGGAAAATTTGAGTTTTCTTTAATTTTTTGATCTCTGAATCACTTCTTTACTATGTTGTCTCCTCTTGTCAAAACTCACTTTCATTGGGAAATGATTTGAAAATTTGTCAAACTTTACTTTTGGTGTGAGAATACGCTGTTCACAAATAGGCTATTCCATGATATAAACTCATTTTTGTGTTATTTGTATGAAATTTTTTTCAATTTTTATAGTTCTGGGATTGAAATCCTTTTGTACTCTGATGTAGAGTTTCTGAATGAAGATGTATTATATTACATTCAATACCGAATTACAGTTATTACAGAATTATTATTACAGTCAAAATCAAACTTCGCCATATCATATGTCTCTCGTCAGCCCTGGTTAAGAATGAAATCTTATAATTCGTGTAGGTAATTCAACGCATTCTGATGTATTGTTATGTATGTCAATGTATTCTGAAATATTGTTAAGTTTTCTAGTGTATTCTATGTATCAAGATATATTTGAATGTATTGGAACGCATTCAAATGTGTTGTAACATATTTCAACTCATCCCAATGTAATGTGATGCTTAAAAACGTATTTTAATATATTTCCATTAGTATTATAAGGCGGTGTGATTTATTCCAATGTCCCGTGAAGTATTCAAATTCAAATTCTTCATTTCCACATTGCTTATCAATACATGAAAATATACTCATCATTTTAAAGAAAACAAATTCAATATATTCAATAATAATGCATCCTTATAATATTACACCATAAGTATACAAGATATAGAGTGGAAATCCCCCAAGAAGACTGTACGATATTGCGATATTCTATGTTGTATTATAATGAATTGAATCGTAATTGATTGGAAAGTATTGTAATGAGTTATAATGTAACCTTATATTTGGACATGTACATTTGGGGTTCATCGTACTGTATTATTTTTTATTGAGAGCAGGGGTGTTACGTGGGAGTAGAGAATGAAAATACTTTAGGCTACTGTTGATAAATGAAACATGTTTCAGCGATTTATCAATTGAAGAATTGATTGCCCAATTATTGATTGATTTATTTTCAATTATTTGCTTGCTTTGAGGCACATCAGAAAGGAAATTATAATATTTATTAACAGGGAATCATTAAGATTATGAATCTTGCATTCTACTGAAAATAGACAGTCATGGTTTGGCAGAAAATTGAAAGCTTAACTGAAAGCAAGTTCAGGTTTACAGTTATATTCACTGCCCTCCCGAATTGTCTTGGAAGGAAGATCCGAAATAGTCCCAAATTTCCCCATTAGATGGCAGTAGCAATAGAGTGACTTGGTTCGACTCCCATTGGACACGCCTCAAGCTCCGCCTACCTACGCTCTGATTGGATGGCGAAATCGGTTTCTAAAGTTTTCGAATTCAACCAGTAGATTGCAGCAGTTGTTGGGTGTTGTTTCAGATTTGACTTGGACACGCCTTCATGCCCCACCACTGCTCTTTTCTGATTGGTTGACAGTGTTACGTGAGTTCTGCCTTGGAAAATGGATGCCAGCAAGAAAATGGTGGATGGTATATTATTCACACAACAAGTCGCTGAATTTCTATCCACTATCCTACGATAATAATAGTCTAATTGTTTATTCAAGCTAGTTCAATTCTATCAATTTAATACTTGAAGGATCTCTATAATTATTTATTAATCTACTTATAAAATTCAGATTCAGTGATATAGTCTGACCAGACAAAGAAGAGCCTCTGGCAAGTTGGGAAAATACTCCAGCTTGGTCAATATTTGTTCAAGAATTATAAATGTGGTCTTAGTAGTAGATCAAATTGTTCGCTACAGTTCGAGATCAAATTGATAATCTTTTAACCAATTTTGACCAAGCTTGAGTCATTTTCCCATCTTGCCAGAGGGTCTTCTTTGCTTGAACGGACTATACTTTCATCGTGTTACAAAGGCTTGTAATATACTTTAATATCTTCATCCTGTATGGAATGAAAAGAGAATATGATTTCGCATTCTCATCTCATACTTTTTTATTCTTTCTTATCTTATTTCTTAAGATGGATAAGATTATATAGAACTCAACCTATTTATGATACCCAAAACCGAATAAGACTAAGAAATAAGATTTTTATTTGAATATTAGTCAGCAAATATCGTACCAAATCATACACTAATCCAACTTCTTAGTGGGAAGTGACCACACAAAAAAATATCCGGGGTTATGCAATCCTGTCTTCCGTAAGAGACAATGATAAGCCGTCGGTCCTGACAAAGTAATTATCATCTCACATCATCATCATCATCAACGCTCTAATAACCACTGGCGGCTTGTACCCATGAAACAGGTGAAGTTCTGTACAGTAAATGATACGGGCACTTCACCTGTTTCGTGGGTACGAGCCGCCAGTGACTTGGACCACTGTTGAAACAATGAATACTCAAATAGCCTACTAATAAGAAGGCGTTATCTCTCACCATCATCATCCCTTTTATTACCCACTCACAAGCCTGCTAATAACCACCGCAAAAGCTTGAAAACTAATGTGGGCATCATTCTCATAAAACAAAAGAACAAATAAAAGACTTGTATGGGTACAGGTTCACTTCCGTTTCTTCGATCTTGGTTTGGGGAAGGTTCTATCTTCAATTAGTTAAAGCTCGATCTTGCGACTATTAGGGGTGAAACTAAATTTTGGCAACCCTTTCCTGGGTTGAGGGTGTTTGAAATAGGGGTGAATCTAGAATGTTATGCCACTAAAATCTCGGTAAGGATTTGTAGGTCAAGGAGCGAATACTCTCACTAATGTTAGTAGAGAGCTGGATATAGGTTGGATAGAAGGTAATGAACGAAAGTGGGGTAGAGGTGAAGAAGGAGAAGAAGGCACAATGGGGACGAAGAAATAGGAGAGAGAGAGGAAGAGGTGGAAGAGAAGGAGAAGAGAAGGAGAGGGAGAAGGTAAAGTTAGGTAAAGGAAGGTAAAGGTAAGGTGGAAAGGAGTTAATAAGAAGATAATAAGGGAAGGAGAAGGGGAATACGTGAAGGAAGGAGGAGGGGAAGAAGGAGGAGAATAGAAAGAGTATAGAAGAACAACAAGAGAGAGAAAAAGGAAAGAAGGAGACGCAGAAGGAGAAGAAAAAGGAGATGCAGCAGAAGGAGAACACAAAGAAGAAGAAGAAGAAGAAGAAGAAGAAGGAGGAGAAGAATAAGAAGAAGAAGATGAAGAAGAAAAAACGAAGCAGAAGAAGTAGAAGACAAAGTAGAAAAAGAAGAAGGAGAAGACAAAGTAGAAAAAGAAGAAGGAGAAGAAGAAGAAGAAGAAGAAGAAGAAGAAGAAGAAGAAGAAGAAGAAGAAGAAAGAAGGAGCGTTTATGGCTGTATGAGGCACGTTGCTGAATACAAATTAGGGGGTTATCTGAGTGCCCCCCTCGCCATTTCACGCACCTCACCACCCCCTCCACCCCGTACGGGGTCACAAACTGTTTTCCCGCCCAAAATAACCGTCCTTCCACTATTTTCACCCCTTAGTAGAACTACCACCCAACACATAAACACATAGGTATAGTACTGGTCGAGCAAAGAAGACATTCTGGCAAGATGAGGAAATGATTACAGCTCGGTTAATATTGGTTGAAAAATGATAAATTTGGTCTTGAATTGTAGAACAGAATGTTTTCTACAATTTGAGACCAAATTGATGATTTTTGAACCAATATTAACCGAGTTGGAATCTTTTCCCCATCTTGCCTGAATGTCTTCAGCCTATACACGGACTGTTTTCCCGCCTGTTTTTCTAGCCTATACACGCAGTTGTACCAACTATTGTTTTCCCACTGTATGTTTGGAGTCATGTGTGCTCCTGGAAGTTCAAGGTTTTGTTAGGAGGAAATGACTGTTGAAATAGTAAAGCTAATGGGAAAAAATAAGGCCCGTTTGTCTGCGTCCTGTACATTTATTTTGTAAATCAGCTCATGTTGTGCGTAAACATGTTGTCAATCAGAGTAGCATTGGGCCTAAGTCCGATTCACACATACAGAGTGTTTCAGGAGGAATGTGCAATACTTCTCAGGCTGATTCCTTACACCAAGTAGACAAAAAAGTTCCATGGGACCAACCTCCAAAAACGCTTTGTTACCGAGATAAAAATGGCGGAAAATTAAGATTTTTCTAATTTTTAGAGGCTTTATTCAGGTTCTAAAGTGATCAATTCCTATGTAAAATTAGCTGAGGAATTCAATGAAACCAGTTCCAAGTTTGTAACTTCAACGGTTATTGAGATAATTGGGAAAAATATGCTAAAAACGCCATTTTTCAACATTTAGGGTTATAACTGGATGAGGAATCAAAAAATTGTATTTTTTATTGATGGAAGTTGAAGAGAGTCGGATTCTGAACAAAAAGTGGGATGGTGGCGATGGTGTGAATCTTACCCGAAACTCTTAAATAGCGATTAAAATAGCTACTAAACACAAATTTTTCACTTGTGCTATGTTTTGTCAGTTCATTGATTGGACTGACGTTAGTTAAAGTTATGAAAACGCAGATTCATCTCAATCCATGAGATGATGCTAATGTTAGAAATTATAAGCATCTTGGAATCCTTTATTATTCATAACCACTCAACTAATCCCAGTACACTTCTTTTACTTCTACTCATTCTAGTCTGCCTAAGCAAAGAAGACATTCTTTCAAGCAAGATGGGGAAATGACTCTAGCTCGGTCAATATTTGTACAAAAATTATGAATTTGGTCTTGAGCTATTGGAAACATTCTCATCTACAATTTGAGACAGAATTTATAATTTTTTAACCGATATTGACCGAGCTGTAGTTGTTTTACCATCTTGCCTGAATGTCTTCTTCGCTTGGACAGACTGAATCACGACAGACTCAAGATCTATGAGATGTCTCCCGGGAAATCTCAAATCCAGCTCAATTCTACGAAACAAGTGGCCTGAGTGGGAAACTTTAATAAATTAAGATATTAATTACAATTACTTCTTCTTCTACAAACAGTGATGATACTTACGAATGGAAAACAAAATGGAAAAGATTCATTGACGAGTGATGACGAGGGCTGCTGTTGAAAAAGATGACGAAGGAGGAACAGGTGATAAAGAGAAGGGGATAAAGGTGCGGGTGATAGGGTGAAGGAAAATAAAAAGAGAAGAAATGAAGTATGAGAAGGAGATGGAGAACAAAAAGAAGGAGGAGGAGAAAAAAGAAGAGAAAAGGGAACAATAACATGAAGAGAAGAGGTTGGAAAAGGTTATAAAGAGAAGCGATTTGTCGATATAAGAAGTTGGGAAGAAGATTATGAGAAAAATTGATAGATGAAAACTGAGAGAATAAGAAGTTAGATAATGTTGAGTTGATAGATGTTGATAGTTGAGAAAAAGTTGATAGAGGAAAATTAGTAAAACAAGAAGAAGTTTGAAATGGAATATAAAAATAGAAGTGAAAGCTCGAAAGGAAAAATTAGAGAGAAGAAGAAGAACAAGGAGAAAAAGAAGAAGAAGAAGAAGAAGAAGAAGAAGAAGAAGAAGAAGAAGAAGAAGAAGAAGAAGAAGAAGAAGAAGAAGAAGAAGTAGAAGAAGAAGAAGAAGAAGAAGAAGAAGAAGAAGAAGAAGAAGAAGGAGGAGGAGAAGAAGAAGAAGAAGAAGAAGAAGAAGGAAAGCAGAGAAAGATTAAGCTATAAGCTATAAAGAAGAAGTAGAAGGAAAAAATATGAGAAGAAGAAAAAGTAGATGATAAGGAAGCGGGAGAAGCAAAAAGAAGATAGAGAAGGCGGAGATGTACAATAATCAAGTATAATAATAAAGAATAATAAAAGGAAAGGAAAAGAAGATAAGAAATATGAAGGAGAAATGATGAAAATTGGAGAAATAAGACGAAAAATGAGAAGAATTGAGGGAAAGACAAGAATAAGAATGAGAATATTGGAACGAGGAGAAGGAGAGAGGAGGAAGGTAAGAAGAAGAATGAGAATATTGAAACGAGGAGGAGGAAAAGAAGAAGAAAAGTAGTAGAAGATAAAAAGAAGTAGTTGAAGAAAATGAAAAATAAGTGGAAGAAAATGGAGATGATTGGAAAAGAAAGTTGGAGGAGGGGTAGGAGGAGGAGGAGGAGGAGGAGGAGGAGGAGGATGACGACGAGGAGGAGGAGGAGGAGGAGGAGTAGGTTGGTGATGAGTATCCCTCTAGCAATTTTCTGAGCACTGCTATAAAACCTTGTTGAGTACTTCATCATTGCAATCATCTTTCTTAGCAGCATTTGAATTCCACTTTTTCCTACAACACTGTGGTTTTAGTTTTATTCCTATCTACAGTCTGTCCAAGCAGAGAAGACCCTCTGGCAAGATGAGAAAATGACTCCAGCTCGGTCAATATTGGTTCAACAATTATCAATTATATCTTAAATTGTAGGAAACATTTTGATCTACAATTTGAGACCAATTCGATAATTTTTAAATCAATATGGACCGAGCTGAAGTCATGTTATCATCTTACCAGAGGTTCTTCTTCGGTTGGACAGACTATATCTGCCAGTGTCTCTGTTTATATCTTTTCCAAACTGTATTTCCAGGTTTGAATCATCTATTCCTCTTCTCTTGCATTGCTTAAGTACTGAGAAAGAGAGAGGATAAGATAATTTTCTTTTTAATTATGGCTTACTACTCTCGCATTGAATGTGGTAATTAATGAGGCTTTTCAATTATGAGGGAGGGGGATTTGGAAGATTGAAGATTTCTGTGTTTGATTTAAGAGGGCTCTGGTTGTGGATTATATCATTCAATCATACATATTTATTATAAAGCATATAATATTATAGTCTGTAATATTAGAGTCAATAATCATACAGTCTTTATAATACTTACTTGTTGAGTATGAGTGGTTGTGAAGGTAATATCGTCCTTGTAGTATAGTTTTTAGAGTTTATTATTATAGTCTATAATAATTAAATAAATGAATGAATTTTTATTTCCAGAAGAAAATACACACATGAAATATATTACAATAATAAAACAAATAACAATAATCCGAAATTTTCTAACGTGTAATGACTGTGACTAAAAGTGACTATACTCTATTCACGATCACTTGAGACGGAATAAACAAACGTTTTGAGTGTGTGTGCGTGTAATGGAAGGTCTTCTTCTATGCGAAGCTTTCGCCCACAGACCAACAGCTGTAGCCATCCAAAGCTCAAGACAACTGTTGTCTTACAAGACAAGACTGTATTACAGTCTTGAGACAAAACAAGTCGGACTGTAGCCAATCACAGCTCCAGACAAGAGTCAGCTGTTCGACTGCAGCCAATTTTCGCATAGAAGAAGACTGGAAGGTTTTGCGCACACGCAAAAGGTTTGTTTTTTCCGTACGAGTGGTTGTGAAGACAATATTGTCCAAAATCTCAATTTTCCGCCATTGTTATCTCGGTAACAAAGCGTTTTTGGGGGATTGTCACATGGAACTTTTCGGTCTACTTGGTGTGAGGAACCAGCCTTAGAAGTATTGCACATTTCTCCTGAAACACCCTGTATAGCGAGATTCTAATTATCAAATATTAATAAGACGTTGGTACTTTGATGAGAAAGGGTGCAAGATTTCAAATAGAAATAATGCTTTTTTTTACTTGAACATATGTTTTCCTGGACTAACTAACTGCTGATTGTGATAATGCTAAAAGCAAAAGAAAATCAACAAGAATGGATTTTTGAGCAGAGAACAGCAATACAAACGTGTGGAATATTATTGGAAAAAGCCAAAAAGGAGCACCCTCTGTTTACTTTTTCGAGAAAAATGCCGCACTCAGCAAAATTCGCCCCTCAACAATCGTGCACTGGTTCAAGCCATCTGTCTGCTTGGATTTCGATTCTGCTGTGCGAATCTGCTTCTCAAAAAATGAAAAAAACTTCCAAATATATTTTGTACCGTGTTGCGTGAAATAATTCCAGAAAAAGAGGGTGCGGGGTTGCAAGGAGGTAAAATATAAACTTTTCTGAGATAATTTAAGAGAAATTGGTGGAGGGATGGGGTCGAAAGGGAGAATAGAATAAGAGGAGAAGGAGGAGGAGGGAAGGTGAGAAGTAGGATGAGGAAGAGAATAAGAAGATAAGAATCAAGAAAGAGATGACGAAAAAGAAGAGAAGGAAGAGAAAATATAAGAAGGCCTGGAAAAAGAGGAGGAGAAAGGAGTAGATGAAAACCAAGGATAGAAGGATGTTAATCATATAAAAAATATAAAAAAGTGGATGAAAAAAAATAAGAAGGACAAGAAGGAGGACAAGAATAAGAAGATAAGAATTAAGATCAGAAATGGATAAGAATTTGAGAACTAAGAAAAGAAATAAATAAGAATTTTAGAATTTACAATCAAAAATTGAAGAAAAATGAGAAGGGAGGGAGAATGATAGTATGCGGAGAAGTTGGAGCAGGAACAAGTAGAAGAGGAATAAGAATAATAAGATTTGAATAAAACAAAAATGGAAAGAGGAAGGGAAAGACTAAGCAGACGTGGAGAAGGAGAGAGGTAGGAATACAGACGAAGTAATTGTTGAGCGAAAAGGAAAATGGAAAACCGATATTGAATCGATGGATGTTGGTTTAGGGTTTCCCTAATGGGAAACTGAAATAAAAAGAAAAATTTTATTGTGAGTTTTTGTTACTGTGTATGTGTGTGTTGTACGCGTAATCTACCCGAGCAAAGAAGACATTCCGGCAAGATGGGAAAATGCCTCCAGCTCGGTCAATACTGCTTCAAAAGTTTCACATTTGATCTCAAATTGTAGATCAAAATGTTACCTACAATCTGAGACCAAATTTTCAATTTTTGTAACAATATTGACCAAGCTGTTGTCATTTACCCATCTTGCCAGAATGTCTTCTCTGCTTGGACAGCCTTTACAAACTTTAGCTTTGTGTATGTGTTAAACCAGCAATGTGTTTCGTTAACAAAAGATGAGGAAGATATTTTATATTGCGTCTTTTTTCTTGAAAAATTTTATTATTTCCATTCTTCCCCCTCTAATTCTACCCATTTCAAAAGCTACCGATTTATCCCCCCCCCCTACTTCCTTTCCATCATTGGGTCCTTTTATTGTCGAGGAAAAATGTCGGAGAAAATCGGGTTATAATGGGATTCTGTGACCAATTTCTGAAAAATCTTGAGTTTGTTATAGTCAGATCGAACTAAGAAGACATTCTAGTCATATGGGAAAGTTACACCAGCTTGGTTAATATTAGTTCAAAACTTATAAATTTGATCTCAAATTGTAGAGCAGAATATTTTCTACAATTTGAGAGCAAATCGATAATTTTTAAACAAATATTGACCGAGCTGGAGTAATTTTCCCATCTAGCCAGAATGTCTTCTCTGCTCTAACAGTGGAGCAGATGGTGGATAAAGCAACAATGCGGTGATGAATGCGATTGGAATTTGTGGGGAGTTTTTAATGGGAAGTTGCAATTGTTGAGAAGGTTTTGTGGCTGGATTTATAGGTGATCGATAAGGAGAAGGTGAAGAAGGAGAAGAAGTCGTTATCTGATTTTGTCGAATTAGAGGTTTTTGATTGTGTTCCTTTAAGGATTTATAAATTACACGAGTAGTGAATTTTATTATCTCACTCAAGTACTTTCCTTATAACCACTGGCGGCTCGTGCCCGTGAAACAGGTGAAGTGCTGTATTGTAAAAGATACGTGCACTTCACCTGTTTCATGGGCACGAGCCGCCAGTGACCTAACTATAGAGAACTATAAATTTTATGAAAAATAATAGAGTGCTATAATAGACCAGGCTACTTGTCTTCAGTGACACAATAGAAGTAACACTGAATATGAATTCTGTAAATAGACAAAAGAATCTTTCGAATCATAACATGATGAAATTTTACTAGCTCCTATGAATAGTGAATAGTTAATCTAATAGCGTAGATATAATATTCTACTTATAGATATAATATTCTAGGATATAATATTCTAATTGTATAGTTAGTCTATGCTAATAGTTAGAAGCCTCTTGTTGTGAGAATGATATACCATCCACCATTTTCTTGCTGGCATCCATTTTCTAATACAGAACTCACGGAACACTGTCAACCAATTAGAAAAGAGCAGGTGGGGCATGAAGGCGTGTCCAAATCAAATCTGAAACATCACCCGACAACTGCTGCAATCTACTGGTTGAATTTTAAACTTTTTGGAACCGATGTCGCCGGCCAATCAGAGCGTAGGTGGGCGGAGCTTGAGGCGTATCCAATGGAAGTCGAAGCAAGTCACCCTCGCTACTGCCATCTAATGTTTGAATTCGGATACCCATATATTTAATCCTTTATATTTTTGATGAATAGAAGAAGCTATGTTATTATGCGTTTCCAAGAATACTACAGAAATGTAAGCTATCATTCATGCATTTATAGTAAAAATAAGTAATTTTTTATATTTCTCGTCAACCATTGGAAACCACTTTTTCGTCTCAAAATCAAATCCGAACTTCAATGTTACTCGACAATGCAGATTTCTACTATTTCAAGAGTGCAGTGAAATTCAATCATTCTATCTAACTTTTATTAAAAATCTGTCAGGTGAAGTCTAATTTTTGATAAAATTTAACAGAAAACAAGATGAAAGAATGAACAAAATTTAATCATGTCACGTAATGCTATACAATAATGACAGAACAAGCCTGTCGGATTATTAGTTGTCTATTAGAACTGGCCCAATTCATCAAATAACCTCGAATTTAAATTCAAATTTATTTATCGTTAGTGATAATTACTAAGTTTGAACCTTTCCTTACTGAACAGCACTGGCGGCTCGTGCCCACGAAATAGGTGAAGTTTCCGTATCTTTTACTGTATAGCATCACCTGCTTTCATACATGAGATATGCTGAACATGATAGATGAGTTGTTAATTTTTGTTTTCAACAATGCTTTCATACATAGATAATGTAGAATAATTGATAAATAAAATGGAAAAATCAAATACCTTTTTTAAACTTCAAAAATATTTTTTTCACAGACATGTTTCGAGCTTGAGCAAATTTTCACAGAAGTTGAAAATGGGCTTAAGCTCGGAACATGTCTGTGAAAAACAATACTTTAAAAGTTTTAAAAAAGGGTATTTGATTTTTTCATTTTATTTATCGATTATTTTGAATAGCCCAATGTTTAAAGATTAATTTTCAGATTAATTATATTCAATCTTTTTTTCTGGAATTGACAATTGGGATTGGTTATTCTTGAGTAATATCATAGCTTCCTTTCATAATATTGAAGGTAGCCTAGTAATGGTTATATGGAACACATGTCTGTCAAGCTCCATCCTTTCTCAAGTTTATGGCAATAGAACATGAAACAAGTAACTTATAACGTGAATTTAATCAAATATAGTTATCAATAGTACCTATTAAATGAATATCCATCTTATTACACAACTGATAAATTATTATCAATAACATCTTATTACACAACTGATTATACCAGACATAGATTATGATGTAACAACCGAAACAGGTATCTCGATTTTTTAATAAATCAGTGGTTTGACATCAATTTAACACAACTGATATAATTTAAACTGTAATTCATAGGCTAATAGACTAATTTATTCATAGGCAATTAACATGAGTGGATTAATAATTACAAAGTGGCTTTGTAAGTTGAATGAGAGCGTAATCTGCCAAGTGGCCACTGGCAATTAGCCGGCCACAAGTGCGCTAACTTCAAAACAAGAGACATTAGACCAACGACAGTGAGGACATTTCCACCCCCCATCCCTCTGAAATCTTCTCTCCCACCCTAAATGAAAACTTGAGCCCCCTTCATCAACAATCACTGCTGCTACAACTTTTGGCGCGAAGATTCAAACAGGTTGGTTTCAGCCAATCACCGACCACTACTATTATTTGTTGCATTTTTGAAAGTCAACTATTGGTTGAATTTTTTGTTTTTGTTATCCAACACAAAATATTTGCAACCTCGGGTTGATCTGGGAGGTTGTAGTCTGTCCAAGCAGAGAAGACCCTCTGGCAAGATGAGAAAATGACTCCAGCTCCAACAATATTGGTTGAAAAGTATCGATTATGTCTCAAATTGTAGATCACAATGTTTTCTACGATTGAGACCAAATCAATAATTTTTGAACCAATATTGACCGAGCTGGAGTCATTTTTCATCCTGCCAAAGGGTCTTCTTTGTTTGGACAGACTATACCTTATCAGACAATGCCGAGAATTGGGAAAAACAGCTATTGGTTCCCTAAATCTCAGTTTTTATAATCATGTCTATCAATACAACTCATATAATACATAAACTGAGTCAAAATGCTCTTGAAATTTCCAATTATTGAGAAGTATGATGAGTTTATTTTCCCAATATGGCGGTGATCTATGAATATTGAGAATACTCCGTATCAACAAACTTGCTTCCTGTATCAATATTGGACTCCGTATCACTACTGCGTATCATGAGTCCGCTGTATAGAGAGCTTTTTTGTTGTAAATGTCGTAAAAATTATTATCATAGCTTTTTTCAAGGAAGTATAATTCATTTAATAATTCTTCTCCGAGAAGAATTCTAATTTTAGTCACTAAAATTTGGTCGATTTAGAGAAAAAAAATTGAATCACTGTTACACTCATTGTAACTATTATAACAGCTACCGTTACTGTAACAGGTTCATCCACTGTCACTTAATGTCACAAAAATTGTCACTTAATTCCTGTCAATATCACGGTAACCCTAATCATACCATCGCCATTTCTTTGAATACCCCAGACACTTCCTGATTATAGTCTGTCCAAGCAAAGAAGACATTCTGGCAAGATGGGGAAATGACTCCAGCTCGATCAGTATTGATTCAAAAATTGAAAATTTGGTTTTAAATTGTAGATAACATTTTAATCTACAATTTGAGACCAAATTCATAATTCTCGAACCAATATTGACCGAGCTGGAGTCATTTTCCCATCTTGCCAGGATGTCTTCCTTGCTTTGACAGACTACAGTTATAAGCGACATTTCTATCAATATTTCCGCTATTTGCTGATAGCTAGTAAGTAGCAACGTACAGACAAGATTTGTCCAGTAAGTGGACCGAAGTTGTCACAGGGGCTTAGCGTGGGAGGGGGGATGGTAGGACACGAAGTAAGACCCCCTACAACACAAGGAAGTAAGTCCCCTGACTAAGTCCCTCAGCCCGGGGGAGCTTACGCGAATCACTTCCCAAATACCGACAAGACAAGAGGACAACATACTTCTTGTCTTTCTCTCATCTACACTCTCTCTCTTATTGGTACACTCCATCTCATTTACTCTTTCTCTCTCTCACTAACTTCTACTCTCTCATTCATCCTCTCTCTCTCTCAAACTAACTTTTACTCTCTCACATTTCATTTCTCTCACACTATCTTTATCGGACACTATCTTTCTTTCTCACTCTATCTCTTTTTCTCTCTCACACTAGACTTACATCCTCTCACACTATCTCTTTCTCTTACTCTCTCTCACACTATCTTTTTCTCTCCCTTACTCTCTTTTTCTCTCTCTCACTGTTTTTCTCTTCCTCCCACTCTTTTAATCTATTTTTTCTCTTTCACACTCTCTCTTACTTTCTTTCTCTCTCTCTCTCTCTCTCTCTCTCTCTCTCTCTCTCTCTCTCTCTTTCTTTCTCTCTCATCTTCTCTTCAGTCATGACTAAGCTCGTTGATAACGTTGATTGATGACGTCAGTCATGATAACGTTGTGTACCTTACGACAGACAAAGCTGCTTGCTGATTTAATGCTTTTTTCTCGACTTTTTTCTGTTTTTCTTGACTTTTTTTAAATATTGTCTCGTTTTTCTCACTTATTCATTACATTTTCACAATTTGTAGAAGCTTGATTGAATGATTTCTCTAGTTATTGCTCAACCTTCCTACAATACTTCTCTATTGCCCTGGCGGCTCGTGCTCACGAAGCAGGTGAAGTGCTGTACAGTTAAAGATACGGACACTTCACCTGTTTCTTGGGTATGAGCCGCCAGTGGCTAGTGTATATTTCAGTTTCTCAATTGATTTAGATATACTAGTTATTCAGGTCGTAAATTGATTATTCTTTGACAATAACTTCTATATGAAAGTTCTGTTCTTGTGTTCGCTCCTAGTTTGGCTAAAATGTGTTAGAAATGACAAGGATTAACTATCGCTATGCCTATTTATTTCTCCACTATACAGAGTGTTTCAGGAGAAATGTGCAATCTTTGTTGCTGAGATAATAATGGCCGAATAATTGAGACTTTTAAAAATATATTAATTTTTCTAATTTTTTATTGACGCTTTAGGAGGTTCTAAGATGAGCAATTCTTCTGTAAAATTAGCTGAGGAAACCAATGGAACCAGTTCTAAGTTGTTAACTTCAGCGGTTATTGAGATAACTGGAAAAAATATGCTAGAAAACGCTATTTTTCAACAATAAGGGTTATAAATGGATAAGGAATCATAAAATTGTATTTTTATTAATGGAAGTTGAAAGAGTCGGATTCTGAAAGTTGAATGGCGGCGATTGTGTAAATCTCACCCAAATCTAAGAAATTGCGATCAAAAATCGCAAATTCGCTACTAAACACGAGTTCATCACTTGTGCTATGTTTTGTCAATTTTTTCAACAAGGCAAAATCTGCATTTTTCAGCTCGTTTATTCTACATATAAACATCAACTCTACAAATGTTATAAGAAATGTTGTGAAAAATCGATGTAATGATCAATTACAATAAAGGCTTCTATTCGCTATAAATTCATAATTTGCTGCGGCTCTCCTGGACTATAAATTTATTACGCGTTTTAGCATGCATAGCGCTAAATGATAACCTAGTTTCGAATTATTATTTCGTAAAAATTCGGTATGAAGACGTTTAGGACATAAGTCTGTGTTTTAACCAATAAGTTATTATTGTCTGTAAAATGAATAAATAAATCCTAGTTTTCAAGTCTTTGGGCTTCACGTGTATTTGCTACTCATCAGACTAACAGCTGATAAGTTATCTTACATGAAAATGAAAAATTCATTTATTTGGAAAATTGAATGATATGAATATTTCTTATTCAACAAAGCCGATGATTAATGAGGTTGAGTGGTAATAACAGTTCTAGTCCTAGATTAACTAACATGAAAGAATATTCCATGTATTGATTGTAACATGAGACTAAATCAAATTTTATTGATCGACAAACATCATCAGTACGTAAATTTCAAAACAATATTCTTACCATTTCACCTATTAACTAACTGAGTAAAATTAGTTCTGATTGTGAATAATTGAATAGATTGATAGAAATTAACGTGATAAAACATGAGTTTCGACAAAATGACAAAACATTGACCGAAGCCCGATTTAACATTAGGACGCTTGTATGCCTGTTGAAAGCTTGCTATCATGAAATTCACCCTTTATTAATATAGACACCCTTAATTGATCGATTGATAGAGAACAAAATCCACTCCCTTTTGTCATTTATGGAACAATTTTGCAATATAAACATCAACTCTACAAATGTTATCGTGAATAATGTTCTCCAAAATCGATCCTATGTCAATTACAATGATGAAACTTGTACCAATAGTATAGGGCTCTACAAAGCCTCAACTATTAGTGTAGTCTGTCGTAGCAAAGAAGACCCTTTGGCAAGATGGTAAAATGACTCCAACTCGGTCAATATTGGTTCAAAAATTATTGATTTGTTCTCAATCGTAGGAAACATTCTGATCTACAATTTGAGACCAGATTTATATTTTTTGAACCAATATTGACCGAGCTGGAGTCATTTTCTCATCTTGCCAGAGGGTCTTCTTTGCTTGGCAGACTACACACACACCTCATTGAATTATTGAATATCTAGACGGCATCAAATATTGAAGGCATCCCATTTGATAGGTGACTGATGCTATGACATGACGTGGGTCACAGCATTACAGGCGTGGCTCATACATGAGTCACTTGGCATCTGACAGCTTCCCTATAATAATAAAGCATCCTATTGTGTATGTACCACCTCACCCACACAAATCTGTTTGTGTGTACAATTACATACAAACTACCAGTTCACCCACACTACCATTTCACCCACACTACCATTTCACCCACACTACCATTTCACCCAAACTACCACTAACATTTCACAAACACCACACCTCCACGCTTGGAGCAACATGTCATCATATTATTAATAATGTTATTGACAGCGCGCTATCTGGGTCAATGACGCTGAATATAAAGCTTATTATTTGGGGGAGTCGTGATGTGTACAACATCACTGTATAGCTGAAGCTAAGGAACTATAAAGACTGGGTACACTCAGTCACCGCCATTTTGAGTCATATCATCTGTTGTGAACCAATAGAATTGAGGCAGAGTTGAAACACTACAGCTGACTAATTAATATAACATATCTTATCAATATAATTTGAATTTGGCTCCTTCAATGGGACCCAATATGGCAGTGACTGCGCGTACCTAGTATTTATAGAGCCCTAGCTGAAGCCAGAATGCTGGGCGGTTTTGTCTGTCTCTTGTACGTGATGTAGCCGACTAATTTGAAGCGTCTATTGATCTAAGGAACATATTAATCTGAATTATAACTCTTATTAACAACTTCAGCTGTTGGAGCGCACAAGGAGGTATTTTCATCTGTCTCCTTTACGTTATACAGAGTGTTTCAGGAGGAATGTACAAAACTTCTCAGGCTGATTCCTTACACCAAGTAGACAAAAAAGTTCCATGGGACCATCCCCCAAAAACGCTTTGTTACCGAGATAACCATGGCGGAGAATTGAGATTTTTCAAAAAATATATATTTTTCTAAGTTTTTAGAGGTTTTACTGAGGTTCCAAAATAATCAATTCCTATGTAAAATTAGCTGAGGAATTCAATGAAACTAGTTTCAAGTTTGTAACTTCAACGGTTATTAATATAATTGGAAAAATATGCTAAAAAACGCCATTTTTCAACAATAATGGTTATAACTGGATAAGGAATCATAAAATTGTATTTTTTATTAATGGAAGTTGAAGAGAGTCGGATTCTGAAGAAGTTAGGTGGCGGCGATTGTGTAAATCTTACCCAAATCTCAGAAATGACGATCAAAAATCGCAAAATTGACAAAACATAGCACAAGTGATGAATTTGAATTTAGTATCAATTTTGCGATTTTTGATCGCCATTACTGAGATTTGGGTAAGATTTACACATTCGCCGCTATTTAACTTTTTCTTCAGAATCCAACTCCCTTCAACTTCCTTCAATTAAAAATACAATTTTATGATTCCTTATCCAGTTATAACCCTTATTGTTAAAAAATAGCGTTCTCTAGCATATTTTTCCAATTATCCCGAAACCGTTGAAATTACAAACTTTGAACTAGTTTCATTGAATTCCTCATCTAATTTTACATAGGAATTGATTATTTCAGAACCTTACTAAAGCCTCTGGAAAATTAGAAAAATTAATATTGTTTGAAACATCTTAATTTTCCGGCATTGTTATCTCGGTAACAAAGCGTTTTTGGGGTTGGTCTCATTGAACTTTTATGTCTACTTGGTCTAAGGAATCAGCCTGAGGAGTATTGCACATTCCACCTGAAACACCCTGTCGCAGGAGTTGAATCATATTATGAAATCAAAGATGCTTATTATCTAATGATATTGACATTGAAGATTGTAGTTGACTTTAGAGATGTAGAATGTAGTGCATAATGCATTGTACTTACATGGATCGATCAATGAAGGAATTGCCGTTTTGAATTTACCTGAAACAAGAAGAAATACGTTTATTATTTGAATAATATCTGGTGATCACCAATATTCAGCCAAAGATTTTGAAGGCCTTTGAAAATTGGACTTTTTGAACCTAATTGCATTATTTGTATTATTACTTCAATGATAATTTTCAATCTATCACTGGCGGCTCGTGCACACGAAGAAGGTGAAGTGCTGTACAGTGAAAGATACGAGCACTTCACCTGCTTCCACCTGCACTTCACAAGCCTCCAGTGCTGCTGTAATCTATAAGAATAAGCGTATTAGAACATCGCCCATTCTACTGTTCCAACATTTGAGTAAAATGAAAATGTTGCTGAAAGCCTTGCCATTGAAATGAGTGCCATCGCTGAACAAACTGGCTCCAACTCAGTTCAGCTGAGCTGCTCTGTGATTGGTGGAGAACTGGCCACGCCCATGGAGGCGGAACACGCAGCTAACCGACCAATAGCAGCAGACCTGATGCTTCTACCTCTTCCTCCGCCAGGAAAGTATCAGTTTCATTTGCGTTGTTAAAATCAATTTATACGTCATTTGGCCGGTATAGACTGTCTATTGTATAGTCTGGCCAAGCAAAGAAGACCCTCTGGCAAGATGGGAAAATGACTCCAGCTTGGTCAATATTTGTTCGAGAATTATAAATGTGGTCTTGATAGTAGAACAAATTGTTTCCTACAATTTGAGTCCATATTAATAATTTTTGAAACAATATTGACCCAGCTGGAGTCATTTTCCCATCTTGCCAGAGGCTCTTCTTTGCTTGGTCAGACTATACGTGATATGATCCGTCAACGGCTGGTGCAATGCATCTATTATCTCTTTTGACTTCAAGAAGAAGAAGAAGAAGAAGAAGAAGAAGAAGAAGAAGAAGAAGAAGAAGAAGAAGAAGAAGAAGAAGAAGAAGAAGAAGAAGAAGAAGAGGGAGAAGAAGAAGAAGAAGAAGAAGAAGAAGAAGAAGAAGAAGAAGAAGAAGAAGAAGAAGAAGAAGAAGAAGAAGAAGAAGAAGAAGAAGAAGAAGAAGAAGAAGAAGAAGAAGAAGAAGAAGAAGAAGAAGAAGAAGAAGAAGAAGAAGACGAAGAAGAAAAAGAAGAAAAGAAGAAGAAGAAGAAGAAGAAGAAGAAGAAGAAGGAACAACAACAACAACAAAAACAAGAAGAAGGAGAAGAAGTGAAAAAGAGAACAGAGAATGAGTGTAGATAGATGAGTGATATGGGAATTGTGAATGGTGATGTAGCGAAAAGGCAGTACGTGTCTAATTCACTGGCGGCTCGTACCCGCGAAACAGGTGAAGTGCCCGTATCAGTTACTGTACAGCACTTCACCTGTTTGGTGAGCACGAGTGGTCTGATTTGTTAATTGGTGTGTAGCCTAGTCAAGGCATGGTGAATACTCAACTCCGGCACCCGGAAAAGGAGC
>CM029555.1:1412500-1477500 GCA_017141385.1 Sogatella furcifera | reverse complement strand
TTGTTGGCTGACAACCACCTTAGACTCTGTCGACCAATCAAAAGCCAGTTTCCTATTAAAACTTCTCCCAAATATTTTTACCGAATTGTTGTAGTTTTTCAAAATTTTCTCTGGCAATAGGTCGGTATTAGATGAATAGTTTTGAATAGTGTATAATGAATTCTATTTCATTATATTCATCGTATTCATCATATTCAAAAATAGAATTAATGAGTATAAGATGGAAGTGCGAAATAATATGTTTATCTCATTCTATACAGCATAAAACTATTGAAGTCTACTACCGGCCCAAGTTACACGATGAAAGTAAAACTAAATCTTAATTCTATAAATAAATTCTTCAAATACTAGCTTGATAGAATCTAACCAGCCTGAATGAATAAATAAGTATTATATTTGCACAAGATCGTCCGTCAAAAGTAAATCAGCATAATGTTTTGTGTATGATACACCATCCATCATTTTCTTGCTAGCAGCCATTTTCTAAGACAGAACTCACGAAACACTGTCAACCAATAAGAAAAGAGCAGGCGGGGCATGAAGGCGTGTCCAAGTCAAAACTGAAACACCACTGGTCAACTGCTGCCATCTACTGGTTGAGTTATAAACTTTTCCAATCAATGTTTTCGGCCATTTTGATCGTAGGTGGAGCTTGCAGGCGTGTCCAATGGAAGTCGAAGCAAGTCACCCTATTGCTACTGCCATCTGCTGGCTGAATTCGGAACTATTTCGAATGTTATTCAAGAAAGTTGGATAGAGCAGTGAAAATGGCTGAAATCTTCAATTTGCTTGTTATTGAGTCTCCGATTTTTTGTTGAAACATCTCTATTTTCAGTGAAATGAAATATTCATTATGATGTCTGCCAAAATCTAGCACAGGGCGCCAAAAAACCATGCAATGGCGCTGTATCTATGTATTAGATCCTGTACCTGGCTTGACTTGTACGGTCTGTCCAAGCAAAAGAGACATTCTGTCGAGATAGGAAGTTGGTTCCAGCTCCGCCAATATTGGATTAGATATTATAAAATTGGCCTCAAATTGTTGAAAACATTCTGCTCTACAGTATGATACCAAATTTATCCATTTTAAACCAATCTTGACCGAGCTCGAGTAATTTTCACATCTTGCCAGAATGTCTTCTTCGCTTGGACATACTACTTGTCTAACTTGAGATACAGGTATCAATTTTTGCAAGGATCAATTGATTTTGATAAGGTTAACTGTCATCTAAGCGATAAGATAATTCATATTTTATTCGTTCGATGTTTATCCTATCGTAATTTATTCCAAAAAACAATTTTATTTGTTATTGTACTAACGTAGACTATCACCATGTTATATATGGTATTATTGACGACTATTATCACTATTCATTGAAGACTATACATGTATACATCGCTTCCATTTGGATACTGATAAGTTTTTTTTTTTTGTTATCATCATGATAATATGTAATTATTGTCAATTTAATAATCTTTATTATATTTACTCAATAAAGACATTACTTGGCTCCCAATTGAACTGTATATAGTCTGTCCAAGTAAAGATGACCCTCTGGCAAGATAGGAAAATGACTCCAGCTTCATCAATATTTGTTCAAAAATTATAAATGTGGTTTTATCAGTAGATCAAACTGTTTCCTACAATTTGAGATAAAACTGATAATTCTTGAACAAATATTGACCAAGCTGGAGAAATTCTCCCATCTTGCCAGAGGGTCTTCTTTGCTTGGACATACTATATCATAACTATATTTCACATCATATTTTGTCGTCCATATAGGACCCAGTAATTGGCACTGTTGTTTCTATTTTGTCTCCTTCTCTTTCTCATATTCTATTGTGTTTTTTCTTCTCTCTCTCTTTCATTCTATTTGTGTTTTGCTTCGTAGTTGTATTACTGCCAGCTGTGTCACATCTGTTGTGTTCTATTGTCTAGTGTCCAAAAGATCAAGCCTCTGTCTAGTCTGTACAAGCAAAGAAGACCCTCTCGCGAAATGGGAAAATGACTCCAGCTTGGTCAATATTCGTTCAAAAATCATAAATTTGGTCTCAATAGTAGATCATATTGTTTCCTATAATTTGAGATCAAATTGATTATTCTTGAACCAATATTGATCTAGCTGGAGTCATTTTCTCATCTTGCCAGAGGGTCTTCTTTGCTTGGACAGAATGTAGCTATTGTGTGTTCCAAAGTAACTTTTTTGAAGTGGAGAAATAATAGAAAATTTAGAAGTTTCAAAAAGAAAGGGATATGGTTGAAGGGGACAGCTGCTTGAGGAGGAATCTTTGGCACAGTTTCACAAAACAATGGAATTCCTATTGTAATATGAGTAGGTCATAATAACCCGGATAGTTAATAATTCTGATTTCTAACGTCCCGGTTTTTACCGGAACCCTAATTCTCTGGACTCTAATGATTTGGATCCCCAAATATTACTCAATCTATTAATTGTAATCATATTTTTCAAACGGGTTTAGGTAGATATCAGCTGATTATCCTTTCCAAATTGGAAAAGGGAGGGAGAGTTATTGGGCTTGAGCCTGTTAAACCTTATCATGAAGTATTATTTGTGAATTACTGAATAAATAAATAATTATTTTATATTATTTAGGTTAAATAATAACCATTATGTTAAAGGGACTCTGTTATGTGCTATATGAATAATTAAATAAATGTATAACTGAATTGAGTAATTTGAGAAATAATTATGAATTCACAGTATTGATGTAACTATCAATTGAACGGTCATGAATGCTCTAACAGATGATCTTATCAATAAGAGTTTGTGCTCCAAATTTTTGTTAAATTTCAAATTTTCCAGTCTTAGATTAGTGTGTTTATCTTTGTTTTGGTGTTCTCGGACTTTCCAAATTGTAAATTACTTCTCTGAATCTAAATTACAGTGCAAATAATCAAGAACTTTTACCATGTTTCCTATTGGCGAAACATGTTTATGTTGGCAAGGTGGAATTACCTTCTGGTCTCCCCACCAAATAAAGCCATACGCTAATAATAATAATAATAATAATAATAATAATAATAATAATAATAATAAGAGTTGTTGTAATTTAGCTATGCCCAGATGATGCTCTTGGTATTGAAATAGACAAGAAATGCTAAACATCAGCTGTTAGTATGTATCCTACTAACAGCTGATGTAAAGAATCTATTGTCTCTTTTGATTTCAAGAATATCATCCAGGCATTGCTAGATAACAACTAAAATTATTGACTTCACAGCTGATGTAAAGCGTCTATCATCTCTATTGATTCCAAAAACATCATCAAAGCATAGAGAATATAGCTAAATGACAACTCTAACTATTGACAACAACAGCTGTTGGAGCGCACAAGGTTGAATAACATGGGAACTATTAATTGTCTTATTTATGGTGTGATAGGCTTATAATTATGATAATCAACTATTGAGAATGATAAAAAATCACTTATACAAGTCAGAGTACATGAATTCTAGTACTTATAATTCTAGTATTCTGTAATTAAGACTAGTATTTCTAGTATTCTATAATTCTGTAATAATTTTATTCTTTCTAGTTTTAACAATACTATTGTTGAGCTAACTTTGAAGTCAGCTAAAGTTCCGAAACGAAGCGACTCGACACAAAGTTCAAGAGTTCTGTTGTTATGTGTGCCTTTTATTTCGAGCAAGATATTATAAATAACATAACATAAATAAGACGGATATACTTTGTCCAAGCAAAGAAGACATTCTGACAAGATTGCAAATTGGCTCCAACTGGGTTAAGCTTCGTTTTAAAAACCATCTCAAATTGTGGATTAGGATGTTCTGTACAGTTTGAAAAAAGATTTATAAAAGTTGAACCAATAATGACCGAGCTGGAGGCATTTTCCCATCTTGTCAGAATGTCTTCTTCGCTTGGACAGACTA
The DNA here is from genome assembly GCA_017141385.1 of Sogatella furcifera. NCBI lineage: Eukaryota > Metazoa > Arthropoda > Insecta > Hemiptera > Delphacidae > Sogatella > Sogatella furcifera. Next base: position 1,473,587 of record CM029555.1, on the reverse strand, counting down.
GGCGACAGGTGCACTACTTTCTTCTCTTCTTCTACTTTGTTCTTTGTTTCTCTTCTCTCCTCTTCTGCTTTGTTTTTGTCTTCTGTAGCGGGATGGGTGAACAGTAAAAAACAAAGCAATTCAAAGATTTCTCTTCTAGTGATGAGAGGGAGAAGAAATGAGGGGAAATGACGGATTCCCCCTTATTTTGGCACTGAACTGGGCCAAACTTATTGTTTCTGAAAAACAGTCACAGCAAATTATTTCGCTTCAGTAGGAAGAGTGGGAAAAGGAGAAGAAAAAAGGAGGAGGAGGAGGAGAAGAAAAAGAAGGAGGAGAAGAAGGAGAAATGGAAGAAATATTGATGGGTAAAATATGACTCAATAAATATACGTTAATGATAATGATTGATTGGAAAAAGAAGCCAATATTTCACAGTTTTTAATGCTTTTTGAGTGTAATTCCGTTATTTAATTTTTCATTTTTCATTTCAAAATTTTCATTTTCCGTTACTTAATTAAGTTATAAATTTTCCGTTATTTTATTTAATTTTGTGCTTAATCCAAAATTCTATGTTTGAAAGGGTTTGCATAAAAAATTGAGAAGTGAAGAAACATAACTGAACAAAGTCTAACCTACATTTGGACTGTATCGTATTATAAATTTGAAAGATGGAATAGCACAAGAAATACCTTAGTATTTTATCTCTCAATGTCAGTGTCATTTGTAACATGAATAAATAAAATCTATTAATAATTATTATTGCCTTCTATAAGAGCGGAGTTAGGGCTCTTGGTCCTCTCTACCATACATCCTCGAAAAAATAACAAAGAAGAGGGGGAGATGAATAATTATCTATTTGTTTATATTTATTTTTTGCAATCATTGATTGATCGATTTATTCATAAATTATACTGGATAACTAGTTTTGGATAACCAATAATTGGTTGAATGATACATTCCAATAATATAATAAACATTTACAAAACTTTAAAAATGAGAATAAGATGATTTTTTTTGGTCAATGGCGCAACAGCCCTATGAAGGGCCTAGGCCTACCTGAAGATGATTAAATCATCTAAAGATGTCTATTAATAATCTATTAAAGATGATTAATAGACTATATTGTATTTTTATATTTTTTCACACACATTCATTGTTCTGGATGACAGGTCTTCAAAAACCTATTCTGTCGAAAAATACAGTCATTGCAATTATATAATTTACAGTTCCATAGCAATTTATTTATTTTTTTATTTATTCAGAGAGAGACAACATACACAAACATAATCATGATAGGGAAAGAGAAAACAGGCACATGCCCTTCACTATCTCGATCCCAATTTTGATGAAAAGTTCAGTCCAGAGAAGGTTATGTTTCTTGAAATCTTCTAAACACTGATATTTTGATGCTGAAATAATTACCAGAGGATTTAGGATTTTGAAGGTTGATGTAAGAAATTGATAATCATCATTACTTGTTTTGTTTTGTTTTGTTATGAGGGTGAAGCCCACATGAGCTCTTAGGCTTGTGCGTGGGTAATGAAATGGATGATAGATGACGACTACTTCTAGGTAGTCGTGACGGACGGCTTATCGTCTCCTCCGAAAGACGGGGTGGTCGTATCTATGTGATTGTGCTGTGGTCAAAAATTGTTCTCCGCTTGGGACTTGAACCAGGGTCCACCTGGTTATCAGACCGGCGCTTTATCACTTTTCCATCGAGCCACCCAAAATTGTTGTAAAATTATTTAATTAACATTAAAAATTGTTGTTCACAATTATTATGATTATTGTACAGTATGATTTCTAGAAAATATATTAAAAAATTAATCTCTGATAAAGAAGGTAGAATAAGAAGCTGAAGAAGTAGGAAACGGAAAAGGAGGAGGAGGATGAGGACGAAGAGGAAGGAGAAAGAGGATGATGACGAGGGGAAGAGGGGAAAGGTGAAGGGAAGAATAAGGAGAAGAAGAGGTAGAAAAGTAATTAGAAGATTGAAAAAGATAAAACATGATTTGATGGGGAGGGGTAATAAAATGAGGATCATTGGAAAAAGAGGAGATAATCATTATTCTGATGACTTTTTGCTATGTGTCATTGTCTGTCCAAGCAAAGAAGACCCTCTGGCAAGATAGGAAAATGACTCCAGCTCGGTCAATATTGCCTAAAAAGGTATGTGATCTCAAATTGTAGAAAACATCCTGATCTGTATAATCTGCGACCAAATTAATTAGAGATTTTTTAACCAATATTGAGCGAGCTGGAGTCATTTTATCATCTTGCCAGAGGGTCTTCTTTGCTTGGACAGACTATACGAATGAAAGCTCAACTCGGAATGTTGGCAACTGTTAATATTACAAATTAAAAAAGTAGCGTTAAAGAATCTGTTTTTGAGAAAATGATAATGGATAGCAACGAATGAAAATTAGAATTAGAAGAAAGAGAAAAAAGAAGGAAATAGAAGAAGAATAAGAAAATGAAGAATAGCAAAATAAGTGGAAGAAAAAAGGATAGGGTCAAAATGAAATTGAAAGGACCAGGGAGCTCAAATTTATTTAGGTGAGAGTGAGTTGTGAAAATAAACATTCTTCCAATTCTTTTGTTGTGTTGTGAAACTTCAACAAAGCTAGCATATTTCGTTTCAAAACATCTATAAAAAACAAAGGCTGCCAGGTTTCACAGCAGTCCACTGGCGGCTCGTGCCCACGAAACAGGTGAAGTGCTGTAGAGTAAAAGATACAGGCACTTCACCTGTTTCCGCCAGTGCAGGAGTCCAACTGTAGAGTTTCAACTACTGTGAAATAACGTTATTGTTGAAATTTTAAACCATTCATTCTCGCGATTCGTTGATACTCCCATTGTACTGTATTAGATCTGATTGAATGATCTGACTGAATAGGTTGGGAAGCATTTTTGCAGTAAATTCATAAAAGGTGTCAAACTTAGATGATCTTACAGTTTACAGAGCTGTCAAACATGATTGTAATGGAATCGCTCATTCACGAAATGCCAATTATACCTGTATGTCAATTTAGATATCCAAAAATTTGATTCAGGCTACCTTATGCAAATGAAAATAACATGAGTTCTCTGATATTGATATTATTTTTATGTCTAATGTCAAACAAAAAAATAACAATATAAGCTTGTAGATTCTACCTATTATATGGAATATTATTAACTTATCATTGGAGAAAGGTAAATCTCCAGAGAAGTTGGAAGCTTCATTTATAAGACCAAGATTGATATATGGATCCAGATCTGAAATTTTCAATAACAGGCTCATCACAATACTCCCTTCAATCCTTCAATTGACAAATCTCCGCTATGGTTGTTTATCATTTACAGTATAGTCTGTCCAAGCAAAGTAGACCCTCTAGCAAGATGAGAAAATGACTCCAGCTAGATCAATATTGGTTTAGAAATAATCAATTTGATCTTAAATTGTGAGATACGATTTGATCTACTATTTAGACCACATTCATAATTCTTGAACAAATATTGACCAAGCTGGAGTCATTCTCTCATCTTGCCAGATGGTCTTCTTTGCTTGGACAGACTATAACTTGTCCAAGCAAAGAAGACATTCTGGAAATATGGGAGAATGACTCCAGCTCGGTCAATATTAGTTCACAAATTATGATTTTGATCTCAAATTGTAAAAAAAAACATTGTCTGCTCTACAATTTGAGACCAAATTTACAATTTTTGAACCAATATTGGTCGAGCTGGAGTCAGTTACCCATCATGCCAGAATGCCCTCTCTGCTTGCACAGTCGCGGTCCCATCACTGGCGGCTCGTGCCCACGAAACAGGTGAAGTGCTGTTTAAGAGAAGATACGGACACTTCACCTGTTTCGTGGATACGAGCCGCCAGTGGTTCCCGTACCAACAACCATATCCACCTAATACATCATAAGCTGAACATCGCCTATATTCATTCAATAAAACAATTCGAAATCCATTCTCAAGCAGTAATAAATTAGACTCCACTTGTAGAGCATAGGCTCACAAGGAGGCAGGCAGGATATTGCAGGATCACGTAGGAGAACAGGTCTAAGTACAGTTTGTCCAAGCAAAGAAGACATTCTGGCAAGATGGAAAAATTACTTCAGCTTGGTCAATATTGGTTCGAAAATTATAAATTTGATTCGAGATTTATAGATCAGAATTTTTTCTACAATTTGAAGCAAAATTTATGAATGTTCAACCAATATTGACCGAGCTGGAGTCATTTTCCCATCTTGCTAGAATGTCTTCTTTGCTTGAACAGACTAAGGAACCAAAAGGACAAGATTTACAACTCCTTGAAGCGGCACATAGGCTTCGATTCAACGCTTGAATTATTATCGAGTTGTAGCGCTTTGAAGTGTGATAGGGAGAGCGTGGGAGTGAGAGAGAAAGAGGCAGTGAGAAAGATAGAATGAAAGAGTAAAATTGATAGAGAAAAGAAAGAGGGTAAGAGTATGTGTGAATGTAAGCGATGATAAGCGAAAGTAAGATAAGAAGAGTGAGAGAGAGTGATTCAGATTCAGATTAATTCATTTTATTTACGTAAATTACAAAATACAGGGTGTTTCAGGAGGAATGTGCAATACTTTTCAGGCTGATTCCTTACACCAAGTAGACAAAAAAGTTCCATGGGACCAACCCCCAAAAACGCTTTGTTACTGAGATAACAATGGCGGAAAATTGAGATTTTTAGAGAGAGTGTAGGACAGAGAGAGAGAGAGAGAGAGAGAGAGAGAGAGAGAGAAAGAGAGAGAGAATGAGTGAGGAGACGAAGAGAGAGTTATGTGTGGAGAAGAGTTATTGGAGTGAAGTGATGTGGGGTAGTGAACAGTATTACCTGTTGAATTGAAAGGAACCGAATAGGCTTTATGTTTCCTGTGGCAGTATGTTACTACACTCGCCTTCTTGCACGGCCTGCCTCGCCCTGCCTCGCCCGAGCAGACTCGACGAACACAACGTACAGTTCGCGAATGGCGTTTAATTGAATTTTGATTTTCGCATGAATACAACCACCACCCTTCTACGTCATGCCTCATCATGTTAATATAGTCTCACCAAGGAAAGAAGAGCCTCTGGCAAGATGGGAAAATGACTCCAGCTCGGTCAATATTAGTTCAAAAATTAATGAATCCGTCTTAATTGTAGGAAACATGCTGATCTACAATTTGAGACCAAATCAATAATTTTTGAACCAATATTGACCGAGTTGAGTCATTCTCTTCTTCAGTACCCCACTTTTCCTACATATGGTTCCGCTCCTATTTTACAATGTGGAATATATCTATACCTCTATAGAATAGAGAGAATGCCTTTACTTTTATAGTCTGATCAAGCAAAGAAGAGCCTCTGGCAAGATGGGAAAATGACTCCAGCTTTATCAATATTGATTCAAAAATCATCAATTTGATCTCAAATTATAGGGAACGATTTGATCTACTATTAAGACCACATTTATAATTCTTCAACAAATATTGACCAAGCTGGAGTCATTTTTCCATCTCGCCAGAGGCTCTTCTTCGCTTGGTCGGACTATACCTTGGAGGGTCAATTTAAGAGAACAGAATAGAAGTTGGGTTGTAGAAGTGGAATAGTAAGAATAGAAAAACGAAGCGAGAGAGAGGAAGAAAAAAGGAGGAGAAAAAGAAGAGGAATAGTAGGAGGAAAAGAAAAGATAAAGAGAAGATAAAGAAGAGAAAGAGAAGAAAGAAAAGAAGAGAAGAAAAGAGAGAAGAGAAGAGAGAGAAGAGAAAGAGAAGAGAAAGAGAAGAGAAAGAGAAGAGAAAGAGAGAAAGAGAGAGAGAAAGAAGAGAAGAAAGAGAAAGAGAAAGAGAAGAGAAAGAGAAGAGAAAGAGAAGAGAAAGAGAAGAGAAAAAAGAGAAGAGAAGAGAAAGAAGAAGAAAGGAGAAAGAGAAAGAAAAGAAAGAAGAGAAAGAGAAGAGAAGAGAGAAGAGAGAGAGAAAGAGAAGAAAAGAGAAGAGAAGAGAAGAGAAAGAAGAAGAGAAAGAGAGAGAGAAGAGAGAGAAGAGAAGAGAAAGAGAAGAGAAGAGAAGAGAAGAGAAGAGAGAAGAGAAGAGAAAGAAGAAAGAAAGAGAAGAGAAGAGAAGAGAGAAAGAGAGAGAAGAGAAGAGAGAAAGAAGAGAAAGAGAGAGAAAGAAGAAGAAGAGAAAGAGAAAGAAAAGAGAGAAGAAAGAGAAAGAAGAGAAGAGAAAGAGAAGAGAAAGAGAAGAGAAAGAGAAGAGAAAGAGAAGAGAAAGAGAGGAGAAAGAGAAGAAAAAGAGAAGAGATAGGGATGAGAAAAAGAAGAGGAAAAGAAGAGTAAATATATAGCTATAGTAGAGAAATGAGAGAGGAGAAGAGAAGAGAAGAGAAGAGGAGACAAGAAAAGGCAAGACAAGTCAAACCAAGACAAGACAAGACAAGAAAAGACAAGACAAGACAAAACAAGACAGGACAGGACGGGAGAAGAGGAGAGAAGAGAAGAGAGGAGAAGAGAAGAGAAGAGAAGAGAAGAGAAGAGAAGAGAAGGGGAGAGAAGAGAAGAGAAGAGAAATAAAAAGGAGAGAAGAAGACGAAGTTGGAGAGAGGAGAGAATAGGAAGAGAATAGAAGTGTAGTTGTTGAAGTGTGAAAGTGAGAGAGTATATTGAGAGAGAATAATGAGAGAAGAGGAAGAAGAGAAAGAAGAGAAAGAGAGAGACAGATATTTCCTCCAAATCCTCACACAATTCTGTGAAAGTTGATCAACCACAATTTTGTTTCTATTGGGAAATCAGGGGTTGTTTTGTTGTGGTATTGAAGAGTGAGCTATTGGCAGAAAGTGTATTTTGGAGTCAAGTTTTATATTAGTCAGAACCAAACAATAAATTATTAGCTTGGTACAGCTGATGTCGAATAGTTTCGCAGTCTCGTTTGTCTCTTGTATGTAATGTGATTAGTAGGTTACATTATCATGTTATAAATATTGAAAAAAATAGTATAAGATTGGATGGACTCTCATTCAGTCCCAACATGCATTGCATAAAACCTGTCCCTTTTATGTGATTAAAACTACTGATTGTTATAATTTAACAATATATAAATTATAATTTAATGCATCTATTGTCTCTTTTGATTCCAAAAACATCATCTAGGCATAGCTAAAATGATGAATTTAAGTGTAGAAATAAGCTGTTGAAACCCACAATAAAGAGCTGACGAAACCTCCCAACTTTCCGGCATCTCCTATATTAACTTGTTATGACTTGTACCAAAGAAAATCTGAGTAGGCTATTGGCTATTATTAGAAAGAAAATATCTATTATTCTATGCTCGTTTAATCTGTCCAAGCAAAGAAGACCCTCTGGCAAGATGGGAAACTGACTCCAGCTTGGTCAATATCTGTACAAGAATTATAAATGTGGTCTAAATTGTAGATCAAATTGTCTCCTACAATTTGAGATCAAATCAATAATTTTTGAACCAGTATTGACCGAGCTGGAGTCATTTACACATGTTGCCAGAGGGTCTTCTTTGCTTGAATAGCCTATTAACACATAACCTACATAATTTGGACTGCTTATTTGAGAAACATTAGAAAAATTACAGTTTTGGGCGTAAGCCTGTTGCCTATTACATTTACATTTTGTACATTGATATAAATGAATAAGTTTGGAAGATTTGGAATCCGGAAGATTAAGATTATTCATCACAGACCACAGTATAGTCTATCCAAGCAAAGAAGACCCTCTAGCAAGATGGGAAACTGACTCCAGCTTTGTCAATATCTGTTCAAGAATTATGAATGTGGTCTAATTTGTAGATCAAATTGTTTCCTACAATTTGAGATCAAATTAATAATTTTTGAACCAAAATTAACCGAGCTTGAGTTATTTTCCCATCTTGCCAGAGGGTCTTCTTTGCTTGGACAGACTATATGGCATGCGAAGACTCCTCCTCCTCTTACCAGGGTTCTTCAAACTTGTCTCCGCCCACTACCAATAGGAGGACAGCTCCTCCCTTCCATTGCCGTTTCGACCAATCAGAGGCGAGCACGCTCTTTCAGCCAATTGCTGCTTTGTTTAGGTATGACAAGGCTTACACAAAATGGCTGATTTAATGACTCAAGGACGTTATGCCAGAATATTTTGTCGCTAAAGAACAAAATTGATAGTTTATTGCACTGGCGGCTCGTGCCCACGAAACAGGTGAAGTGCTGTACATTAAAAGATACGGACACTTCACCTTTTTCGTGGGTACGAGCCGCCAGTGGTTTATTGTTATAAGAAATAGATTACAATTAAATGAAAATAGACTTTATCCGTAATCATTTCATCGATTCATGCTCCAAAGATAGATTAATGTTGAATTGGATGGGATAAGTATTTCTATTTAGTGTTTCCTCAATCTCAGGGCTAGTTCTATCACTGTTGTTTTTTTTTTATATTAAATAATCATCAAAGTACCCTTTTTGAATAATTTTTTCAATGCATGATATGTTTTAACTAATTAAAGTATTTCTTTTATTATGGTTTTTCCTAATTTGCCAAGAAATGTTCCTAGTTTGCCAAGAAAACATTGTCATTCAGATTTCTATGCGGAAATATGTCCCTGTTTGTCTGTATTTTCCAGCAGACAAACCATCTCGACAATAACAATAGTTTTGCATGAAATCTTGATTCCAGCATTTTCATACACTTGAAAAAACAAACAACAAAATGGTCTCGAATCTATTCTCTCGGTTAAACCCCGCAAGCGTAAAGACTGTTCAAGCAAAGAAGACCCTCTGGCAAGATGAAAATTACTCAAGCTCGGTCAATTTTGGTTCGAAAATTATCAATTTGATCTCAAATTGTAGGGAACAATTCGATCTACTATTGAGACCACATTTATAATTTTTGAACAGATATTGACCAAGCTGGAGTCATTTTCCCATCTTGTCAGAGGCTCATCTGTGCTTGGACAGACTATACTTACTGCAACACTGTAACTTCTGAAGTCTGTGCCTTTTTCCACTTTTTCTGAGATGGAAATCTCGAACAAAATGAGCAGTGATGACGCCAAGAAAGAGGGGAGAGAGCAAAGGAAAAGGAATTGGGGAGGGGACGGGATAGAAGAAGGCGAGAAGAAGAAGAAGAAGAAGAAGAAGAAGAAGAAGAAGAAGAAGAAGAAGTAGAAGAAGAAGAAGAAGAAGAAGAAGAAGAAGAAGAAGAAGAAGAAGAAGAAGAAGAAGAAGAAGAAGAAGAAGAAGAAGAAGAAGATGAAGAAAGGTGAAGAAGAAGAAGAAGAAGAAGAAGGAGAAGGAGAAGCTGAAGAAGAAAAAAGAAGATGAAGAAGAAGAATAAGAAGAGGGAAAGAAAAGAGAAGGAGAACAACAACAACAAGAAGCTGAGAAGAAAGAAAGTATTAGAAGAGGAAGAGGAAGAAGAAGAAGAAGAAGAAGAAGAAGAAGAAGAAGAAGAAGAATGAGAAAGTGAGATCAAGAAAATGATCATAAAGAAAATGATCATAAAGAAGATGAACATAAAGAAGAACAAGAACACGAAGTACATTAACAAGAGTAACGAGAACAAGAATAGTAGAAAGAATAACAAGAAGGAGAACAAGAACAAAGAGAACAAGGGGGAGGAAAAGATGATCAAGAAGAACTGGAACAAATAGAATAAGAAAAAGGGGAAAAGGAGAATAATAACAAGAAAAAATAATAATAACAAGAATAATAAGAAATAGGAGAATAAGAAGAAGAAGAAGAAATAGAAAAAAAAGAAGGAGAAAAAGAAGAAGAAGAAGAAAAAGAAAAAGAAAGAAGAAAAAGAAGAAGAAAAAGAAGAAAAGAAAAGAAAAAGAAAAAGAAAAGAAGAAGAAGAAGTAGAAGAAGAAGAAGAAGAAGAAGAAGAAGAAGAAGAAGAAGAAGAAGAAGAAGAAGAAGAAGAAGAAGAAGGAGAAGAAGAAGATAGAAGACACGGATTTGAGAGAACAGTTTTGCCAAATAGAAGGACATCAACAAAGAACGCAACGCTAAATTTTAAGTTAGTCCTTCACTTCACAAACTCTGTTGTAGCTTGAATAACATTATGCCATAACGAATGAATAGAACACATAAATCGCCGATATCTTGCTTTCGTCTTTTATATTCGCCTTTCTTGCACTTTCGCATTTCTCGCTACATTTTTTGTCAAACGTTTTTTTGTTGTACTATTTTTGCACAAACTCAATGATCTCCAACCACTGGCGGCTCGTGCCCACGGAACAGGTGAAGTGCTGTACAGTTAAAGATACCAGCACTTCACCGTCCTGTTCCGTGGGCACAAGCCGCCAGTATCCCCAACCACTCTATCTTTCAAGTTGTAGGTTACTCTTTTCCTATATGCTTGAGATTTTCCTATCTATTTGAATAGGCCCATTCAAATCTATTTTCTATTTTCTAGGCCTGCTTTCTATCTATTTCAATCCTTATCTAATCTAATTCAATCTCTGAATCATTTTCACGTAACCATATTATAAATTTGTACTGGGTATTGGTCTCTCGGTGAGGGTGATCTATCGGTGAGCGTGATGTTAAGTCACAAACACTGTGGACTGCACTTGGATGGGTGACCAGTATACAGGATGTTTCAAGAGGAATGTGCAATACTTTTAAGGCTGATTTCTTACACCAAGTAGACAAAAAAGTTCAATGGGACCAACCCCCAAAAACGGTTTGTTACTGAGGTAATAATGGCGGAAAATTGAGATTTTTCCAAATTATTAATTTTTCTAATTTTTCAGAGGCTCTAGTGAGGTTTGTAACTTCAACGGTTATTGAGATGATTGGAAAAACATGCTAAAAAACGCCATTTTTCAATAATAAGGGTTATAACTGGATAAGGAATTATAGAATTGTATTTTTTATTGATGGAAGTAGAAGAGAGTCGAATTCTGAAGAAAACGTTGAATGGCGGCGTTTGAGTAAATCTTACCCAAAGCTCAGAAATGACGATCAAAAATCGCAAAATTGACAAAACATAGCACAAGTGATGAATTTGTGTTTAGTAGCGATTTTGCGATTTTTGATCGCTATTTCTGAGACTTGGGTGAGATTTACATGTTGGACGCCATCCAACTTTTTTTTAGAATCCGACTCTCTTCAACTTCCATTAATAAAAAATACAATTTTTTGATTCCTTATCCAGTTATAACCCTGGTTTCATTGGATTCATCAGCTAATTCTACATAGGGATTGATTATTTTAGAACCTCACTAAAGCCTCTGAAAAATTAGAAAAATTTATATTTTTTGAATAATCTCAATTTTCCGCCATTGTTATCTCAGTAACAAAGCGTTTTTTGGGGTTGGTCCCATGGACCTTTTTCGTCTACTAGGTGTAAGGAATCAGCCTGAGAAGTATTGAGTCACTTTTAGTCAATATTCACTCACTTTATCTCCTCTTCTGCCTCTACTCTTTGTCTTCTCTTCTTCTATTCCTTCCTCTCTTTCTCTTCTCTTCCTCTTCTCTTTTCTTCTCCTTTTCTATTTCTATTTCCTGTCCTCTTTCTTCTCTTTCTCTTCCTTTCCTCTTTCTCTTTCTCTTCTTTCTTTCTCTTCTCTTTCTCTTTCTCTTTCTCTTCTCTTTTCTTCTTTCTTCTTCTCTTCTTTCTCTTTCTCTTTCTCTTTCTCTTCTCTTTCCCTTCTCTTTCTCTCCTTTTTCTCTTCTCTTCCTCTTCTCCTTCTCTTTCCCTTACTCATCTCTTTCTATTCTCTTTCTCTTCTCTTCCTCTCCTCTTTCCCTTCTCTTCCTCTTCTCTTTCTCTTTTCATTGTCTCATCTTTCTCTTCTCTCCCGTTTACTCCACCTCCTCCATTCAACTCCTACTCTCAACTTTAGTCTATCCAAGCAAAGAAGACCCTCAGGGCCTCAGGCAACATGATAAAATGACTCCAGCTTGGTGAATATCGGTTTGAAAATTATAGATTCGGTCTCATTCGTAGAAAACATTCTGATCTACAATTTGAAACCAAATCAATATTTTTTGAACCAATATTGACCGAGCTGGAGTAATTTTCTCATCTTGCCAGAGGGTCTTCTTCGCTTCGACAGACTATACCAACCCCTCATAACACTTTTATGACTCCCACATTAGGTATTCGCTTCCACCTGTTATAGTCCGTCCAAGCCAAGAAGACATTCTAACAAGATGGGAAAACGACTCAAGCTCGATCAATATTGGTTCAAAAATTACAAATTTGGTCTCAAACTATAGATCCGTATGTTCTATACAATTTGAGACCAAATTCATAATTTTCAAACCAATATTGACCAAGCTGGAGTCATTTTCCCATTTTGCCAGAATGTCTTCTTCGCTTGGACCGACTATATTATCATACATGCCTTATCTCTGATCCAGCGCTCGCTCCAGTCTGACATGCACCACTTGAAAACAATGGAATAAACTCTATTGACATTAGGACTGAACTAGCCAGGAATTCCAGCTAAATTTGGTCGAAAGAGTACATAGAGTATTGTTAATTTTTCTCCGAATTATTACAATTTTTTAAACTCGAGTTTACATCTAGTTAGCTCTACTCATGGAATTGGCTATTGAAAGGTCACTCGACTACCTGAAATATTGACTACTTGACTACTTGAAATATTGACTCACAAGTTCAGTATTTATTTTATTTCATTTATTCACCGATATAAAAATTGAAACGTCGATTGTATCGGAAACATAGAATTGGAGCACGGAGGAGTTATATTCTCTGTGATATACATTGATTTTTAAACACCTTCCCAGAGGTGTTTTGTACAATTTTATTGTAGTTTTATATCATAAAAATCAAGTTCAAGTGAATAAGATAAATCATTGTTTGTTTGCTTTTTAAGTATTTTCATAACTTGGGTGGGAAAATCTTTTTGACGAACAAATTAATGTTCACACTTTTATCGTTGGACGGTATTTGAATATAATCATGAATTATTATATTAAAGTCACATGCATGGAAGTATATTTCTGTGATTAATGGAACTACAGATGGAAAAATAAATGAAAATCAAACACCCTTTTAAAAAACTTTAAAATTATTAAAACACAGACATGTTTCGGCACATTAGGCCATTATTTTAATAGTAATTATTACTATTCATCCACATTGATAATCGCCTAATGTGCCGAAACATGTCTGTATTTTAATAATTTTAAAGTTTTTTGAAAGGGTGTTTGATTTCCATTTACTTTTCAATTTTTTCAAACAGCCCTAAGTTTTAAAGTTTAGTTTTGGAACTATAGACTATACTCACGGTGTATTAACTATAATTTACTAATTTTTAATATTACAAGTATGATGAATGATTATTTTGTAACTTTATTTTGATTATTGTTTTTCTATCTACACAAGTTAAATGTATTTGCTTGATCGATTGTTTTATTTGTTTTTTTGGTAAAGAAATAAATATTATTATTATATTATTATGGCCGGGCTGGGGCCGTTTCCCCGTCGTGCCGGGGTGTCTTCTTGGCTTGGACGGGCTGTATAGTAGAGTGAATTTAAAACTGGCAACCAGCTGGTAGGCCTAGACCCTTCATGGGCTTTTGAGCCAGACATATATACATACACTAGCCGGCAGGCTCGCTTCGCTCGCTTTCTCCGCCCAGCCAGGGGGCTCCGCCCCCTGGACCCCCGACAGTATAGGCAGTGTGAGTCAAACAGGCTCGCTTCGCTCGCCCGCAAAACCTCTGTCAGTGTCAGCTGAGACAAATAGGCTCGTTTCGCTCGCCTTCAAATTCCGTTCAGTGAGGATTTGAAATTTATTGAGCACAGCATTTCTACACCTAATCTGGACCTGTTTACCTAATTCAATATTTTCTTCCAATTTTTTTCTAGAAAAATCTAAGAAAAACTCCGAAAATTTAAAAAAATAGTAAAACGATAATATTAAGCGTAACCTTGAGAAGTATATCGGACATAGTTTGAAACTTGATTCAATATCTTCCAAATTTATTCATCTATAATCTCGCTGAACCATCCATTTTACAGTTAGGATTGGTCGTATCAAGGTGGAAGATATGCAACCCGCAGCACATCTACAATTTTGAAAACCTGATTACTGGCGTAATCTTGAACGGATTGCAAAAATATTTCAACACAACATTTCTAGACCTTATCTGAACCTGCCCACCAAATATCAACATTTTCTACCGATTGGTTCTCGAAAAAATGAGGAAAAACTCTAGAAAAACTAAAATATTTGGCGTATCCTTGAAAAGTTTTTAAAATCCTTTCTTAGCGCGCATCTAAACGGCCAACTGAACATGCCTGCCAAATTTGAAAGCATTCGGTTTAGTGGATTTTTAGTTCTGGTGATGAATGAATCAGTCAGTCAGTCAGTGCCATTTCGCTTATATAGATATAGATTATATTATTATCATTGATTTGTCTCTGTGATATACATTGATTTTCAAACACCTTCCCAGAGGTGTTTTGTTCATTTTTATTGTAGTTTTATAGCATAAGAATCAAGTTCAAGTAAATAAGATAGGCTAAATCATTGTTTGATTGATTTTTAGATTTCTACTATGATATGATTGCAGGTTCAAACATAGATTGTTCATCGATTTGTTCATTTTTAATTTTGTATTTCTAGCTTCAAAAAAGATTGATGAGAACTCTAATGAGAACGACTCTCATGCATGATCCTGAATAATTATGATATCATATTTATGTTATTAAATTTCATATAATAACAGAGCGAAATATACATTGAATTCTTGAAATTTGAAAGATTTTGAACATAGCAACAATACACGATTAAATACTCTTCAACTTGGTTATCCACTGTGGAATAGAGTTTGAAATTAGATTTAAACTTTCATGCATATGATTCAGTATAATCCTGCATACATTTTAACTCAATGATAAGTTTCTCGCAGAGTTGGTTCGTTACACAGAATACATTTCCGACCAAAACTCACTTCTCTCATTTCAAGGATACTTGGGATCTCAAGGATACGAGAATACTTGTTTATCAACAATTTTCGGAATTCAGTTTTAGCAAAACAAGATATATCGAGTCTGGTTCTCTTCCACAATTAAAATAAAATTGATTACGTAACAATCATGACTATCAGATTTTTAGAAATCCCATGAGTACACACACCAAATTAACACTGGTGGCTTGTAACCACGAAACAGGTGAAGTGCCCGTAACTTTTACTGTACAGCACTTCACCTGTTTCATGGGCACGAGCCGCCAGTACAAAATAGTTAAAACTGTATTTTTAATTTTTTTTGAGGATTCAATTCCGTTTTCATAGATTATGTATCATATTATATTTCATTTGATGGATTTATATCGTAATCTTCCACTGCTACGATGTAACCAAGTTACTTTTGATGAATAGTGTAAGATAAATCCGATAAGAGATTGAGGAGGAGAGTAACGTTATCATTAACTTTATGTGAGCTACCACTGAATCAGTGGGAAAATCTATGGGGAAACTTTAGAACATTATTATTGTCCGTCCAAGCAAAGAAGACATTCCCGCACGATGGGAAAATGACTTCAGTTAGATCAATATTGGTTCAAAAATCATATATTTGGTCTTAAAATGTAGAAAACATTCTTATCTACAATTTGAGACCAAATGTGTAATCTTTGAACCAATATTGATCAAACTGGAGTCATTTTCCCATCTTGCCAGAATGTCTTCGTTGCTTGGACAGACTATACCGTTGAGAATGGACTCGCGTATGGGAACTTTCGTTTGTTTGACAGGATTTTGGGTATTGTTCTCTATTCTCGGAAAATTGCCGGAAAAGTCTGGGAAACTTTCGAAACATTCTCGGAAACTTCTCGGATGATATTTATTTTCCAGGTAATGGAGTTTTGTGTAAGGTTTATCTCTATTGTTGCACAAATGTTTCTATTCCAAGTATTATGATAGAATGGTTTCAAAGGTAGGTTTGCATTACTACAAATCGCGGACACATGTCAAGCATAACATTTTATAGAAACTCGTAGTTGCATGGAGCAACACACACTAGACAATGGTCAGCAGATTGTTGATTTACTTTGCTCCGTAAAACTGTGTTTCTATTGCATCTTGTATAGTCTGTCCAAGCAAAGAAGACCCTCTGGCAAGGTGATAAAATGACTCCAGCTCGGTCAATACTGATTCAAAAAATATTGATTTGGTCTAAAATTGTAGATCAGAATTTTTTATACGATTGAGACCAAATCAACAATTTTAAATCAATATTGACCGAGCTGGAGTCATTTTCTCATCTTGCCAGAGGGTCTTCTTTGCTTGGACAGAATATACCTGACAAGTGCGACTTCGATATTAAAGGAGATCAACCTTTTACTTGAATGTTCAATTAATGATAATTCATGGGTATTTAATCATACGAGTAATATAGTATAAGACTTTAAAACTTCAGGATTATTCAATAATAACAAGGCTATTCATATACATGGTAGCTCAAGAATTGAATTACTAATGAATCAGGAATACTTTTCATGTAATTCATGCAATTCGAGAACTCAACTACAAGTTTTAAATAGAATAATTGTCAAGAGAGATTTTGATGAATCAATTTCTAATACATTCTATTCGTCATTCACGATGACTTGAGACACAAGAAAATAAATCATCAAGTAAACAAACAGGTCGACTACTGTTGCGATAACAAACCTGATACTGGACTTTCTATTTATTTATTTTTAATATTTCCAACACATTTACAAAAACATATTGTTTTTATATTCCATTCACCAGATTTATGTAATATTATGAAGATTTTGTAATAAATCTTGTATTGATGGCACTAAAACTGATTGAATTGAAAACCATAGCAACTACACAGTCCCAAAATAGTAGTTAATTTTTTCAATGTACTTACATGCATCGTATTATTTGGTAATAGCTGAACAGAGATTATTGGAAATATACCTGGAAGGAAATAAATACATAGTTATTAATGATGAAGGATTAAAGATTATCTATCTATTAGAATTAATAGATTTTCTATATATTTGAATTACGCATATACCTATGTTTGAAGCATAAATCGGTAGGAAAAATCGAATCACAGGAAAAATTGATGTTTTACAGTCATAATAAATCTATTTCTTCCAACTATGAAACTATTTTGGTTCTTTTCTGGTGAAACAAACTTTCAGAACACCTAGAATCAGCCATTTTGCGCATGCCTCACACTCTTAGCTACGTAACAAACTCTGCGATTGGCCAAGTGAACGAGCTCGCTTCTGATTGGTCGCAACGGCAGTGGAAGGGAGGAGCTTCCTTCCTATTGGCTGTGGGCGGAGACTAGATCGAAGAACGTCGGTATGAAGAGGAGGGGCTTACGCATGGCGTACACTGTGATAGAAGAATTTACTATTTCACAAGTTTTAAAAAAATATTGTTCTCAATATTTTCATTTCGGAAGTGTTTAATTGGTCTTTGGGTTGGAGCAGTAAACTAACGGGTTTCTAAAATGTGACATACCAAGAAATAAATAAAGTTCAATGATAAGACAAGATTAAGTCGAAATATCTTGCCTTTTCATCTAGTATGGACTACTATCACAGCACAGGCGGCTCGTGCCCACGAGATAGGTGAAGTGCTTTATAGTAAAAGATACGAGCACTTCACCTTTTTAATGGGCACGAGCCGCTAGTGTATCACAGTATCAGCTTCACAGCTACTAAACAAAGCAGAAGATGTAAAGTATTTCCTTCAAAATACTAGATGAAGTTAGAGTTTATTGTGATTACTGAAAATTGTTTTTGAGTTGGATCAAACAAGTTATTGAAAAAAATGATAATACATCAACTTTGATGACAACAAATATTGATATATCGGACATTTTTCAAGATCTGAAGGGAGATTCGCCTTATCCCAATTGAAAGTATTATGAAAGTAGAGTCTGTTCAAGCAAAGAAGACACTCTGGCAAGATGGGAAAATGACTCTAGCTTGGTCAATATTTGTTCAAGAATTATAAATGAGGTCCTAATAGTACATCAAATTGTTTCCTACAATTTGAAATTGAATTAAAAATTTTTGAACCAATATTGACCGAACTTGAGTCATCCTCCCACCTTGCCAGAGGGTCTTCTTTGCTGGGTCAGACTATCAATGCATGAACTGGAAGTAATCACTTTTTACTGTTTTTTTAGCTACTGTTCAAACTCTGGTGTCACTAGCCCTGGCTTTACTTACTTAGCTTAACTTGACTCTATATATATAGCTTTTCATAACTTAACATCACTTCTTAGTGATTGTGGATAGATTGAATAGTGACACTGGCGGCTTGTAACCACGAAACATGTGAAGTGTTCGTATCTTTTACTGTTCAGCACTTCACCTTTTTCATGAGCACGAGCCGCCAGTAAATAGTGATGTGATTGAATAGAGTTCGGCTCACCAGCAACACCGTAATTTGATGAGAAAAATAATTATTGTTTGTGGAGCAACAGGAAAAAACTCAATATTCAACACTTTTGATCGATAGTTGGCATAAAATTTTGTTTCTAATATTTCAGTGCAACTGACAGTCAGATATCAAAGTACTCAATTTAAAACTAACAAACCTTAAAAGACTAAGAGTGGATAGTAGTGAATGGCGAAATCAAGCCCCTTAAGAACAATGTAATTTTTATCAATCTCTTGGAGCAGATAGAACCTCTATTTATGGACAGAATTTCACCTTCTTTATGTGATTGGAAAGAGAATTTGATTCTCCAGGGGCGTGTCTTTTCACTTTTTTCATTTTAAGTTTATTTTGATAATAATTGTATAATTAATCAATTTTATAAAATTATTATGGTTCTTCTCTGATAAATATTCTGAAACAAACTTCCAGAACTCCTAGAATCAGCCATTTTGCGCATGCCTCACACTCGCAACGTAAGAAACTCTGCGATTGGCCAAAAAATATGCGATGACTAAAAAAGTATTGTACTCTTAATTATTGAAATAAACTTGAAATCGAAAAAGTAAAAAGTCACGCCCCTGGAGAATTGAATTCTCTTTCCAATGACATAAAGAACGTGAAATTCTGTTCATAAATAGAGGCTCTATCTGTTCCAAGAGATTGATAAAAATTACATTGTTCTTATGGGACATAATTCTGCCGTTCGGCAGTTTGCCGACTACTACTGCCCACTCTTAAAATTGACAATTTACTAGAATACGAAATAGTTATCGAGGTATAAGATAGTTGAAGTGAGACAATATGAATGAAAGAGAGAGTATGGAAAAGAGCAAAGTAAGAGAGAGAGAGAGAGAGAGAAAGAGTGAGCAGTCGACCGTGGAATAAAGCGTAGACAGGCGAAGACCATTGTCTCCTCTCCGGGAAAATCTCCAAATCGAGCACGTCGCATTTTCTCAAGCTTTTCCCGTTTATTAATCTCAAGGATTTCTACTCGGAAAAGCTTCCACTTCGTTTTCCTGTTCGACCTTTGTTTTTCTCTTACATTATCGTCGTATTGTTATGCTTTCTTTCTGTACTATACTAACAGCTGAAGAAGGAATGAAGTTTTTGAAGTAATTGAAACAGTATTGAGTTGAGGAATAGATATTGCAATTGTGTATGTGAATAAGATGCGTTAGAAGTTTTGCAACAAAATAATGTATCATGTGAAATCAGATTTTCTATTCTCCCAATATGCAATCAACTGTTCATTTGTTATGTTTCAAACATTCAATTCCATAGCTTTCCATAGAATAGAATAGAAGTTGAAAATCAGAAGGGAATAAGAAAGGTGGAGTAAGTGAGAGAAAAGGATAGCGATTATGATGATGATGATGATGATGATGATGATGATGATGATGATGATGATGATGATGATGATGATGATGATGATGATGATGATGATGATGATGATGATGATGATGATGATGATGATGATGATGATGATGATGATGATGATGATGATGATGATGATGATGATGATGATTATGATGATGATGATGATGATGATGATGATGATGATGATGATGATATGATGATGATGATCTGATGAACCATAGAAATATGCCATCTGCCAATTTGTTCTCGAAAAATCCAAGAAAAAAAATGACATAGATAATGGTAAAAGGAACTAAGCGTAAGTAGAAGTGCTATTAGACGAAAAAGGTTTGAAACTTGATTAAATAAAGTTTTAGTCGGTTTCGTCTGCACCTACTCCACTCCTACAGCTGATGTTGTCAATAAGAGTTGTCTTTATTTAGCTTAGCCTAGTTGATGTTTTTGGAATCAGAAGAAATAATAGATGCTTCACATCAGCTGTAGTAGGTTACATCACGTACTAAAGACAGACGAAGCCGTCTAACAGTTTGGCGTTAGCTATAAATGATATGAAAAAATCCAGGAGAATTCTTTAACCTCAAAATTACTAACAGAAGAGCGATAGTGAAATGCTAAATAGTAAGACATATCGAGGAATTGTAGTAACTCACTTCGCTCGCCTTCTCCGCCTAGCAAGGGGGTTCCACTCCTGGACCCCCGACAGTATCGGCAGTGTAAGTGAGTCAAACAGGCTTGCTTCGCTCGCCTGCAAAACCTCTGTCAGTGTAGTCGAGCTGACAAAACTGTCTTTCAGTCAGTGAGCTGGGACAAACAGGCTCGCTTCGCTCGCCTTCAAATTCCGTTCAGAAAGGATTCGAATTTTATTGAACACAGAATTTCTAGACCTAAACTGGACCTGATTACCAAATTTCTACATTTTCTGCCAATTTGTTCTCGAAAAATAAAAAAAAACTCCGAAAAATAGTAAAACGCTAATATTGAGCGTAACCTTAGTAAGTATATCTAACATAGTTAGAAACTTGATTCAATATTTTCAAAAATAGTTCTTCTCTAATCTCGCTGAGCCATTGAATTTACAGTAAGGATTGGTCGTATCAAGGCGGAAGATATGCAACCCGCAATAAATCTACAATTAAAAAAAAAACTTATAACTGGCATAATCTTGAACGGAATTCAAAAATATTGTAAACACAACATTTCTAGACCTTATCTGAACCTACCTATCAAATATCAACTACCGATTGGTTCTCGAAAAAAATAAGAAAACGCTGAAAAAATAGAAAAACTCAAATAATTGGCGTATCCTTATAAAGTTCCAAAAATCCTTTCTTAGCGCGCGTCTAAACTTCTAACCGAACATTCCTGCCAAATTTAAACGCATTCGGTTCAGTGATTTTTAGTTCTGGTGATGAATGAATCAGTCAGTCAGTCAGTGCTATTTCGCTTTTATAGATATAGATAGATATAGATTTATTTATCAACAAAAAAATAAGTAGGTTACATAACATAAAATAGACTGAAGAAACCGCCCAATGTTTTGGCATCAGCTGCACCAACGCAGCTGATAATACTCTACAGTACTTTGCTTCTTAATTTGCACGCTAGGAGCTGCTGTAACGCAATACAGCGATGATAATGAAAATAATGATTGTCTCGTGCGCGCTTATTGCAATTTGCTAATCTCCTTCGGCTAGAATTATTGTCCTCCTGTTCTCTCATTCCATTTACCTTTTCCTTCTATTCTGCAATGCTCGAACTTGAACAAGAGTAGCAGTTGTAGGGTGAGGGGTTGAGGGTTGAGGGGAAATAATTCGCCAGCAGTAAACAACAAAACAAGCAGAGGAGGATCAGGCAGACAGCCAACACAGCTATAAGTGCCTCTACACTCTGGCTACTTATCCATTTCGCTATTAATTTCTTCTTCTTCTTTCTCTTCTTCTTCTTCCTCTTCTTCTTTCTCTTCTTCTTCTTCTTCTTCTTCTTTTCTTCTTCTTCTTCTTCTTCTTCTTCTTCTTCTCTTTCTTCTTCTTTTTTCTTCTTTTCCTTCTTCTTCTTCTTCTTCTTCTTCTTCTTCTTCTTCTTCTTCTTCTTCTTCTTCTTCTTCTTCTTCTTCTTCTTCTTCTTCTTCTTCTTCTTCTTCTTCTTCTTCTTCTTCTTCTTCTTCTTCTTCTTCTTCTTCTTCTTCTTCTTCTTCTTCTTCTTCTTCTTTTCTTCTTCTTCTTTTCTTCTTCTTCTTCTTCTTCTTCTTCTTTCTTCTTTTTCATCTTTTTCTCCTTGTTTCTTCTTCTTCTTCTTCTTCTTCTTCTTTTTCATTTTTCTCTTTTTTCTTCTTCTTCTTCTTCTCTTTTCTTTCTTCTTCTTTTTTTCTCCTTTTTTCTTTTTCTTTCTTCTTCTTCTTCTTTTCTTCTTATTCTTTTTTCTCTTATTTTTTCTTCTTCTTCTTCTTCTTCTTCTTTTCTTCTTCTTCTCTTCTTCTTTTCTTCTTCTTCTTCTTCTTCTTCTTCTTCTTCTTCTCTTTCTTCTTCTTCTTCTTCTTCTTCTTCCTACTAATCTTTATTTTCAGGATCTTTCCAAGGTACCTACAGGAAATATTTTCAGGACCAGAAACAGGAAACAGCTGCAGCTTTTCGATTGTGATGTCATGTCTTCTCTACGACAGTATGGTAGATTACACTTATCAATCACATTCTTATAGTATTAATTGGTGTAGGTGGAGGAAAAATGTTGTGTGCATCACGGGTCTAAAGTACTTTTTCTCCCTCAGAGAAATTGTCGCCCTCGGCTATGCCTCGGGCAACAACAGTTTCCGCTCAGGGAGAAACATGGTCTATAGACCTTGGGGTGAAAAAGTTGCACTTTAGTCCCTAGATGCACAAATAACTATTTCACCTTATTTTTGGTATTGTAAAATGATGTAACCCACGTTGCAATTATTATTTTGTGTAGGCTATACGAGCTTCCTTCTTGTACGATTGCGTATCAATTCAACTCAAAATATGAATTCTGAAATATGAAACTCCAAGGTGAATTTGAATGGCCTTGAGATACTAATAGTATCAGCATGATATTTTTTCAACATTAACTTAATTCAATCTACTTTTATATTAATATAGAACCAATCCGTGAGCAATAAGCATTACGAATGTCTCATAACAATGAGTTTCCTTCTTGTATCAATTTTGGACTCTGTATCAATTTTGGACTCTGTATCAATTTTGGACTCTGTATCAATTTTGGACTCTGTATCAAATTTGGACTCTGTATCAATTTTGGACTCTGTATCACTATTGTGTATCAGAAATTTTCCGTGTTGATAGTCCTTTGGTATAGGTGATAGTATATTTTTCAATTACTAGATCTCAAATCCATGTTCATAAATGTTTACTATATCATGTGAGGAATCAAACACTTTTCTATCACTGTATAATATCATTCAATACCAGTTCATAACTTTCAAAAGCAACCAATGAGGAGCGTAATTTCCAAAAAGTTGCCCAAAACAACAAGAAAACAATAGATTGCAATAGGGCACTGAATGAACTTCCTGGTTAGCTTTCCTGTGAGATGATCTAAGCCAGGACAGTTGTCACAAAGTTGGCGCAAGCTGGGAAGACACTTGTTCACCATACATTTTGAATGTTGTAGAGGTATCTTTTCAGCTTGTACGATCCTTAGTTTGTTACAAGTTCGGCGCAACCTGGGAAGACACTTGTTCACCGTGAATTTTAATGGTGTAGAGGTGTCTTTCCAGCTTACGCCGACCATAGTTGTCACGTAGTTAGTTGGCCCAACTTAATGATGGGGCAAAGGACGGGCGGCAAACTTACAATCGAATTGTCTCTCTCCCAAAACAAACTTTCGCCAAAGCAAAGCAAAGTCACACTGACCAAATTTGGTAAAGTGGCCTGGTTCAGATTGCAGCTACAGTCGACTGCAAACTGTAGTGTTCTTCTTCTTCCGCCATTTTTTTCTTCTACCTTTTTTCTTCTTCTTGTTCTTCTTCTCTTCTCTTTTCTTTCCTATTCTCATTCTGTTTCATCTATTGACAATGAAAATCGTTCCAGTTACGTAATAACAGACAATGAATCAGGTATCGGTATCAATCATTACAATGAAACACAGTTCAAAATCAATAAAAGTGGAATGAAAAGTTTTGAATTGTATTTTTTTTTTTTTGCTGCGGATGATGCCCATATAAGTATTTAGATTCACTTGTGCATGGGTAATGGAGTGTGCGAGGGTGATTTATGAGGTGCATAAACGACCATGCCTCTGGTGGGATTCGAACCCACGACCGGGTAGCGCTAGCGGACTGAAGGTTGTAACGCCCCAGACCACTCGGCCAACCCGGCCGGCTGGATTCTATTCCATCGTGAAGTAATAGATTCTGGAAAGTAGAATCTAGATATGGAATCTAAATTCCATAAAGTGATATGTATTGATAATTGAAAATATGAATAAAAATCTCACGAACAAGTCTTCCTCCTACTTTTTCTTGAAAATCGTTGTTTAAATCTAATTTTTTGATATTAGATGAGCTAATAAGACATTATTGAAATGTAATGTAAATTGAAGACAATAATTGGGCCTATTAAAGTACAATTCTATTCTATTTCACTTTTGTAAAGTGAAAAGTGTTTTTTAAAGTTAAAATTGTAATGTAAACATTCAGCAACCATCATCATTCATTCACTATGTAGCCTAAACATCATCATCCACTTATCACCTTTGCTTAAAATACTTTATATAAGTCGCAATTGTAACAACAAATAACAAATAATATATTGAGTTTTGGTTCTTAGTTATTATTTTTGCTTCAACTTCCACAAACATCAGTTTTAGAAGACATCTATCACTCTTCTTCTGAGAAAGAATTGATCCAAACTTGTTTACTTCTCATCTCTTATGTCACACTGTCATATCTTTATCAGATTTGTTGACTATTTCTCAAGTTATTGTGCTATAAGTATCCATTACTGTTTGCATAATTCGTTCAGTGGATTGACAAGTGGTGATTCGATTTTTCTTTTCCGATGATAAATTGGGCACTGGCGGATCGTGCCCACGAAACAGGTGAAGTGTTCGTATCTTTTACTGTACAGCACTTCACCTTTTTCGTGGGCACGAGCCACCAGTGAAATTGGGATGTATTGGCCAATCCATTGAAACTCAATTCCTTCTTAGAAATAAATTCTGATATGTTTGTGTCTTTTGACAAAAATTGAACAGTTCAATTCATCCTTTCTTGAATGTTCATTGTTTTATTGTTTCAATTTAATTTTTTTCAACATCATGTTTATCCAATCTACTTTCATATCAATATTTCTGTCTAAACATTCTCCCCCTCAACTCTCTCTTTCTCTCTCCCTCTCTCTCTTATACTGTATAAATCTGTATAAATTTTGCATTCATTACATCACCGTTTTTCGTATTTTTACTAGAAGTCTCTATTTTGTGAAATTTATAGGATAATTTTGTTTTACTCATTTATATTACAATGTATAATCTAAGCCGAATTTTGTTATCTAATTGAATAAAGTAATCTAATCTAATACTCACTTGAACTCTCTCTCTCTCTCACTCACTCATAACAAACCATCAAAAACCACTTGAAATATTCCACTCCGCCAAAGAGACTACCATTGTTATTTTTAATTTTGATCCACTCCTAGCTTCCTCACACTCACTCACTCTCTCTCTCTCTCTTAATTTTTTCTCTCTCTCTCCTCACACTCCCACAATCCCCCACTCTCTCTTTTTATCCCTCGCTTCCTCTCACTCTACCTTCCACTCTCAAATTCAGGCTTTAATAATCCTCTCTTGACTTTGATATAATCGCACAACAATTTCGCACTTCGACCTGTAGCCTACCACAGTTCATTCACGCAAGCTGAGAAGACACTTCAATACGATGTAAAGTTAATAGTAACTTCGTGTCTTCTCAGCTTGTGTTAACACTAAAAAGACACGTGAACACTATGTAAAGTTTATTTGAACAAAGTGTCTTCTCAGCTTGTGTTAACTGAGAAGACACATCAACACTATGTAAAGTTAATTGTTATTGCGTCTCTTCTCAGCTTGCTCAAACTTTAACAAGTGCTGGCGAGCATTTGTCATTTTGGCAACAGAAAGCATACAAGAACCCCTGCCCCCCCCTTGCTACCACGGGTTCTCGAAATATGCGAGAAAAAATGATAATAATGTTTCGGGTGACAAAAAAAACTTGTGACATCTTGAAGTGTGTATGATTGTTTTGTGAATTGGGAACAACGGAACAGCTATAGTCTGTTCAAGCAAAGAAGACATTCTGACAAAACGGGAAAATGACTCCAGCTCGGCAAATCTTGTTTCGAAAATTATATATTTGGTCTTAAATTGTAGAGAAGAAAGTGAACTGCAATTTGAGACAAAATTCATAATTTTTGAATCAATATTGACCGAGCTACAGTCATTTTCCCATCTTGCCAGAATGTCTTCTCTGCTCGACGCGGCTCGCGAGCTATTGTTGTCGCCAGGCTTTTGTTTTGGCTCTGAAAGTCGGTTTCTCTGTTTCTATTTTGTGTGAGAGAATTATTATTTTCGGCGGCAAGATTTTGTGCTGTTATTAGCTGCTGGGTGTCGGATGGTAGAGTCCATTGTTAGTAGGTTGCACTGGCGGCTCGTACCCACGAAACAGGTGAAGTGCCAGTATCTTTCACTATACAGCACTTCACCTGTTTCGTAGGCACGAGCCGCCAGTGGTAGGTTGAATCTCTAGAACAGATTTGAACGCGAAATGAATTAATTGCATTTGTACTGGGAGATGTGAAAAATGTGATTGTTGGAGATCTAGTTAAGTGGTGTATTTCAATGCAGAGGAATATAAAGAGAGCCATTGGATCATTCGTCATGTCTTATGAAATTCGTGGGGGGAGATTTGGAAGACTATTATAATTTCTATCAATGTTATATGTGAAGAAATAAAAACAGGCCTATCGGATTACACGTAATGATAAGTAAAATCAATTAGGCCTAGAATGTTTTCACAGTTTCGTAAAAGTAGCCTATCAATGATATTTCATTTCATTTCATTTATTTGACAGAATACCTAACTTAGTCATTTTCCCGTCTTGCCGGGGTGTCTTCTTGCTTGGGCGGGTTGTATATCGGAGTGAATATGAAACTGGCAACCAGCTGGTAGGCCTAGGCCCTTCATAGGGCTGTTGCGCCATTGACAAACAAACAAAACCTAATTTAGGCCTAACGGATAAAACACAGATAATAATTGTTCAAAACGTCAAACGATTTTGTCAAATACTCCAAATTAAGGTTATGTTCACAATGTCCACTTTCGCTATACTCACAAATTTCAAAAGTCAAGAATAAAAACTATGTTTTATCAATTACAGATATTAAAACGATAGATACAGATATTACAAATCTGTGAAGATACGCATGGAAAAATGAATTGAGCATTCTTCCATTGTATATAGCATCTCAATTCTGAAATATTCTACTCTTCAATGAATTTTTGACAAATGATTACAAGATTACATAGTATCTAAACTTGTTACAAATATTAATGTCTACAAAGATGTAGTGAGTATAAATAAATGAATTGAGTTGTTGTGATAATTTCATCAAGTTAATCTGATCGTTCCACTGGCGGCTTGTGCCCACGAAACAGGTGAAGTGTGGCACAGTAAAAGATACGGGCACTTCACCTGTTTCGTGGGTACGAGCCGCCAGTGTTGTCAGCGTCAACAAACTGATCTGTCCGGTAGTTTTCCATTACTACAAGTCGCAGACACATGTCGGGCACAAGATGCTATAGAAACATGTAGTTGTATGGAGCGACGCAAATCAAAAATCAGCTGACCAGTGTGCGTTATAACTCCGTGTTTCTTTTGCATCTTGGGAACATAATTTTTTTTTTTTTTTAATTCAACATTTCTTTAAAATTTAATTGGGCTATTTGAATATCTTGTTCACAGATAGGAATTTGAAAGAAACTTTTTCCACCAACAACTTGAATTCACATGTAATTATTTTCTCTGCATTGACTCTGCATTAACTTATTAATCATCATGAATTGATCAATTGAAAACCGCGATTAGTGTAAGCTTAGAAACGCCTGGCTCTAAATTCGCTGCTAGAGCTGACCAGACTTTTCACACTTCACACACACTTTTCGAGTCATTTTCAAGTGAATTTTCCTATTTATTGATTAACTATACACAGACAGTAGTAGCCCTAATAACAGAGTAGACATCTATGATATAGTTTTGCGAATAGAGTTGTGATGGCTAGAGCAGCGCTGTTGAAGCTGAGCAGCTCTAGCAGCGAATTCAGAGCCGGGCAGCTCAAGCCGCGCGGCTCTAGCTGCCGCTTGAGAATCTACAACTAAAATTTAATTGTATTGGTGGCTGACCACCTCACACTACTCAATGTAAGCTAAGAAACGCCCCTCTTAAATTCAATTCTATTGGTGACTGACAACTTCCTCACGCTCTGTCGACCAATCACAAGCCAGTACAAGTACACGCCCACAACACCCTCTCATTGGCTCATGCCATTACGTCATCATGGCCTAGCATAGGCGGAGCTTGTAGGCGTGTCTGATAGCGAATCACCCTATTGCTACTGCCATCTACTGGCTGAATTTGGAACTAACTTATTTCGAATGTTTTCTCAAGAAAGTTGAGGAGGGCGGGGAAAATGGCTACAATTTTCAATTTTCTTGTTATTAAGTTCCCAATTTCCAATGAAACTAATATGAAGTGAAGTATATCTTTCTCAGTGAAGATATATGAATGTGAATATGAATATGAACTCAAGAATAAATGATGAATGATATAATTATGATGATTCGCAATATTTTTCCTGTGAAGAATTTATAATTTTCTCCTCTATGTGCTTTGAAGCAAATAAATAGGAATATATCAAATAATATTTGAGAACTGAATAATCAATAAGTCGCTGAAAACTTTTCCCGTTTATTAATACAGTACCTACTACAGTATATACATTTTCAACTTATCCCAACCAGAAATATCCAAGCATCATTTTTGAGTGCTCTCAATTATAAAATACGATACAATGTTACAGTTTTGCTCAATATAGGTAGCCTATACTTATTTTTCATTAATTTCTGTTACGCTTTTGCTTATCACGTATTAGATGTCTGAGAACATGAGAATACATAAGAATACAAAACAATACATTAGAATAAGAAAGTCCCGAATCCTTTTTTGCCACACAACAAGCAACATTGCAATTACAAATGAGTAAACTGTGAAAATGGGAGGAAGCTTAAATCATGTTTGGAATATATTATATGTTGGATTGCATCCGTCTGATATGGGGGGGGGGGGCGCCGAAACACCACGCGAGGGCCCTGCTACTGCATAACTCGTCGATATAAAACAAATTCAATGAAATGAATAAGAACTGTAATCTCTAGATGGGCTCATATCTACAGATTTGAGAATTTATAATAAATTAAAAATTCATTATGAGTTGTACCTTATAGATGAAATATTTATTAAATTTATTCACCAATGTAAATATAAAAAAGAAATTATTGATTTTCAAAAAATTCAAGTCAAATTCAACCTATTCAATCTATTTGAGTCCCTAATGGATCAAATTTACCAAATTAATACATCAATCTATTAAACAGAAATGATTAATTCCCAATAAATTACATTCAAATTCAACCAAGCAGCTTTGAAAATTTATAATTTCAAAGTTTGATCCCAACTAATATTTCTCTTTGTAAACTTATCGGCTCAACTCACCCCACCAAAATCATCCCCTACATCACTCTATTAGTTCAAAAGTCATGAATACATTAAATACAACAATCTATCTCTATTACCCTCTCCCCTCACCGCCATTTTTGAACATAACTGACACCTTCCGCCTATTAATCAGACTACTAAAAGCCTGTGGATGTTCATTCACACTCTGTATGCACAGGTCTATAACTATATTCGATGCACTATGATCTATCTACACCACATAAATATAGTCTGTCCAAGCAAAGAAGACATTCCGGAAAAATGGGAAAATGACTCCAGCTCGTTCAATATTGGTTCAAAAATTATGAATTTTGTCTCAAATGGTAGATCAGAATGTTTCCTACAATTTGAGATGAAATTCATTTGAACCAATATTGAACCGATTGACCGAGGTGGAGTCATTCTCCCATCTTGCCAGAATGTCTTCTTCGCTTGCACAGACTATAATTGCCTATCTATTCATCACCATGCAAGTCAACAATTTTCGAGTATGCTATGAGATGTATATATGTATATATTCGGGGATGTAATATGTTCGCCAATTAACAGTGACAACACGTTCTTGCATGTCGTTAATATACGATAAATATACGTCATAGATACAGATACAAAGATACGATGTACATAGATACAGAAACATAGATGTGATGTACATAGATACAGAGTTGCGTTACATAGATACGACAGTTGAATAGGTGTTACATAGTATAGATATCATATCATGTATAGCTGATGTCAAAAAGTTAGGCGGTTTCGTCTGTCTCTTGTACGTGATGTAACCTAATAACAGCTGATTCTAAAACATTTAATGTCGCTTTTGATTTCAAAAACATTATCTAGACATAGTTCAATGACAACTCCAATTGACAACATAAAAGCTTTTGGAGCGCACAAGGAGCAGGCGAAACCGCCTTATTGGCGTCATCCATACAACTGTAACTTAGTACATGATCTACCAAGCTCTTGTTCTGATACAAGATATAGTTGTGTCAAGCACAGAAGAGTCTTTGGCAACTTGGATGCCATTCATCACTGCTGCAAGTAGTGGAAATGAAAATTGTACTAGTACAACCAAATTTAGGAATAAATAGAACAAGCTTATGCCCGGTTTTTCCAAGCACACTCAAATTTGAGGGATCCTCAAGTTTACTACACTTTACTACATTTCCTATACTTATCATAGAAAATGTCAGCTGTTCATCAAAATTTGAGGCTCCCTCAACTTTGAGTGTGCTTGGAAAAACCGGGCACTAGACTATTTTTTCTGTCTCAGTTCATAATTATGTTATGATTTGTGCTATCATATGTCAATAATTTAATAAATAAATGAATAAAAAAAATATTTTCATTCGTGAAATCAATATAATTATGATTAGTGTAAAAACGGTAGGTTGACTGAAATAATTTTACCCTGGAATTCTAAGTTCTGCGCAGTTACACTCTCACTTTCCACCGCCATCTTGCAAGAGGCTCTTCTGTTCTTGGCACAACTATACATGTTATGATTGTATGATAGTATTTGTATCAATCCTACGGCGGAGTTCGATAATAAATTGAATAATTCCAATGGGAGAAATGTAAGAACAATATCATAGTCTGGTATATTTAATATGTTATACAGTATATTACACGTATTATAAGCTTGATAAACTTGATTCTATGATAGTGATAGGATGTGATGGAATAGCCTGGAATTTAAAATCCTGTAAATCATATTTGGACAAGATTCAATGTATGTAAAAATGCAGTGAAATAAACGAATTATGTCCTAAGTTCCATTGAATGCATGGTTAAACAATGATTAGTATTGATATGAAATTATGAATAGAGTTTCAGTATTGTATGTTCTCGTACTGTATAAATTCTAATCGCAATGAAATGTAAATAGCCTAATATAATAATGTCCATATAATAATATACAATGTTTCCAGAAGACAACTAATCCACAGTATAGACGAAAATAATATGATAGAGAGATTTGATATGGAATCAATGATCATAGTACTGGTAAGCTTGTAAACAGTATAATGAACTTCAAATAGAGTTGATTCCACATCGTCAACACCAAATAATACTAACGATATAGTATCTCAATCACTGGCGGCTCGTGCCCACGAAATAGGTGAAGTGCTGTACAGTAAAAGATACGGGCACTTCACCTGTTTCGTGGGTACAAGCCGCCAGTGATCCCAATGTACACGAAGCTATAGATACTAGTTCACGTCATGTGTTAAGCTATTATTAATATGAATTAATATAGATTCAATACTGAACGAAATTGTTATTAAGGTATACAGGGTGTTTCAGGAGGAATGTGCAATACTTCTCAGGCTGATTCCTCACATCAAGTTGACAAAAAAGTTCCATGGGACAAACCCTCAAAAACGCTTTGTTACCGAGATAACAATGGCTGAAAAATCTCAGTAATGGCGATCAAAAATCGCTACTAAACACAATTTCATCTCTTGTGATATGTTTTGTCAATTTTGTGATTTTTGATCGCCATATCTGAGATGTGGGTAAGATTTACACAATCGCCGCCATTTAAATTTTTCTTTAGAACCCGACTCTCTTCAACTTCCTTTAATAAAAAATACAATTTTATGATTCCTTATCCAGTTATAACCCTTATTGTTGAAAGAATGGCGTTTTCTAGCATATTTTTCCAATTATCACAATAGCCGTTTAAGTTACAAACTTGGAACTGGTTTCACTGAATTCCTCAGCTAATCCTACATAGGAATTAATTATTTTAAAACCTCACTGAAGCCTCTAAAAAATTAGGAAAATTAATATATATTGAAAAATCTCAATTTCCGCCATAGTTATCGCAGTAACAAAGTGTTTTTGAGGGTTGGTCCCATGGAACTTTTTTGTCTACTTGGTGTAAGGAATCAGCCTGAGAAGTATTGCACATTCCTCCTGAAACACCCTGTATAACCTCGGAAACTCAAATACAGACATAGATTTCACGTAAACGTAGACAGTAAGCTATACGAAATATGAGATTCAAATTCTGAAAGCTCAAATACTGTACAGGTAGAGACTACATCACTGGCGGCTCGTACCCATGAAACAGGTGAAGTGCCCGTATCTTTTACTGTACAGCACTTCACCCATTTTGTGGGCACGAGCCGCCAGTGCTCTACATTAACAGAAAGCTACTGTAACTGCATACTATGCAACACAAATTATAGACATATAAATAGACTGTATGGACATTAATAAACTATATTTACTATGAATAGTCATGATTACACCAGCACTAATTGCAAAACTATGGATACAATGTATTACATAGATCACGACATTCATCAAGTTATAACCTCACTCTTACATACTTCTACACCTTAGTTCACAATATACCTGTAGGTATACTACTGTACAGAGAACTATCATATTATACCATACATAGAAACACAATATGAATATATATACTGTGTACATAGTCCACTCTAACATACCATAGTTTACAAAATATAGGTATACTGTTTATAACCCCACTCTTACATATCATACACATTACATAGTTCATAATACAATATAGATATACAACGCCCATAGCCCTACTCTTGTAGTCTGGTAAAACGAAGAAGACATTCTGGGAAAATGGGAAAATGACATCAGCTCGGTCAATATTGGTTTGAAAATTATTCATTTGGTATCAAATTGTAGAGCAGGATGTTTATCCAATTCAGGATGAATTGATGATTTTTGAACTAATATTGACCGAGCTGGAGTTATATCCCCATCTTGCCAGAATGTCTTTTGTGCTCGATCAGACTATGTACCATACGAAATTCACACAATATAGATATACTATGTTCACACCCCTACTCTTGCGTACCATACATAGTTTACACAATATAGATATAGTGTTAGGGGATAAGGGAAGAGCAGGATTGCCATTCTATCTGTCACAGCTTTTGATATAGAGTGGCGCAAATTCCGAACTCACTCCGAATATAATTAATATGGCCGGGTGAATTCTCGACCCGGCTGACATTTATGTCTCATGTCATCATGTAATGTCGACTATGTCTGGTCAATTTCGCTGACATATGTTTGTTCAGTTGTGCTAGATTGCAACACTGTATTGTTTAATTTGGTTGCAATGAACAGTTTGCGCAAACTGAGTTGTTACGTTGTTTAATACACTTTACATTGTGATGGGGTGTCTTCTAAGGTTGCGCGTACTTTATTAATCCAGTAGTGATATAGTTCAGTAATCATTAATGAGAAGATCCGTCGTTTAATACACTCTACATTGTGATGGGGTGTCTTCTAAGGTTGCGCCAACTTTATTAATCCAGTAGTGATAGTTAAGTAATCATTCAGAAGCCTGCACAATGTCAGTTTATATCATCAAGAGAAATAGAGAGAAAGAGAGAGAGAGTGAGAAAGAGTGATAAAGAGAGATAGATAGAGAGAGAGTGAGAGAAAGAGAGAGAGAGAGACAGATAAAGAGAGAGAGAGAGAGAGAGATAAAGAGAGAGAGAGAGTGAGACTTGAAAGTGAAATCATAGAATAAATTGATCTCATATGATACTAAAGATTTTATTTGGTGAAATGCTTGTAATAACCAAGTCCTCTTTACATAGCGGTTTTCTGATACACAGTAAAGGAACGTTGTGATACAAAAGACCGGAATTGATACGCAATCGTACAGGAAGGAAGCTCATTGACACAAATATTTGCAACATGGGGTTGAAGACTGAGGTTAGCTTATTTAACGATGCCGAGAATAATTATTGACTCTCTGGAATTTGGAGTTTCATTATTTTGTAGTACATTAATTCAACTAAAATTTCTCGTAGTCTAGGTTGAAAATAATGATCTTGAAATAATAAATTATTGAGAAATTATAATCAGCTTATTTCCAATATGGCGTCAATCCATGAGAATTGAAAACGTTTTGTATCAACGAGGTTCCTTCCTGTATCAATTCTGGACTCTATCACTACTGCGTGTCAGAAATCCACGTCTGCAATGGTGGCTCGTACCCTCGAAACAGGTGAAGTGTTGTACAGTAAAAGATACGGGCATTTCACCTGTTTCGTGGGCACGAGCCGCCAGTGTGTAGAGAGAGCTTTTTGATGAGAATGAGTTTAATGAATTAGAAGTTATGAGAT
The DNA here is from genome assembly GCA_017141385.1 of Sogatella furcifera. Classification (NCBI taxonomy): domain Eukaryota; kingdom Metazoa; phylum Arthropoda; class Insecta; order Hemiptera; family Delphacidae; genus Sogatella; species Sogatella furcifera. The sequence continues at coordinate 1,438,912 of CM029555.1, read as the reverse complement.
TCATCTCTGAGTATTCCAAATATTGATGGATTCTTGGCTAATTGATATGATAAATAGAGAGTTGGAAGTGAAATGCTTGTAATAATTATTGGCCTAAACTATAGAAACATTCCATACATGTCTACGTATAGTCTGTCCAAGCAAAGAAGACATCCTGGCAAGCTGGAAAATTTATTCCAAATCGTTCAAAATTGGTTCCAAAATTATTAATTTGTTCTCAAATTGTGGATCAGAATGTTCCCTACAATTCGTGACCAATAAAATAATCTCTGAACCAATATTTACTGAGCTGAAGCCATTCTCCCATCTTGCCAAAATGTCTTCTTTGCTTGTACATACTATATCATGAATTCTACATGATAATTAATACAATATTACTTATTAGTAATTGGACTGCTTTGAACACTAGTATCCTAATTATTGTTGGAATCTTTGTAAATTATGAATAGATAATAAGGAATGGAATGCTTCCATCCTTTGGTATGAAACTCAGAGACTCACATTGAATATAGGCCTATATTGTAGACATAAATTGGATTGCTTTGTTCATAATTATTCCGTCATACAATTTGGTTGAATTTGAGCTAATACTGTGATCAATTTGTGTTACCTATTATTATGTGAGGAATACTATTGTAGTATAATTTTGTCCAACAAAAGCATAGCTTCCACTATCAATAGGCAAAATACGACAGAATTATTATCATTATTTATAATTTATTCAAGAATAATAATAGGCCTAAAATTTAGGCCTATATGGTTAGTCTCTATATCTATAAAAGCGAAATGGCACTGACTGACTGACTGATTCATTCATTCATTCATCACCAGAACTAAAAATCCACTGAACCGAATGCGTTCAAATTTGGCTGGCATGTTCAGTTGGACGTTGAGACGCGCGCTAAGAACGGATTTTAGGAACTTTTCAAGGATACGCCAAATATTTAAGTCCTCTGGCAAGATGGGAAAATCACTCCAGCTCGGTCAATATTGGTTCAAAAATTATTGATTTGGTGTCAATTGCAGGAAACATTCTGATCTACAATTTGAGACCAAATCAATAATTTGTGAATCAATATTGACCGAGCTGGAGTCATTTTCCCATCTTGCCAGAGGCTCTTCTTTCCTTGGCCAGACTATAAATGTAAGTTGCCCAGAAGGAATGAGTGGATAGGTTTGTTCTTTAATGTTTCAAATATTATTATTTATTTATTTATCATTACAATTGCGACTTAAAAGCAAAGGTAATAAGTGGATGATGATGTTTACATATAATAGCGAATGAATGATGATTGATGAGTCTATTAACAGAGTCAAAACAATTTCTTTCTTCTTCTTCTTCTTCTTCTTCTTCTTCTTCTTCTTCTTCATCTTCTTCTTCTTCTTCTTATTCTTTTACTTCTTCTTTTTCTTCTTCTTCTTCTTCTTCTTCTTCTTCTTCTTCTTCTTCTTCTTCTTCTTCTTCTTCTTCTTCTTCTTCTTCTTCTTCTTCTTCTTCTTCTCTCTTCCTTTTCTTCTTGCAGGCGAGCGAAGCTCCTCCTCCTCTTTTCTCTTCTTCTTCTTCTTCTTCTTCTTCTTCTATGATGAATCTATTCAATGGAATTAATGCGATTAATCAAGAATCTGATAATCAGAACTGATGTTATCCTGAATATTAATCTCGATTTATATTCCTTTATAGTCTCAATTACATTCCTTCCATTCATATACCATACACCAATACCGCCCTCGGATAAATATGTACACTATCCACTCATCCAAGCTCAAACCCATGTCTAGCAGTAAAGAAATTACGATCTCTGAATTTCCTCTCTCTTTCTATATCCCCATTATAACAGTATTCTGTCTCTTTCTTAAGTACTAAAATCCAGCTGAGCCCATCTACCCTAATTCAGTTCACAAATAATGCAATACTGGAAAATGTCTGACAAATAGAAAAAAGCAATAATATTCTCCGTCTTTTTCCAATCACCCAACTGACTGAATATAGTCTGTGCAAGCAAAGAAGACATTCTGGCAAGATGAGAAAATAACTCCCATTCAATCAACATTGGTTCGAAAATTATAAATTTGGTTTCAAATTGTAGATCAAAATGTTTCCTACAATTGGAGACCAGATTTATAATTTTTGTAGCAATATTGACCGAGCTGGAGTCGTTTTCTCATCTTGTCAGAATGTATTCCTTGTTTGCACAGACTGTACTAACAAACAGTGAGACTATTGTCGACAGTGAAAATCGAGAGAAGAATCCAAAACAGACTCACGGGTAGAGGAAGTGGAGAAAGAGGAGACGAGGAAGAAGAATAAGAGGAAGAAGAAGAAGAAGAAGAAGAAGAAGAAGAAGAAGAAGAAGAAGAAGAAGAAGAAGAAGAAGAAGAAGAAGAAGATGAAAAATAAGAAGAAAAAAAAGAAGAAAAGAGGAGGAGAAGGAGGAGGAGGAGAAGGAGAAGTAGAAGTAGAAGTAGAAGGAGAAGGAGAAGGAGGAGGAGGATGAGAAGGAGGAGGAGGAGGAGGAGGAGTGGGAGGAGGAGGAGGAGGAGGATAAGGAGGAAAAGGAAGGGCCCATCGTTGAAATGGACCAATTGAAGAGCTTTTTTGGCAACTGATCTCGAGAAGAAGAAATCTCCAGCAAGCAGTCTGAGAAAAGCAAGCTGAATAGGGAACACTGTTGTTATTCTTATTTCTCTTTGTTTTTCTTCATTTTCTCCGTTTTATTCTTCTCTTTATTGTTGTTTAGTTAAAAGGCGGCACATAGCAGGCGTCGTTTTGTTTTGACAATTTTTTCTTCAAAAGCTCTTCTACTTCTGTTCTGTCTTCTTACTGCTTTTTTTTATTCTTCCTTTTTCTTTTTCATCTCTTAATTCCAATCTTGTAATTCTTCTTATCTTTCTTATCGATTCCACGCTTTTGTGATTGTATTTTTCTCTTCCAAGCAAATTAATAATAATAAATAATTTAACATGTTAATGTCTTTAACGTTCTTTTCGAATTCCTCATCAATTCCTTTTGTCTTTTCACTCACAATTTTTTCATTTATCTTCTTCATATTTCACATGCTCTTCAGAGTAGATACGGCATCATCTATACAATTTTAAATTACTCTGTTATACTAAGACAATGTCAGTATTAGGATGGTATATTATACAGGGTGTTTCAGGAGGAATGTGCAATACTTCTCAGGCTGATTCCTCACACCAAGTAGACAAAAAAGCTCCATGGGACCAACCCCCAAAAACGCTTTGTTACCGAGATAACAATGGCGGAAAATTGAGATTTTTCAAAATATATTATTTTTCTAATTTTTTAGAGGCTTAAGTCAGGTTCTGAAATAATCAATTCCTATGTAAAATTAGCTGAGGAATTCAATGAAACCAGTGTTTGTAACTTAACGGTTATTGAGATAATTGGGAAAATATGCTAAAAAACGCCATTTTTCAACAATAAGGGTTATAACTGGATAAGGAATCATAAAATTGTATTTTTTATTAATGGAAGTTGAAGAGAGTCGGATTCTAAACAAAAAGTTCAATGGCGGCGATTGTGTAAATCTTACCCAAATCTCAGAAATAGCGATCAAAAATCGCAAAATCGCTACTAAACACAAATTTATCATTTGTCCTAAGTTTTGTCAATTTTTTTCCGAAATTTGGGTAAGATTTACACAATCGCCGTCATTCTAGCATATTTTTCCCAATTATTCAATAACAGTTAAAGTTACAAACTGGTTTCATTGAATTCCTCATTCAATTTTACATAGGAATTGATCATTTTAGAACTAGAGTGAAGCCTCTAAAAAAATAGAAAAAATAATATATTTTGAAAAATCTCAATTTTCCGCCATTGTTATCTCGGTAACAAATAAGCGTTTTTGGGGGATGGTCCCATGGAACTTTTTTGTCTACTTGGTGTGAGGAATCAGCCTGGGAAGTATTGCACATTCCTCCTGAAACACCCTGTATATTAGTATATTCCTAGTACGGTCTCAAGTAAATCAAACTGTTTACCTTCAAAGTTTAAAATATAAAAAATTGGACTCTTGGCATAAACCACATGGCATATTCAACCTCATATCAATAATTATATTGGGCTTTTAAAATTCTAGATGGAAATTTTTCATACTTTAATTTATATTAATTGAATACATCATTCCAAGTAGATATTGTGATTCGTCAGCTACTCCACTGGCGGCTCGTGCCCACGAAACAGGTGAAGTTCTGTACTGTAAAAGATACGGGAACTTCACCTGTTTCGTGGATACGAGCCGCCAGTGTATGATACTCAAGAGATGAAGAGAATGAACAGAGTGGAAGAGAAGAAAATATGTTGGAAAGAAAAAGAACAATCTGAAAATAATAGAAATGTAAGAAAATACGATAAAGTTGGATGATCAAAGAAATGTTGGAGAATTGAAATGGAAGCAATCACAATAATATGTTGATGAAAGAATAGGGGAACGAAGACAGGTTGATAAAAGGGGAGTAATCAGAGATATAAATACGAGGAGAAGTAGAAGAAAAATGGAAAGTGAAAAGAGAAGAATAAGGAGGACAAAGCAGAGAGGAAGATAACAGATTCGTTCAATTTGCCAGAAACAATTTGTGCGTTGAGTAAATATGGAGCCTATGCTGGAAATACAACGGCTGATATAGTCCTTCCAAACAAAGAAGACATTCTGGCAAGATTGGAAATGACTCCAGCTCAATCAATATTGGTTCAAAATTCACAAATTTGGTCTCAAATTGTAGATCAGAATGTTTTCTATAATTTCAGACCAAATTTATAATTTTTGAACAAATATTGATTGAGCTGAAGTCATTTTTCCATCTTGCCAAAATGTCTTCTTTGTTTGGATTGACTATAGAAAGAGCGTCCTCTGTGTAGGAATAGAGAAGGATGGAGAATAGGGAGTACAGTGCAGATAGAAAGAGATGGAGTGATAAAGGAATAGAAAGCAGTGTGTAATGGCGGAATTCTGCACTGCAAAAAGGAATGCTGATGCCTAAGATAAATAAGATTTATCAGATTGTTTCTCCACTGATATTTATTTCGTAAAGCGATTGCTCGATTCAATTGAAAGATAGAAGTCTTTCCCTCCTCCTTCTCCTCCTCCTATTCCTCATCCTTCTTCTTCTTCTTCTTCATTTCTTCTTCTGCCTCACAATCTGAATTGAAAGATAGAAGTCTTTCCCTCCTCTCCTACTCCTACTTCCCCTACTTCATCCTACTCTTCTTCTTCTTCTTCTTCTTCTTCGTCTTCTTCTTCTTCTTCTTCTTCTTCTTCTTCTTCTTTCTTCTTCTTCTTCTCTTCTTCTTCTTCTTCTTCTTCTTCTTCTTCTTCTTCTTCTTCTTCTCCTCCTTCCTCTTCTTCTGCATCACAATCTGAATTTAAAGATGAAAGAATTTTCCTTCTTCTCCTACTTCTTCTCCTAATTCTTCTTCTTCCTCTTCTTCTTCTTCTTCTCCTCCTACTTCTTCTTCTCCTCCTACTTCATCTTCTTCTTCTCCTTTCTCTTCTTCTCCTCCTTTCTCTTTTTCTGCATCACAATCTGAATTTAAAGATAGTAGAATTCTCCTTCTTCTCCTACTTCTTCTCCTAATTCTTCTTCTTCCTCTTCTTCTTCTTCTTCTTCTTCTTCTTCTTCTTCTTCTTCTTCTTCTTCTCCTCTTCTTCTTCTTCTCTCTTCTGCATCACAATCTGAATTTAAAGATAGTAGAATTCTTCTTCTTCTTCTTCTCCTCTTCTTCTTCTCTTTTCTTCTTCTTCTTCTTCTTCTTCTTCTTCATCTTCTTCTTATGCTTCTTCTTCTTCCTTCTCCTTCTTTTTTCTTTTTTTAGTCTCTTTTTTCCCTCTAATACTTTATGCTTGTTTTGTTGTTTCAGTTTTGTCTAGACCTTGCCTTTCTTTCAGAGTGTTGTTTCACTTCGGCTTATCTCATAAAACTCCGCCGAATTTTGACAAATAATTCTAGTGTGATAAAAAGTCTGCTGTACTCTCTACCACTGGTGACTCGTACCCACGCACCACGTGAAGTGCTGTACAGTAAAAAATACAGGCACTTCACTTGTTCCGTGGGCACGAGTCGCCAGTGCTTTCTACTTGCCTCTCTACTTTTTCTACTTAATTTCTAGAATATCTAATTCATATATACATTCATAATTATATAGATAATATACGAAAATATCTTCTCCTTGTAATCATTTGGCTATCAGAGAATTCAGTAAAATTTCGATTTTGAACTGCTGAATAATTGTAGAATTGAGGTCTGAGCGATGACAAGGTTTTTCAATGTCTCTAATTTTGTGTTATGTTCAGCATATTTTGTTGTATGCCTTATCCTTTACTTGTTATTCATTCTCGAGATTATATCGAATAAAGTTATCAATAAAGTTATCAATTGGGTGGCTCGTTGGAGGAGTGGTAAAGCGCCGGTCTGATAACCAGGTGGACCCTGGTTCAAGTCCCAAGCGGGGAAACAATTTTTGACCACAGCACAATCACATAAATACGGCCACCCCGTCTTTCGGAGGAGACGATAAGCCGTCGGTCCCGACTACATAAAAAAAAGTAGTCGTCATCTATCATCCATTTCATTACCCACGCACAAGCCTAAGAGCTCATGTGGGCTTCACCCTCATAAACAAAACAAAAACAAGTTCTAATAGCTGGGGGATAATCCTCTCTCTGGATAATGACAGCTTTAATAATAATATAATAAGTTTTATTTCGTCATGAACAAAAATTACATTTTTAACGGTACACAATACAACTCACAATGCATATGATACAAATTAAATGGCAAATAAAATAGCAGCAAAATCGATAAGAAGCTTCCAACAAAATAAATACATAATTAAGATAATTCTTATTATGAACCAATTTTATCACTGTATGGTAAAGTATGCCAAAATAATTAATTGACAAAATAAGAAACATGTATTGCATCGACCATATTGGTCACGTCCGCAATACAGGAGTGCATTTATTGCTCTCTTCTAGATTGATACAATTTGGAACAAGACAAGATAATGTGATGCATCTTTTTACAAAGTTAAATCTTTCAAAACAGCTCTAGCAAGACGTCATCAACCGTTTGATCATATTTTGTGCAACAATTCTCTAGTCTACGAAATCGTTCCACCCAATATGAGACACAGCCAAACCAAGGACGCTAGACAGTTTTTTTAGTCATTTTTTCGTTGTCATCCCGATTGAAATAGAATCACAAAGGGATCCCATGACGTCACGTCTGGAGAAAGAGTGCTCCAAATTAGTTGTTTCCATCTCTGTCTAACACTAGGGAAGCAGTCTGATTGGATGTTTCCGTCTTTGTCTTACTCATGGCAACAGCTGTTAACATCTCTGTCTTTTCCATAAGATTATAATATGTATCTTTCTTTGTCTCTCACATGAGACTAGACCACTTGTTTACATCTCTCTCTCTTTCACATAAGATAATTTGTTCCTATCTTTCTCTTACGCATGAGATTATTCGTTTCCATCTTTGTCTTACGAATGATATAATTTGTTTCCATTTCTCTCTTTCGCATGAAATGCTTTGTTATAGTCAGTCCAAGCAAAGAAGACCCTCTGGCAAGATGGGAGAATGACTCCAGCTCGGTCAATATTGGTTCAAAATTTATCAATTTGGTCTCAAATTGTAGAAAACAATTCGATCTACAATTGAGACCACATTTATAATCCTTGAACAAATATTGATCAAGCTGAAGTGATTTTCTCATCTTGCCAGAGGGTCTTCTTCGCTTGGACACACTATACCTACCATCTTTGTCTTTTGCGAGAAATACAATTGTTTCTATCTCAGTCTCTCGCATGGCATGCGGTCTATTTCGAAGGCTCTATTCTTGTGAGGGCCTGATTGTTGCAATCTATATCTGTCGCAAGTATGGTCTGTTTAAGCAAAGAAGACATTCTGGCAAGATGGGGAAATGACTCCAGCTCGGTCAATATTGGTTCAAAAATTTCGAATTTAGTCTTGAATTGTAGGAAACATTTTCATCTACACTTTGAGAATAAATTTATAATTTTTGAACCAATTTGACCGAGCTGGAGTCATTTTCCATCTTGCCAGAATGTCTTCTTTGCTTGGAATGACTATACTAATGTGTGTTAAAAACAGTCAACATTGTTTTTAGAGTGTGTTCTTCTCAGAGCTTGGTGTCGAGGAACTAAGGAGTTTTAAAATAGTAACCTAAGATGTTCAATAATAGTAAACTTACTTTTTAGGGTCGGTTTCTCCAAATACGTTTAACTGAAATTTTAGTATAAACTATCAGCTGTCAGTGTATCGTCACTTTTATTAACTTGTGTTTCAATTGAGCCAGCTGATGGTTTAATCCAAAATTCAGATTAACTTTTCTGGAGAAACCGTCCCTTATTGTATTAATAATACTCTTCTGAAGCCAAATAGTTTAGAGGCTTCGTCCGCTCCATGTGCGCTCCAACAGCTGATATTGTCAATCAGAAATGTGATTTGAATGAAGTTGCCTTTATATTGTAATATAATAATCATATGTTGGAAACCAGTTGTTTGAATCAATCTACATAATTTAAAGATCATTTTGTCATCATCATCTTATTCCATTTCAGTTTGTTTCAGTCAATAAAAGCCATTATTCTAGCTCTTTAATGGTTTCTATTTATTAGATATTGTTTATGAAATCAAATTCGACAATCAATGAGGTCACCTTCTTGAACACAATGATGACTTTAAATCAGCTGTTATTAGTATTTACGTCACGTACAACGAACAGACGAAACCGCCTAACGTTTTGTCATCAGCTATGATAGTTTTAAACATAGAATTGTTTTGAGGTTGATGTGTGATAAACATGAATTATGAGAACCATTTATTCACTCTTGAAAATGGCTCTAGAACGCCGAAACATGTTGTGAAAAATAAAAAAATAAAAAAGTACTTTTATGTGAATTATTTTGAAGTTTTAATGAATTATGAGCTATGAGCTTGAAAATAAGCTCCGTCAACTCTAAAAGTTGGACGTGGCATCAACATAAGTGATTGAATTTGATGAATTATACACATAATCAATATGACTCAATACAATAGGCTAATATTCAATAATAATAAAAGATTCTCAGATTCGATTGTTCCGTATGATCCGTGTATTATCTAGAGTATCTTCTTGAAAAAAAGAACCAAACCATTAAACAATGATAAACTCTTTCCTTTGATCAAAAATATTCACGGGCGATTTTTTCCTTTAGAAAACCTGATTGACAAATTCAAAGAGAAAGCGGTCTTATTATTGTCATCATCATCATCATCGTCATTATCATCATCCAAATAATTTCACTTGAACATTGAAACAGGTGGTGAGGAAGAAGCAAAACAATAAAAAGTAGAAGATTGAAGAGAAGAACAGGAAGAAGAAGAAGACTAACAAAAATAAGAAGACGGTGACGCCAGAGTTGGAACCACAAAAAAAAAACAATATTAAATGATGAGAGAGAAGTTAAAAAAAACTGAGAGAAATAACAATAATAATAACGCTGGATAAAAAGCAATAGTATTGTTCAGGGGTTTGGGACAGTTCATTAGTGAGTTTTCACAAAGTTTTGGGAAGCGAAGAGGAGGGAGAAGAAGAAGAAGAAGAAGAAGAAGAAGAAGAAGAAGAAGAAGAAGAAGAAGAAGGAGAAGAAGAAGAAGAAGAAGAAGAAGAAGAAGGAGAAGGAGAAGAAGAACCCGATCGCTGTCCCTCTAACAAGAGTGTTGTGATGATAGAAAGGAATTGAGCTCGAAAGGACGATTTTGTGTGAGGACAGGAAAGAGAGTCCTTCGAGATTTTAGAGAGAAAGTGGAAAAGGGAGTTGTAAGGGAAGGTGAGGGAGTGGTGGAGGGGTGAGAGTGTACTGTAAATTGAAAGCAATAGTTTTGTAGCAAGTTCATAGTTAGATAACAGGAATACATAAAAATGGTAAATTGTGATGTCTCATTGTAATACCTCCAATTAATTATTCAAGGTTATATAGTTTGAGGGGTTATAGTTTGACAAGGTTGATATAGTTTCACAATCAGATAAGACCTTCAATTCCTTATATTTCTGTAATACTGTACCTTATATTTTCTGTAATACTTTAGTTATAACTTCAATTCAAGTTTTGCATTGATAGTTTTGCAATCAGAGAATTTCGATAAGCAAGATTAGAATTAATAAAATTGACTAAGAATAATCCAAATCGATAATTTTTGGGATTGTTCAGCTTTGGAAGCAAAAATAGAACAAGCTTGAAAATATATTTTTAAATCTCAAATTGAAATGAATTGAAACGTGATAATGAGTAAGTTATCAACAAACATTACATTTTTCAAACATACTACGAACAAGTGAGCGGATTTCAAATTTTCAGTCCCAAAGTGAGATATATTTTTTCTCCACTAAAATATTCATGGAATTGAGCAATTTTGGAAATTGGCATGACTATCTTTTCAATCTAACATTCAACGAAATCAATCTTCTACTGCTCAAAACATGATGAGCTCATGATCCAGGGTTTGCTGCCATCTTTTGGCAGAGTTCCAAACTCATTTCGTGAGCCAATCGAGTGAAAGAAGGCGGAGCTTGGAGACATGTATTTGTAAAAGGCGTGGCTCGAATCTTGATTGTGATTGGCTAGCTCTGATACCAACTAAATATTGAGAAACTCATCGTAGGTCTACTTGACATGAATGTGAAAAGTTTTTGATAATGGAATTCACATTGAACCATCCGTCTGGACAGTCAGTTTTTTCTTCTCCATTTTTTTTCACGAAAGCAATCGTGACTTTTCGCAATTAGAGATAGAGTTGAAAAAATAGAGAGAAGAAATTTCAAGAATGAAAGAGAAGATGCTGACTTGGTTGACATAAAAGCAGAGAATTGTCAGCCTCTATTTTCCTGTACTAAGGTACAATAGGTCAGCTGTATTATATTGCTTGTAATACAAGAATTCCTTGTTAGAGAAAAGTGAAAGCGATTGTCCAAACCAGAAGATGGGAAGAGGCAGAATTATGTTTTGAGTCACTTTCTGCTTGGGAACAGGCTGACAGCACTTTGTTCATATCCCTCTTCCTCTTCCTCCCCCTCCTCCTCCTCCTACTTCTCCATCTCATACTCCTCCTACTTCTCCTCCTCCTCCTCCTCTCCTCCTCCTCCTCCTCCTCCCTCCTTCCTCCTCCTCCTTCCTCCTTACGACTCTTCTTTCTTTTCATTATTATTTTTGATAAGTTTGACCTGAACTGGCCAAACAAACCGTCTTTTTTACCACTCTCCATATTTTCTGGATTTTTCGATATTCTACTCTTTTCTACCAATAATGTTTCCTCCTTCTTCATCCCTTCTCTATCCATCTTTCTCTTCATCTCTGCCTCTTTTCTTATTTTTCAATGTCTCTAATCTTCCATTCTCCTTCTTTCAATCCTTTCAATTTTCCATGTCTATTCTAATCCATCCTTCCTTCTTATCATAGCCTATTTCTCTTCATGTATCTTTCTGATCTCTAATTTCTATCCTCATATCATTCATCCTTTTTTTCTCTTTATGATTCAATCCTTCTTCCACCTCCCACGCATTCTTTTGGACTCTCTTATTTCCCATTTCTTAATCTCTTCCTCCTTCTCATTCACTGATTTTTTTTCTCATCGTATTTACATTTGATTGTTATATCATCCTATTCTTCCACTTTCTCAATTATTGTTAAATTTTGTGTCTTAGGCTATAACTTTCTTCTTAACTTCCCTGTTCTTTCGACTTTTTCCTTCTTCTTTCTTCTTCTTCTTCTTCTTCTTCTTCTTCTTCTTCTTCTTCTTCTTCTTCTTTCTCTTCTCCTTTCCCACTCTCTCTCTCTTCTTCATATTATTACCCTTTTCATCCTCACCTTACTTCGCTTTCTTTTCTGCACCACATCATCCTCCTCTTTCCTCTATCGTTTCTCTTCGTTCATTTATTCATATTATTCTCCTCAATGACTCTCCTTTAATTCTCTTCCTTTTCTTTTTCAAATTATTTTTTTCCTTCTCTCTAACTTTCATTCTCTTTTCCATATCATCCTTCTCCTCTCCCTCCCACTTCTTACCGTTCTCCTCCATGTATTGTCCTTCTTATCTCTCCCTCTCCCTCCACTTTATTCTTTTCTCATATTATCTTTCTTCTCTCTCTCCTACACCTCTTCACTCCTCTTAACTATTTTATAAAATAGTTGAAAGACTCAAATTAATTAAAATGTTGAGAAAAAATGACTTTTCTTCCAAATATTATTCTTCTCACTTCTCTCGTATTCCACATCCTCCTATTCCCCATATCATACCTTATTCTCTTCTCCTTCCCACCTTTCCTTCTCACCATCATCCCCCAATAATTCTGCCCACAAAATCAGCCCAGCAATAAGCGGAGATGTCAACGAAAAACATTTTATTAGTTATTGCTAATAGGGAGGTCAGCTTCAGCCCTCCGCCGATAGAGTGCGCTGCACGCCACAGCAAGATGTCAAAAGCAGAAATCAATTCTACCATTGTTCGGGTGGTCCAAAAGTCCTTTTGTCCTTTTTCTCTTTTGACAACTTTTAACCCCCTTTCACGACCAACTTCTCATGTGTCACACACCGATTTTCGCTCTGATTTCTTTCTCTTCTTCTTCTTTTTCTCCCCATTTTTCCTACTATTATTAATTTTCTTCTTTCAATTCTTTTTTTTCTCTACTTTTTCTTCTTAATTATCTACTTCTCATCTCATCCTCCTTCTTCTTCTTCTCCTTCATCTGCTTCTTCTTTTCTTCTTCCTCTTCTTCTTCTTTTTCTTTTTCTTGTTCTTGTTCTTGTTCTTCTTCTTCTTCTTCTTCTTCTTCTTCTTCTTCTTCTTCTTCTTCTTCTTCTTCTTCTTCTTCTTCTTCTTCTTCTTCTTCTTCTTCTTCTTCTTCTTCTTCTTCTTCTTCTTCTTCTTCTTCTTCTTCTTCTTCTTCTTCTTCTCCTTCTTCTCCTTCTTCCTCCTCCTCTTCTTCCTCCTCCTCCTCCTCCTCCTCCTCTTTTCTTCTCCTTCTTCTTCTTCTTCTTCTTCTTCTCCTCCTTCTTCTTCTTCTTCCTTTTCTCCTCCTCCTTCTTCTTCTCCTCTTCCTCCTTTTCCTCCTCCTCCTCTCTCCTACTCGACCTCCTCTCCTCCTCCTTCTCCTTCCTCTTCTCCTCCTTCTTTTCCTTCTCTTCTCCTCTTCTTCCTTCTCCTTTCCTCCTCTTCCCTCCTCCTCCTCCTCCTCTTCTCTCCCTCCTCCTCCTCTTCTCCTTCTTCTCTCTCTCCTCCTTCCTCCTCTCCTCTCTCCTCTCCTCCTCCTCCTCCTCTCCTCCTCCTTCTCTCCTCCTCCTCCTCCTCCTCCTCCCTCCTCCTTCCTCTTCCTCCTCCTCCTCCTCCTCTTCCTTCTCTTCCTCCTCTTCTTCTCTCTCCTTCTCTTCTTTTCTACTTCTTCTCCCTCTTTTCTTCATCTTCTTCTTCCTTCTTCTTCTTCTCCTGTTCTTCTTTCACTTCTTATTCTCCCTATTATTCTTTCTTCCTTTTCTTCCCATTCTTTTTCCTTTTCACCCGCCTGCACTTGAGAGCTCGAGTAGCCTACGCCAGATGAGATTTTCGGAATCAGGTGCTCGAGTTTTTCCAAAGCTTTTCGGTATTGGTCACTGCTTGTTGTTTCCCTATACTTGTGAGATTCGCTTTGGAAAACGTGGATTGGAAATGAAATGTTGACATTCCAACTTTTTACTGGTTTGAGTAATGTATAATATAGGCCAATGCCGGGTTTTTCCAAGCACACTCAAAGTTGAGGGACCCTCAAATTTTGATAAACAGCTGACATTTTCTATGATAAGTATAGGAAATGTAGTAGTCCCTCAAATTTATGAGCATAAGAGTTTACTGATAGTTAAAAACTGCACAGGAATCAAACTATGGAATTCGTCTCTGTGAACGCCAATTACAACATAATGAGATTCGGAATACTACTTCATTCATTCCAATTGATAGTAAGAATGATATGGACTGGAAATGAATAATAGTACGCCATTCAATCAATAATTATTATTATCTCCTCATTTGATCTGATTATCATCTTTTGAGCATATAAAAACTAGCCGGCAGACTCGCTCCGCTCGCCTTCTCCGCCTAGCGAGAGGGCTCCGCCCCCTGGACCCCCGACAGTATAGGCAGTGTGAGTCAGAACCTCTTTCAGTGTCAGCTGAGACAAACAGGCTTGCTTCGCTCGCCTGCAAATTCCGTTCAGAAGGGATTCGAAATTTATTGAGCACAACATTGAAACTTGATTCAACATCTTCCAAATTAGTTCATCTATAATCTCGCTGGACCATTGAATTTAGAGTTAGGATTGGACGTATCAAGGCGGAAGATATGCAACCCGCAACACATCTACAATTTTGAAAACCTGATTACTGGTGTAATCTTGAAGGGATTGCAAAAATATTTTAACACAAAATTTCTAGATCTCATTTGAACTTGCTCACCAAATATCAAAATTTTCCACCAATTGGCTCTCGAAAAAAAGAGGAAAACGTCGAAAAACTCTAGAAAAACTAAAATATTTGGCGTATCCTTGGAACGTTTTCAAAATCCTTTCTTAGCGCGCGTCTAAACGTCCAACTGAACATGCCTTCCAAATCTGAATGCATTCGGTTCAGCGGAATTTTAGTTCTGGTGATGAATGAACGAATGAATGAATGAACGAATGAATGAATGAATGAACGAATGAATGAATGAATCAGTGCCATTTCGCTTTTATACATAGAGATAGCCGGCAGACTGGCTTCGCTCGCCTTCTAGTTCGGCTGATGAGTGAATGAATGAATGAGTGCCATTCCGATTTTATAGATTTAGATTATTCGTTTAGTTCTACTTTTCAATTTTGACTTAGTCATTAGTCAACCGCGATTATCTCAATTAGACAACTCATGTCTACATCACCATAAAAAAAACAAAAAACTCTTTTTTTTATCAGTATTTATCTAGAAAACAAATCAAAATATCCAAAGTGAATGACAGACATATCACGGAACAAGTCTAGCATCATTTCTGCTTTATTTCAATGTTATTCAATGCTCGTTTGCTCAAGATTCAGGGGGGGGGGGGATAAACTGAGGAGTTTGTAAACGTGGTTGAGGCTGATGGGGGGGGGCGATTTATGACAGCTACAATGACAGATCGTCCTGTATCTCCCATAAACTGAGACTGGCAGGCCCAGACAGTCATCAAAATGTCATTAACTCTTTGCCTGGGGGGGGGGGGTTGCTCTACTAAACAGGAGGTTCATTGGAACGGGGAGGGGGGGAATAGGAATTGAGTTGTGAATGCGGAGGGGGGGAGGGTAGAAAAAAGTCCAAATCGAAAACTGGACGTAAATCAACAGATTAGTGTAGCTTCAAGTAGAAACGTGAATTTCTTCCACTGGCGGCTCGTACTCAAGAAACAGGTGAAGTGTCTGTATCTTTTACTGTGCAGCACTTCACCGGTTTTGTGGGCACGAGCCGCCAGTGATTTCTCCCTAATGATGTTATGGTGTGTCGTTTTTTGATGGTCTTGGAACGAACTGTTTTTCTTATAAGGAGATTTCTTAGAGTTTCTTCATTGAATAGAGGATATTAAATGGAATTCAGTACTGCTAAGTGAGGCTTGAGAAGGAGAAAATGTTATTAATTTCTGATGAGGGATGTGATTTGATAGCAACAATTATTGCAGGTATTCTGAATTTAAACTTTTCTACAAAATTTTGGATGAAGTTCTAACTATAAATTCAAGATTTTTTTGTAACTTCCACATTAACAAAATCAACATTTTTCCTAAACCAAAAGCTCTTGTGTGGAGTTCTGCGAAAGTAATTCACCTTGTTTTGGACTTTTATGCATCAGAATTTAAAAAAGTAATGGTACAGGGTTTGCCTTGTTTTTCTATGAAATGGAAATATCAAGGACTAGAAAGTTCTTTCTACCACTCAACCTTCTATTCTAGAAGAAGTTTTGGGCTAACGCCTGTTTTTCTCTCCTTTCAGTGTATTAATTTGAAATAAATAAATAATATTAGTATTATGATTTGTGTTGTGATATCAATGAATAAAGTAGAGTAATGTAAAGTACGTAATTTTTTCCATGAATTGTGCTCTTTTCAGTTGGATTCAGATTTCTTCAAATTGATTCTCTAGTATTAAAGATGGGCAGAATTTCTATTAGTATAAAAATCTGCTTAGATTGAACTACTAAGCAGTGATACACAGTGATACACAGTGATTGTGTAATAGGCTACTCGGCTAAAAATGTTTTCAAATTATTTCAATATTTCAACCAAACTTTGCAAAGTTTGCAAAGCTCCATGTAGCTTTTTCACTGTTTGGTGATATCAGGCTGTATATTAACCTTCTAAACGCGAAATTGATCATGTTTTATACCCGGACTATCTATCTTGGAGTGTAAACCTCTAGCAGAAACTGAAATTTGAACATAACATGGAAATTTAGAACTATATCACTTATTTACAAGAATCCATCACTACTGCGTATCAGAAATCCCATGTGTAAAGAGGCCTTAATGATACAGAATTGAATGAGCCATAATCTGGTCGAACAACGAGAACGTTCTAGCAAGATACAAGAACGACTCCAGCTCGGTCAATATTGTTTCAAAAATTATAATCTTAATCTCATATTGTAGAAAACATGTCGTTTGAGATAAATTTATGAAAATATTGACTTATGCTGACCGAGCTGAAGTAATCTACCAATCTATAAACTCAACTTCCAATTGTAGAAAAAATCCAGTTTGGAATAAATTTTTAATCTTTAACTTATATTGACCGAGCTGAAGTCATTCCCCAATCTTGCCAGAGTGTCTTCATTACTCGATCAGACTATACTAAGAAATGAATTGATGAATTATATTTATAATTAATAAATTATAATACTAAAGTAATTATTTAATTATACTAAACTAATACTAAATACTAATATTAACTAATATTGATACTTATACTAATATTAATACTAAACTAATTATTATAATTATAATACTATAATTATAATTATAATACAAAAGTGATGAATTCACAAATACCAGATCCAACCATGGAGTTAACCAACAACTCTCAAAGCAAAACCAATCGATCATCTCTTAACAGTAATTGAAGCCAATTACTTTGAACCAACTTTACAAATACTACAAACTTGAAAGGGCAGCAATAGACTTACTTCAAAGAGTTGGATCAGACTTTTGAAGGACTTTGATAAGTTGGACGTGAAGTACCACTTCGGAAAAAGTTGAACTGAGCATCTTCCAGGAAAGCCAACGGTTTTAAGTTGATCTTTTGATTGCAAGTTGGTGGTGTACTTTCAGCTTCAATGGATTATATTGGACTTGAGAAAAAATAAAGCTGTTTATTTATCATTTAAATTCTAAATTTATTTTTTATCATAACAAATTGATTTTTTTAGCTACATTACTGCTCAGTTGGAAAATAAATTTTGTCTGTTTTAATTTCTCATTCATGAATGTTGTGCAATGGATGGTACATAATGAATACAAAAGCCACTGGCGGCTCGTGCATACGAAACAGGTTTACATTAGCAAAGTATGTACCTACAATATCTATATAAGGATTGTTTTTGTATATTATTCCTCATCTACTGTATATTATTTATTCATTTTTATCCTCCGGAATTCCATATATTATTGCAATGAGTACTCGTACATAGATAACATAACTTATGATATCTGTAGCATTATATTCATTCATATCAAAAAGCTCTATAAAGTTCAAAAATCTCCGTGTACAATATACATGTATTCTATATATTACACATCCATCTATCATGAAGCTCCACAGTACTTGAAATATACTGGACATTGAAAAAGCCAACAATTTTTTCCTTCTAAAAATTATTCTTCATCAACGCTGATTGATGAATGAATTTTTAAATTCTGCTGACAGTCAAAAAGAATAGTGATCACAATAAATTGGCAATGCAAAATTCACAAATTGAAGCTCTGTTCATCAGAATACCGTCAGAAGCTGAGTGAAAAAAATTTTGAACGATGTAAAAATTGTAATTCAGACAGGGAAATATTGATGCCCGCCGGTTAAATTGTGGTGGCTGTTTCAGAATTTATGTTGAAATGTTGGAGCTCGTGCTATCTGATCAACACAGAAAGCTTGGTAGATTTTTATTCCCTTGCTTACTTAGTATGAAGTGCTGTACAGTAAAAGATAATGACACTTCACCTGTTTCGTGGGTGCGAGCCGCCAGTGCTACTGTACTGTATTCTCTCTTTTTCTTGGTTTTTTATAGAATTAGAGCTAAACTGGAACTGATTGATGAAATGGTATAGCTCTAGCTGGTATTACGCGGTATTATTCCGAGATCACATGAAATTACAAAATCTCATCTCTTCTCATTAAAATAATTGAAATATTACTATTATTATAATGAAGAGAATAAATGTTCCTATTATCATGTTATAAAAATATTACTGTGTAATACCGGCCTCTATTATCGATGTTGCATATTATTGAACGAATATTTTTGATTAAAATAATGTTTTGTAGACTTATGCAGAATTTGAATGGGACTATTCCGATTCTATTGGGCTGATCGATATTCCCTCTAATTGATTGTCCTAAGGATTAAAACAGGCTTTGATAAGAGGACATTCCCAATCATTGTTACCATTTTTATTGAATTCTATCGAATAAACAAATGGATGAATGAGTTTCTGTATTTGTTGAGTAATTTTGTAATATTTTTTTGGATATATTTGAGAAAAAATGTAATACTCGTATAAGAGCTCTGCTCTATAGATGGATCTCTGCTACTGCGAATAACTGCTCCATTGGCCGAAGAGCTGAATAGTTGAAGAGTCTGTCCAAGCAGAGAAGACCCTCTGTCAAGATGGGAAAATGACTACAGCTTGGTCAATATTTGTTCAAGAATTATAGATGTGGTCTTAATAGTAGATCAAAATGTTTCCTACAATTTGAGACCAAATTGATAAATAATTTTTGAACCGTTATGAACCGAGCTTCAGTCTTCCTCCCATCTTGCCAGAGAGTTTTCTTTGCTTGGACAGTCTACATGAAAAAGTAGAAAATACTTATTTTTCATGTATTGTATAAAGTGAATTGTTTTGTACGGATACAGAGGATAAACTTCATTTTTTGCACGAGGAAGGCAAAACAAACCCAAACTGAAGCTTAAATTACAATATATAAATATATCAATGGAGGGCTAATAATTATCATGCTGGCCAATTGCACAGACCCTCATTAAACAAACAAACAAACGAACAAACATCATTGGCGGCTCGTGCCCACGAAAAAGGTGAAGTGCTCGTATCTTTTACTGTACAGCACTTCACCTCTTTCGTGGGTACGAGCCACCAGTGACAAACATACATAAGAAGCATCTGGCCTATTGTGCAATTTATTGTCAATAATATGGGATAGTACATTTACAAGTATATTTACGTTGGAAATGTGATGTCAGTGTTCAATTTAAACTGTAGAAAGTAAGCTGAAAAAATTTTTAGGCCATTTCGTACGCCTCTTGTGAGTGATGTAAACTATCAACATATGATAAATTTTTTTTTAACGTATGATGTGAAGCATCTTCTGTCTCTTGTGATTCCGAAAACATTATCATTAACTATAGCATTGAAAATCAATTTAGGCATAGCTAAATTACAACTTTTATTGACAACATCAGCTGTTGGAGCACACAAGATGCAAACAAAACCGCCTAACTTTTCGTAGTCAACTATACAATGCATACTTGATAGACAAGCTTGAAAAATTTCGGAGCAAATTCTCAATGCTGGTAAAACAACTCATTCTAACAACTTCTGTTATAGCCTGTCCAAGCAAAGAAGACCCTCTGGCACGATGAAAAAATAACTCCAGCTCGATCAATATTGGTTCAATAATTATTGATCCAGTCTCAATCGTAGGAAACATTCTGATCTACAATTTGAGATCAAATCAATATTTTTTCAACCAATATTAACCGAGCTGGAGTCATTTTCTCATCTTGCCAGAGGGTCTTCTTCGCTTCGACAGACTATATATACTGTTATTTTCTGTACAACTCAGAGGAAAATCATCGCAGAGTGAAAATTGTAACAAACCTTGACATGAGTGAAGTCGTTTGAGGCAAGTGAGGAAAGTTGAGGCTGATGACCGCGCTGAGGAGAAAAATAACGGTGAGGGGCCAAAGTGCCGTGAGGAGGGGGAAGTGAGGAAATGAGGTAATGGGGAAATGGGGAAAGTTGAGGAAGAATTTCAGTGAGTGAGTGAGTGAGTGTGACCCGGTTTGTTAGTGTGGGTGAGTGAGTGAGTGTTAATGGATATGTGCGAAAATGAGTGAGTGTATGAGTTAATAGTGAGAGCGAGGGAGAGAGATTAGATTAGATTACTTTATTCAATTAGATAACAAAATTCGGCTTAGATTATACATTGTAATATAAATGAGTAAAACAAAATTATCCTATAAATTTCACAAAATTAATAGAGACTTCTAGTAAAAATACGAAAAACGGTGATGTAATGAATGCAAAATTCATACAGATTTTAAATTGGAGGTTCTGCAAAATGAATAAGGAGTGTAAGTTATCTAAGTGAAAAGGCGAAGTTTAGACATATATATGTCCATTCTTGGGAAAGGATAATGAGTTTATCCTTCCCATTAACACTTGGCCTTCAGAGAGAGAGAGAGAGAGGGGGAGAGAGAGAGAGAGTGAATGAGTGAGAGTATATGTATGTAAGAAAGTTAGAAAGACAAATAGATAAAAAAGAGATTTATAGAAAAAAAGAGAAACGGTTTCTAAATTATTTATTCATACATCGAAATAACTACTTGAATTGCAAGGAAAGTAGGTATAAAGCCTGTGATATTCCTCTCCCAGAAATCATAATCATAAATCATAAAGTCAATATTCTCCAGAATGGGGTTATGATATAACAGCACTGAGTAAACACATCATTTTCAAACCAGGAATAACACTGAAATTTTGATTTTGGAATTATCTTGTCTTATCTTATCTTTGGGTAAATCTTGTATATGGTGTAGGAGAGATAAATACAGAGAGCAAGAAACATCTACCAAGAAAGATTAGATTAGATTAGATTAGATTTCTTCATTCATTTAGTTTACAACAAAATATTTATGCTTAGTTTCTAGATTACAAGAGTTACCATTAAATCCAATTATTCCATAATTCTTACAAGTAGCCCACACACTAATTTCGATATTTTACACTACACTTTTTACAGGTTATTCTATAATCTATTCAATGAGATAGGTTACATGTGAATGCAAAAATCATAGCACAATTATCCAAACAATATGTCACTTGCTTGCAATCTTACTTGTTGTGCATTAAAATATCTAAATGAATGGAAGGCGAAGTTTGGACATAAAAATGTCCATTCTTGGGAAAGGATAAGTATATCCTTTCCATTAACACTTGGCCTGTTCTGCCAAAGAGAGAGAGGAAAAGAGTGAGATAGAATAATTGGGATGAAGAGATGTAAAGGAGAGAAGAAAAGATGTTTAGAAAGAACAAACGAAAAAGAGATGTTCAGGAAAAAAGTGAGAATTATTCTATATTTGACATGATAGAATCTTGATAATTATTCAAAATTACGGGTTACACATAAATGAAAAAATCATAGAACAATTATCCAAATAATAACTCGCAATCTTACCTGTAGTGCAATAGAATATGTAAAAGAAAAGGCGAAGTTTGTACATATAGCCTACCCAAGCAAAGAAGACCCTCTGGTAAGATGGGAAAATGACTCCAGCTCGGTCAAAATTGATTCAAAAATCATTGATTTGGTCTCAAATTGTAGATCCGAATGTTTCCTACGATTGAAACCTGATCAATAATTTTTGAACCAATATTGACCGAGCTGGAGTCATTATCTCATGTTGCCAGAGGCTCTTCTTTGCTTGGACAGTCTATGGAAAATTCCATTCTTGGGAATATCTGAATATCTGACTATCTGTATATCTTCAAGTATATTATAGTATCCTCAAGTATATCTTTTTCACTTGGCCTTAGAAGAGTGAGAATGTGATAGACAATAAGAGAGAGAGAGGAGGAATGGACACAAAGAGAGAGAGAGTGAGTGAGAGAGAGAGAGAGAGTGAGTGAGTGAGAGAGAGTGAAAGAGTGGAGAGGTGATGATAGAAGAGTGGAAATGAGTATTAGTGTGAGTGAATGAAAGAGTGTCAGTGTGAGTGAGTGTGAGTGAGAGAGTGAAATTGTGTGAGTGAGGGTGAAGGTGAGTGAGTGAGTGAGTGAGTTTGAGAGCAGTGAGTAAGTACGGGCAATCAACTCCAGCATTATAGCTGAGATTGTTACTCAGCGGGCAGCAGACCCACTTTTCATTCTTCTTTCTCAACCGCTACTTCTTCTCCTATCCTGTTCTCCTTTTCTACATTTTCGTCATATTATCTCTCACTTCTCCATGTCTTTCATCACTTCTCTATGTCTCGTATGTCCTCATACTGTAATTTCTTTTCTCTATTATTTCCACGTTTTATTCAAAAATATTTATTTGGTTGTTCAATTTCATATCCAATCGTAATTCGAAAACGATTGTAGCTACTTTTTCACCTCTTCAAATAGTACCTGTTTTTCTATTCTTCTTCTACTTCTTCTTCTTCTTCTTCTTCTTCTTCTTCTTCTTCTTCTTCTTCTTCTTCTTCTTCTTCTTCTTCTTTTCTTCTTCTTCTTCTTTTCTTCTTCTTCTTCTTCTTCTTCTTCTTCTTCTTCTTCTTCTTCTTCTTTCTTCTTCTTCTTCTTCTTCTTCTTCTTCTTCTTCTTCTTCTTCTTCTTCTTCTTCTTCTTCTTCTTCTTCTTCTTCTTCTTCTTATTAATTCTCTCTCTTCTGTTCTACTATTCTTGTTCATCTCTCGTGATTTTGTTCTCTCTTCATTTGATTTTTCCTCTCTTCTTCCTGGCTTTATTTATTCTTACCTTTTGATCCTCACTCCTCTTCTTCTCTCTCTACCTTCTTATTCCTTTCCTTCTTTCTCCTCTGTGATAAGCTTTTTCTCCAGGTCCCTCTTCTTATCATTTCTTTCTCATTCGATTTTTCCTCCATCTTCCTTCTTGAACACATACAGTCTCTCTATTATCTCCTTCTTCTTCTTCTTCTACTTCTTCTTCTTCTACTTCTTCTTCTTCTTCTTCTTCTTCTTCTTCTTCTTCTTCTTCTTCTTCTTCTTCTTCTTCTTCTTCTTCTTCTTCTTCTTCTTCTTCTTCTTCTTCTTCTTCTTCTTCTTCTTCTTCTTCTTCTTCTTCTTCTTCTTCTTCTTCTTCTTCTTCTTCTTCTTCTTCTTCTTCTTCTTCTTCTTCTTCTTCTTCTTCTTCTTCTTCATCTCCTTCTTCTTCTACTTCTTCTTCTCATCCTCCTCCTCCTCCTAATACTATAATTTCCTTCTATTATTATCCTGCGAAGTTCTACTTCTACCTCTAGAATTTTTCTTCTTTCCACCTACAGCTTTATCTTTCCTTCCACTTCTTCTTATTCTCTCTTCCTTACACATTCCATGTTCTCCTCCATTCGTCCCATCTAATATTTCCCACTCTCTACTTATTCATCTTTTCCCCTTATCCTTATTCATTTCATTCTTCTTTTTCTTCTTCTCAGAACGACCTCCTTTCTTAGACGTTTGTTACTGGAAAAATCATGTTTCACGTCGAAAGTTCAACTCCCACCTCTGTGCTGGACAATTCTATCAACTTTCTCAATAGCATTTCTCAAGGTTCAACGTTCACCTCACTTTTCTACTCCAACAAGTTTCTCAACATTTTTATTCTTGGAGAAAAATTCGATGTTCTGGATTGAAACTGAACATTTTTATACATGGAGAAAAATTCGATGTACTGGATTGAGACTGAACATTTTTATACTTGTAGATAAACTCGGTGTTCAGGATTGACAGTCTCTTATATCCTCTGTAGCTTGTTGTAGAGCATTTTTCCTTCTTAAATAAAATACATTGTGTTAGGATTTTGACTTTTCGTCTCAAGAGAAACTTGAAACAATACGTATGATCTCATTTAATCAATCAATAGCTCTTCATTGTCATGAATAATTTGAAGATGTTTCTTTTATCTCTGTTTTTTTTTCATTTCAAATAACATGTAACACACTAAAAAAATATTGAAAAAGAGTGCTGTGATTATAGTTATTTGGAAATAAAAAACAATAATTTGAAAATTATTTCAACATTCTAAAATTATAAAAAACTCACCTTGTCATAGAACAAGCGTCTGAACAGAAAACAGTAGACTAGTGGAAAAAAAGTAAACTAATCAATAAAAAAATATATACAAGCTTGTTAGAAAGTTGTGAAGGTGATATTGTGGAAGTTATTACCAAACCACAGATTCATTAGAAACCTCGAAATCGCATTCTGTTGCTACACAATTATCAATCTCTGGTGAAATATATTGAACTGGAAATAAACAGCAGCTGTCTTTATCCCAAGGGACAAGCACCGCTATTGGTGGACGCTTGAACCAATCACAGTGAACGTTTGCCATTGGCCTAGAGAAGCCCCTCCTCGATTGTATGAGACGTGGCTGTTTTTTTACCAAGTATGAAGCATCGCTATTGGTAGACGCTTGAATCAATCACAGCGAACGTCTGCCATTGGCTCACAGAAGCTCCTCCCCGATTGTGCAAATAAGAAGGAGCTTGGCTTCTCAATGGCGGTTCAGCCGGCCTCTTGGCGCTCCAACAGCTGATTTTATCAAATGTAGTTCTCTATAGCTAAGCCTAGATGATGTTTTTCAAGTTTTAAGAGATAATAGGTGCTCTAAATCAGCTGTTAGTAGGTTACATCACGTACAAGATATACCAGAGATTGATAATGGTGTAACAACCGAAACCGGTATTTCGATTTTCTTATAAATCAATGGTTTGAGAACGTCTTGTCTTTTCATTTAACAAGAGATAGTTTTGTTTGTAACAGAAAATCGATGCTTTGTATCAGCTTCTTGGTGGTTACATGACGTACAGGCAGAGGAAACCGCTGGAACTTATGACGTCATCAAATAATAAATATTATTATTTATGGCTCATATCAAATGATGAATTATTGTAGCATTCAGAGCATCGAATTATTTTGCTTTAAACACTGAGTGAAAACAATAATTGATACAGTTGAAATTGATGGATAAAACAAAGGCGAAGAGTAATGCTTTATACAATATTGTTCAAATAGAAATAAATTGTATAATACAAAGAAGAATGTCTAGATATAGTCTGTTCAAGCGAAGAAGACCTTCTGACAAAATGGGAAACTGTATCCAGCTTGGTCAATAATGATTCAACAATTATCAATTTAGTCTCAAATTGTAGATCAAAATTTTCCCTACACTTTGAGACTAGATTTACAATTTTTGAATCAATATTTACCGAGCTGGAGTCATTTTCTCATCTTGCCAGAATGTATTCTTTGTTTGGACATACTAGTGAGAAAGATAGTAGATTGTAGGAATTGTAGAGAATGGAGGAATCCCGAGAACAGTCCACCAATGGTCACTGTCTGTGTTTTGTGTTTGGGTGACAAATGATAAGCAGCATACGGCTGATTTGCTGATTCAATTATTCAGGCTGAATAAATGTTTTCCTACGAGCTTTTACAGTCTGTCCAAGCAAAGAAGACATTCTGGCAAGATGGAAAATCACTACAGCTCGGTCAATAATGGTTCAAAAATTAAAAGGTTCGTCTCAAATTGTAGAGAATATTTTGGTCTACAATTTGAGACCAAATTTGTCATATTTGAATCAATATTGATTGAGCTGGAGTCATTTCCCCATCTTGCCAGAATGTCTTCTTTGCTTGGACAGACCAGGGTGGTCAGTCCATGCTACATCGTTCAACACATTGAGCAGAGAATGTGTCCAACGTTCTATCCTATACTCTAGTCTGTCCAAGCAAAGAAGAGCCTCTGGCAAAATGAGAAAATGACTCCAGCTCGGTCAATATTGGTTAAAAAATTATCGATTTGATTTAAATTGTAAAAAACATTCTGATCTACAATTTGAGAGCAAATCAATTATGTTTGAACCAATATTGACCGAGCTGGAGTCATTTTCTCATCTAGCCAGAGGCTCTTCTTCGCTTGAACAGACTATGGACTAACTCACTTGATATCAGAATAGAGGACTGATGCCCGGTTTTTCCAAGCACACTCAAATTTGAGGGACCCTCAAGTTTACTAAATTTCCTATACTTATCATAGAAAATGTCAGCTGTTCATCAAAATTTGAGGGTCCCTCAACTTTGAGTGTGCTTGGAAAAACCGGGCATGAAAGTTTTTCACACCGATGTAGTCCAAAGTACTATCA
>CM029555.1:1300000-1407500 GCA_017141385.1 Sogatella furcifera | reverse complement strand
CTATGTTATGCTATACAGAAATTTTGGTGGATAACCATAATACTTTTATTAGGACTCAATTATAAACGAATTGAAACAATGAAATCAATTTTATTGTTTTTGGAAATGAATTTGAATTGGAATTGAAAGGATTTTTTTTCGGTTTGGCCACAATACAGTTACTTTGCTATTTGTTATTATGATGAGTTTCAATGTTGATTTCGTGCATTACAATAACAGATTTCTTGAAATTCTAGTAGCTAGAGAAAGCTAAGCTTACTGTGAATATCATTGAAAACGACCAGTTTCATTTCACCCAGTTCAACAGTACAACTCTAACAATCAAGTTTTATAATAAATTTTCCAGTAATTTGTTACAGTTTTCACATGTATTGGAATATATTCATCAATTTCTCAGTATTATGTTTGATGTTTGAATCACCATTTTGAAACATTTGTATGAACCGCTTATTGGGGAGGGGCTTGTCTAGGCCAATGGCAGACGTTCACGTTGATTGGTTCAAGCAGCTACCAATAGCGGCGCTTTAACGTTAGTATGAATACTGCTGCTCTTCATTGAAAGTTACAATTTTCCAAAGATTGATAACGGTATAGCAACCAGAGCCGGTATCTCGATTTATAATGAATCTGTGGTTTTTTCAATATCTTGTCTTCTCATTTAACAAAGATAATATCTAACATAGTTTTATTTTCACAATCATGATTAAACAAGACAGAAGAATAAGATGAAACAGAAGAATAAGTTTGAAGAACTGATAAAGAAGAGTGGAGAGCTGTGTTATACTCAACACAAGAGTATAGTCTGACCAAGCAAAGAAGACTCTGTCGAAATGCGAAAATAACTCCAGTTGGTCAATATTGGTTCGAAAATTATTGATTTGGTCTCAAATTGTAGGATACATTCTGATCAAATATTTAAGACTGATTCAATGTTTTATTAAAAAATAAATGAGAAATCGGTCAATATTGGTTCAAAAATTATTGATTTGGTCTCAAATTGTAGGAAACATTCTAAACTACATTTTGAGACCAAATCAACATTTTTTGAACCAACATTGACCGAGCTGGAGTCATTCTCGCATCTTGCCAGAGTGTCTTCTTTACTTGGACAGATTATTTCAACCGAGGGAGAACCCTGTTGAGAAAAGAGGGATATAATAGAGAACAGAGAGAAGAGAAAGTGTGATTAACTGAGAGAGAAACCTGATAAAGGAAAGAAGAGAGGAATGTGAGAAGAGAAAGAGTGATTGATAGAGAGAGAAACCTGATAAAGGAAAGAAGAGAGAAAAATGAGAAGAACGAGTGATTTACAGAGACAGATAGATAGATGGTTAGAGAGAGAGTGAGTGAGAGAGAGAGAGTGACCTGATAAAGATAGGAAGAGAGGAATATTTGACAGAAACCGGGTGGCAAGCTAACGGCCGAGCAAACTGCATATTCAGCTGATTGAACCATGTGTCGTTAAAGTACAATCCAACGAGACTGGCGGTTGGAGAATATCTTTCATCCATGATAGCTCACTCAGGACAGTCTGAAAGTGATCTACGAAAGCTTACCGGCTCAGCTACAGTCGCTCTTGACACGATACGCCTTCACAGACAGCTCACCGACTGTCCTGACAGAGCTGAGCATTGATAACAGTCGTTCAACATTCGCCACTTCAGTTGGGGTCTGTGCTTTACCTTGCTTTGGACGATTAGAGGCTGTTTGAGGTGATGCAAAATTATGGCAGGGGTTGTTGGGGGGTGCTAAAATGGTGGATGGATGTTTTAGGGTGGAAAATAGGGTGAGAGGTGCTGTTTAAAAAGGCAGGGGGTGAAATAGGGGGTATTGAGGGGGTCTATTGAAAGGCAGGGGTGCAATAGAAGGTACCTCTATAGAAAAGAAGGTGTTGGGGCGGTCTCTAAAAGGGCATGGGGTGCAAAAGAAGGCCTACCTCTATAGAATAGTAGGTGTTGAGGGGGGTTCCTGAGAGGGCAGGGGGTGGAAAAGAAGAGGTTCCTCATTAGGACGTGTTAAGGGGTACTTTTCAAAACTCCTAGTTTGTCCAAGCAAGGAAGACATTTTGGAAAGATGGAAAAATGACTTCAGCTCGTTGAATAAATAAATAAATATTGGTTTAGGAATGATAAATTTGAAATTCTCAAATTGTAGGATACATTCTGTTCTACAATTTTCGACCATATTTATAATTTTCCAACCAATATTGACCGAGCTAGAGTTATTTTCCCATTTTGCCAGAATGTTTTATTTGCTTGAACCAACTATAGCTTTCACTCAGTATGTAGCTCAATTCTTCGTACGCTGTGCGCCTGTGCGCCACTGGTGAAGTGCTGTACAGTAAAAGATATGGACACTTCACCTGTTTCGTGGACACGAGCCGCCAGTGCTGTGCGCGGCGTAGTTTCAGAAAGCACACCTTTAGGGGGGGGTCTTTAAAAGAGAAGGGGGTGTGAAAAAGGGTACCTCAATAGACCAGAACGTGTTAAATGCTTAAAATGGGAGGGAGTTGAAAAACGGGGGTTCCCATCAGTTGAAGGGAGCCCCCAGCATAGCAGGGGGTGCGATAGGGGGTCTCTAGTATGGGGAGGTGAAGAAAGGAGGTCCTTCAAGGACAGGGGGTGTCAGGAAGGGGTCTATCAGTACAGGGGATGCTTAAACGGAACCAAAAGCGACTCGTTAAAGTGTTGAGCGTGCGCGTTTATAGTTTGTCCAAGTAAAGAAGACATTCTGGCAAGTTGGGAAAATGACTCCAGCTCGGTCAATATTGGTTCAAAAATAATAAATTTGATTACAAATTGTAGATTATCATGCTCCCTACAATTTGAGACCAAATTTACAATTTTTTAACTAATATTGAACGAGCTGGAGTCATTTTCCCGTCTTGCCAGAATGTCTTCTTTGCTTGGACAAACTGAAGCGGAAAGCGCGTTCGGTGGAGGCAATCAGCCACGTTTCTGTGTGACGTCATTCGCCATTTGCGAAGCTGTCGGTGGAAAATGTTTGCTAATAGTGTGGGTCATGTTGAAGCATTTACACGTTGATAGTTGACTGGCGCATATTGACTTCGAGGTAATAAATTTTTCCCTTAATTGAATATTCTGCTTATAGCTGAATAGGCTGAATGCAATCAGAATTTGTAGTTGGATTGAATTGCATTCATTGCATAATATCAATAGTATTCTTTGTTCAACCTGAGCATTTAGAATCGATTTTGGCTCGACAAATGGATTATCAATTTATCATGCACTTTATGACAATATTTGTACATTGTTTGTATATTTACTAATAAAAAAATCCTTATAAAAAATTACTAGATATCTTTAGAATCCTTGCATGTTGAAATGGAAATGATAAGAATTCGCAATCATCCTCAGTTAACAAAAGCCTTAACATGAAACAATTAATCTATACAATTATCGAAAAAGTAGATAACAAAGCTGGTATCGCAATTACTATGGAATGTTCGAAATATCTATCAAATCTTTTCATCTTGAATAAGAATGATTAGGATTTGAAGTTTTCTCATATATTCTCAGTTAACAAAAACATTGGTACAAGCACAGAGAAGGTACCTTTTCTGTGGTATAAATAAATTATTAGAAGATTTATACAGATAACAGTTTGATACATTACAAGAAATCACAACAGAATGATTTATATTTTTTGGAAATTTT
Source organism: Sogatella furcifera (assembly GCA_017141385.1). Classification (NCBI taxonomy): domain Eukaryota; kingdom Metazoa; phylum Arthropoda; class Insecta; order Hemiptera; family Delphacidae; genus Sogatella; species Sogatella furcifera. The sequence goes on along the minus strand of CM029555.1, from coordinate 1,403,823 downwards.
TCAATTGATTATCTGACTCACTCACCTGATAGAATAGAGATGGCGAAGAAGATGTAGAAATGCATGATAGAAGATGTAAAGTCGGAACTGGTTCAAAAGAGACGCATTGAAGTTTGGTTGAGAATGTTGAAAAAGTTCAGAAGTTTTTATTTTCACTGATCAGTCTGGATCACATATATAGTCACTTTCCATTGATAGACGCCTTATGATTTCTGTGGCAAATAAATAAAATTAAACTTAAAATTGAAAATCGAAATAATAGTAGTTTTGGAAAACAAAAGAGAAGAATATTAAAATTAAAATTTTTATAACTGGAATGAAATCAGAAATGGACGGGAATCGGATTAAAGAAAAGATGACTCCAATGGAACGGATTTCCTCCAACTTAATAAAAAAATTGTAATATATTGTAAAAAATTGTAATATATTGTAAATTGTATTTATGATTTTAATGATTCATTTTGCGAATTATAAGTAATGATAGCTTTTTGTTTTGAGTCAACTTGAATAGAATTAATTCATATAGTTTTGCAACTTAATCGGATAACTTTTTGGGTGCTTTTTTGGTGATAGTTATTAGTTATCCATATTTTTCATTATCCTGTAATGCAATGTCTCGGAATAATAAAGATTGTTTGATATTCGATTTAATATTAAATGAAAAAACACGATATTGTCAAACCACAGATTGATTTAGACTTGTGATATCGATTTCGGTTGCTACACCGTTATCAATGGTACACTATACCAGAGAAAGATAATTGTGTAGCAACCGAAATCGGTATCTCAAGTCTAAATCAATCTGTGGTTTGACAATATCGTGTATTTTCATCCAATATTAAATCAAACATATTAATATATGTTTGATTTAATATAAACAGATATAATAGAAACATATTCGATTATATCCAATATTAATCGAATATCAAACAATCTTTATTATTCCGAAAAATTGCATTACAGGATAATGAAAAATTGTCTTCTCATTCAACTATCGGATAATTATCTATGTAGTTATAACATGGAGAGTAGTTAGTTTTGTTCTGTAGTAATGTTGTAATGTAGTAATGTAGCTAACGCCGAAAAGTCAGCCTTCTATTGTACGTGATATAACCTACTTACAGCTGATGTGAAGCATATGTTATTTCTCTTTAAAAAAATTATCATTAGATGACAACTCCTCACTGATAATATCAATGTTGAAGCTCACAATGAGCAGACAAAATCTAAATTTATGGCATAAGCTATACTTTGTATTGTATTGTGTATGGTATTGTATTGTATTGTGTATATGTTTGTATTGTATTTATCCCGAATAAATCAATGAGAATCAATTATTCTCACCTTATATGGATCTTTATTCATAGAATTGATAATAATTTCTTCGACTATTTCGCAATGAATTATTTGCACTCATCAATAATTAATTCGGTTAAGAGATTGAGATAGGCTACAATCTCTGTGAAATGGCAGTTCAACGTGAAAGTCCTGCTCAGGAATTCATTATTTTCGTTAATGAGTTTTAGTGATGAAAACATTTATAATTGTATAGTTATCTGTAGAGCATCAGGGAACATTAGAGATGCACAAATTGTACATGTATCACTTTTACAATTGTACAGAAATCCACTTTTCATTGTTGAATTATTGTGAATGACGAAATAACAGTAGGCCTACTGTTATAATAATAATAATTTCAAGTTTATCAGGAAAGTAGATAAACTTTAAGCATCTTACATGCTATAGGATTAGTAATTCCTGATGAGCATATATGTATAATAAAAAATAAATAATTTATCAGGAAAGTACTTTTCACAGGAAATAAGCTATATAATATACAAGAATATATAAGCTATCTTTATTTCAATCACCATCATAACGAATAGGAAACCCAATTTTATCTATTGAAATAGTATTTGTAGAGTCAATAGTGCTACAACCAATACAACTAGATATATAGTCTGTCCAAACAGAGAAGGCCCTCTGGCAAGATGATAAATTGACTCCAGCTCGGTCAATATTGGTTAAAAAAATATTTATTCAGTCTCAAATTGTGGATCAGAATGTTTTCTAGGACTGAGACCAAATCAATAATTTTTTGAACCAATATTGACAGAGCTGAAGTCTTTTTCTCATCTTGCCAGAGGGTCTTCTTTGCTTGGACAGACTATAGTAAATCTATCTGTGGAACAATTTTATGTTTATTCTACTTTTTTATGAAACAAAATCGGGATACAAATGATTGAATCTCATCGTAGATTATCTTCTAGTTCCCCATCATACTAAAAAACAGGAGCAATGATTGTGAATCAATGTATAACTGACGCCAAACGTGAAGGCAGTTTCGTCTGCTCTTTGTGCGCTTCAACAGCTGATGTTATGAATTAGAATTGTCATTCATCTATATGCCTAGATAATGTACTTGAAAATTAAAAATGGACAAGAGATGCTTTACATCAGCTGTTTATAAGTTACATCACGTACAAGAGACAGACGAAACCGCCTAACGTTTTGGCTCAAAATAAAGCATCACAGATCACGATAAATCCCCCAATAGTTCAACTTATAATCTCTGATAAATCGAGCTGTAAAAACCAGTCATGAAATCTGTCTGTCAGCAATTTTTTATGACAGTGATGAAAAACTCCACCTTTCTAGTAAACAGAGGCAAACATTTTTCAACCGGAAAACGCGTGTTCCCTCCAAGCTAGTCTGTCCAAGCAAAGAAGACATTCTGGCAGGATGGGAAAATAACTCCCGTTCGGTCAATATTGGTTCAAAAATTGTTAATTTGGTCTCAAATTGTAGGATACATTCTGATCTACAATTTGAGACCAAATTCATGATTTTTCAAACAATATTGATTAATCTGGAGTAATTTCCCTATCTTGCCAGAATGTCTTCTATGCTTGGACAAACTATACATAAAGCGCGGTATTTGACGCTGAAAATCATGTGAAAACATGATCGAAATATTTACTCGCTCTGATAGAGATCATGCCATGTAATCCCTTCATGTCACTTTCCAATACATGACTCTCAAAAAAGAGTGAGTAAAAACAAAACTAGCGTTTAGTGACTGTATTTTGGCCATGATAGCTCTGTCGGAACAGTCTGAAAGCTGTCTACGAGAGTAAATATCTGTTGAGCTGTCTACATTTTTGACGTGAAAATCCCTCATAGACCGCTAGTCGACTGTCCTGACAGAGCTGAGCATTGTTAACGATCATACGCCAATCGCCTCCTCCTCTGGCATTTACTTCACCAATAATTATTATTATTAAAGTTAATTATTATTATATAGTTATTATAAATTATTATAGTCTTCCAAGCAAAGAAGACATTCTGGCAAAATCGGAAAATTACTCCAGCTCATTCAATATTGGTTCGAAAATAAAAATTCTGTCTCAAATCATAGAAAACATTATAATCTATAATTTAAGATCACATTTCTAATTTTTGAACCGATATTGACCAAGCTTGAGTCATTTTCTCATTTTTCCAGAATTTCTCCTTTGCTTGAAAAGACTATATCAGTGTGTGTGTGTGATCTCCGTACATTGTTTCAAAAATTAAATTAAAATTAAATTACAAAGCGTCAAAAATTAAAGTTTTCGTCAAAAATAAATAAATGAGAAAATAAAATTTTCTCATTCTTCTCTGTTTAAAAATTTCATCCATACGTTCCCCATGTTTTTCAGCGGCAAAACACATTTTCAAATTAATAAGTTGTTGTTTCCGTATTTAATCGGTTTTATTAGATTTCTGGGCTTGATTATATTCCTATATTATAGAAACTTAGTGTTCCCTCATTCTCAGGGCTACTTGTATCACTGTTTTATTTTATTTTAAATAATCATCAAAGTACCCTTTTTGAATTATTTTTTCAATACATTACATGTTTTCAACTATAGTCATTTTCAAATTCAATTATGGTACATTTGCATTTGAAAATTACTATAATTAGTTGAAACATGTAATGCATTGGAAAAATAATTCGAGAAGGGTACTTTGATAATTATTTAAAATAAAAAAACAGTATAGAAACTCTATATAATTTGTTTTCATACGTATTTTTCTGTTACTACTAAGCTATGTTTCAAGTTGCGTAATTATTGTGATGAAATAATTCCATTTTGTTATATCCTATTGAGTTCATTGAACAATCTGAGTAGAAATGTTTAGTGTGAGAAGAGTTTAATAGATAATTGTGCGAATAGTGGTTAATTTATAATTTTATATCTTGTGATTGTTATTCTAGTAAGATTTAAATAGATATATTATTTGATATCCTGTAATTGTTATTCATATTTTTAAGTAATATTTCAATAATGTTATGAATGATCATGAGTTGATACTTCAAAAGTATGGGCCTTGGCACTTGGCACATCTTAACGAACTGTAAATATTATTATGGAAAAAGTTTCCGATTCACGGGTTAAAATTTCTTTTAATATTGTTCAACATCTTGCAATAAGTTGACCACTCGATTAGGTTTGTTGGTTTAGGTTTAGGTTTTTTATTTGTTGAGTTTATTCAATATGGAATGCTCTTGATTAAAACTTATTCAAGGTATTCTGTTGGAGCTCCTGCTCTTTTTCAAGTCTTAACACCTCTTTCATTGTCATAAATCAACAGACTTCCATTTAGTTTACCGGAAGATTAATTATAAAGTTACACAACATCAGCAACCAACAACTAAAAAAATCAGTCCAACAAATAAAAAGTTCTCTGAAATCTGCTTTCAATATTAGCGAAAGCAGACAGAGAAAGATATACTTTGACCAAGTGAAGAAGACATTCTGGCAAGTTGGGAAAATAACACTAGCTCGGTCAATATAGGTTGAAAAATTGAAATTTTGACCTCAAATTGTAGGAAACAATTTGATCTACTACTAAGACCACATTTACAATTCTTAAACAAATATTGACCAAGCTGGAGTCATTAGCCCATCTTGCCAGAGGGTCTTCTTTGCTTGGACAGACTATAACAATAATATCATATGGGAGTAATAATAATAATATTAATTCACAATCTGGAACACGTTTTAGCCAGACAGACCCAGTCAGTCAGATTCATTAATTATTTATTCAATCGAAATAAATTATTCAGTTTTCTCTGTACTTCATCAGACAGAAAATCAACATTGATTTCCGGTACCAACGCACGTCTGATAATATTATTGCTATGTTTGCCGGAGAGCACTCGAATAGGTGAAGTGCCCGTATCTTTTACTGTGCAGCACTTCACCTGTTTCGTGGGCACGAGCCGCCAGTGCTGGAGAGTGATTAACTATTTGTGATTGAAATCTTTCGGCGCATTCCTTTTTCACCGAGATTGCAGCCCACATAAGCATTAGGCTTGTGCGTGGGTGGAAGGTTGGGTTATTTTGTGAGACATGATTATTTTCAATAAAATTTAATCTAATTTATATGTTTCATTTAATGAAACATATCACAAGATAATCTTGAACACTGGAGTTTCTGCTTTGGACGCTCGATAGAATCTAAAGAAACTTTTTAATATTATAATCAGGTCTCCAGATAAATTTAATTGCATTGAATGTGTAGAATATGTAGCTATGTGTTACCATCTATTTTATTTTCGTATTCTTAAAATTTTATAATTATAATCATTATGTTGATAGATGAAATATCAAAATCAAATACCTTTTTTTAAAACTTAAAAAGTATTATTTTTCACAGAAATGTTTCGAGCTTTAGCCCATTTTCAATGTAAAAAATACACACATTATTCTAGTCACATTGAAAATGGTCTTAAGCTCGAAACATATATGTGAAAAATATTATTTTAAAAGTTTTAAAAAAGGGTTTTTGATTTCATTTCATTTTTCATTTTATCTATCAATTATTTCAAATAGCCTCAAGTTTAAAGTTCAATTTCATTTATGTTGATATTACTTTGCATGTGTTTCTGATATCACTGTAATTTTTTATTGTATGTGTGAGTTGAGAGGTTGCCTATTTTCCATGAAACGTAATAGATCGTAGAACTTCTAGTGCAGTATTTATTGATAGAATATATTATTAATAATAAGATGTTTCAATACACTGGCGGCTCGTGCCCACGAAATGGGTGAAGTGCTGTACAGTAAAAGATACGGGCACTTCAGCTATTTAATGGACACGAGCCGCCAGTGTTGCAATATTAGTTCGATAGGAACAATGGTTTTTTATTCTTTCGGTATCTCCAACTGGAAAAATTAAAACTTGACAATATAAAATAACCTAATTTTTCAACTCGCATCTGGATTATCTTTCAGTTTCCTGATCACAGATTTCAAAAACGTTCAGAGAGTAGGCTAGAGTAGGACGATTTTATTTCAAACTAAAAAGAAGTTGATTATTATAAAGAAATTATTCCTGTCTATTTTGGATAACAATAACTGTGAAAAAACTATTGTCTATTGTCATTCGATAATATTATTTTCACGATTTTTTGAATATTATGATTATAAGCCTAAAGATAATAATTATGATTATGTATAAAGAAATTTTGACAATAACTCATTTCGAGTGGATGACACCTCACACGCTTTTTCAACTATATTGGGTCATTATTCGGTTATATGTTTATTTTGTATGATTTTTACAACGATATCATGACAATAATTCATTTTCAGTTCAAGAACCCTGACAAAAATAATAAGAATGTGAATCAAATATTAATATCAACTAATCAAAATTGGAGAAAGAGACATATTGGATTTTGACTTCCAACCCTGTTGTATTCTAATCTTCAAAATGAATGATAAATTGATCATTGAAATGAATGATGAAATCATTGAAATGAATGATGAATTAATCATTAAAATGGATGGATAAATTGATCATTAAAATGAATGATAAATTAAACACAAAAACCCACCAGCAATGCGAATATGCCAATAGTAGAGTATTTCAATTACAAAAACTCGCGGATTCTGAATAGCTCTGAAATCTTACTATTACTATCACTGTTAGTAGCCTACTAGTATACCAGAAATTCAAACTAATTTTTCAATCGTTAGCAGAAACTAGTATTCAAGTAGTAAACGGTACTCGAGCCGAGGAATGGCTCGTGCAAATGGTAAACTTGACTCGGCCGAGCCGAGTGACTCGCAGTGGCGATCGCGCACGAGTTGAGACGAGCGATTCGAGGCTAGCGGAACACGACGACCTGACACGACGCCGATCTGAGCCTGACTGACTGAGCGCCGCGACGCTCCCTGCAACGCAGCTTCATCCCCTCCTACTACCTTGCTCTATCTCGTTACTCCTTCACCGCTACTCCACCTCCTCCTCCTCCTCCTTCTTCACCTACTCCTCATCCTCTTCAAAATCCTACTCCTCATCCTCTTCCAAATCCTACTCCTCATCCTCTTCCAAATCCTACTCCTCATCTCTTCACTATCTAACATCCTTCTCCCCTGAAATTCTCACACTGCCCATAGTAATTCTTATCCTAGTGCTCATCTATATCTTCTTCTTCTTCATCGTCTCCTTCTTCGCCACCTCCTTCATCTTTCAATTCTTCACCTTCTCCTTTTTCTTCGTCTTCTCCGCCACCTCCTTAATCTTACAATCCTTCACCTCCTCCTTCACCTCCTCCTTCCACTCTTTCATCTTCTCTTCCACTCCTTCTACTCCTCTTTTTCATCCAAATCCTTCTTCTCAAACATCTACTAGGCTACATCTCTTCATCTTCACTACCAACACTTAAACAATAGCAACACAACAACGCATAAAAACAAATTCATTTATTCAACATACGAGTATAAACAAACATTGTATTTCCAAAATATAATTCGAAAAATAGAAGTAGTATAAAAAACACTAACACTAACAATTCAACAACAAAACTATCAACCCAACATCAATAACACCAAAATCACCAACAACTCGAAAACACTGTCAATAATTACAACAACACCAACAACTTTACAACAATATCAACGTTTCCAACATCATTAAACAACAACATATTCAACTTAACCTCAACATAACAACAACAACATTGACACGAAGAACACCAACAAGGTCAACAAAACCACCAACACAAAATCAACACCAACAACACAAGAACAACAGAAACTCCAACGCATCAACACCAACAACAGAAGCAACAACACCTCCAGAAGAAGGGTCTATACTCCTAAAGGTCCTTCTTTCAGCTATCGCCTCTCAATTATCAATTGAATTAGAATAGAACTTCAAAAATTCATCAAATTCCTGAAACAAAAGTTTGAGTTTGGTCTCCCACGCAAATCTTCAAGACGAATACTACAATGAATAAACCACTGGCGGCTCGTGCCCACGAAACAGGTGAAGTGCTGTACAGTAAAATATACCGGCACTTCACCTGTTTCGTGGGTACGAGCCGCCAGTGGAATAAACTACAACTTGCTGTTGAAAATGTTCAAGACTTCCATCGACACTTATTATAATAACTCGCTTTTTTAAATCATATCTGAGAAGTAGGAAACATTACTTACAGTCTAGTGCTTGCTTAGCAATGATACAGTCTGTCCAAGCAAAGAAGACATTCTGGCATGATGCGAAAATGACTCAAGCTCGGTCAATATTGGTTCAAAAGTCAGGATTTCGTTTCAAACTGTAGATGAGAATGTTCTCTACAATTTGAGACCTAGTTCATAATTTTCGAACCAATATTGACCGTGCTGGAGTAATTTTCCCATCTTGCCGGAATGACTTCTCTGCTTGGACAGACTATTCATGATAGCATTTCTTCTGAACATCATTAGTTGGAGATTGCTGCGAGTTAGAGAAGTTGTGACTACTGTCAACTTCAATTTTATTATGTAATTGGAGTACTTGAAATTGAACAAGTACATAACTCTCTTCAAATCTATCTCAGACACTTTTTTAAACATGAAAAAGTGGAGGTGTCAACTCTAATTATAATTATTTTTATTACTACTACAAGAAAATAAGGTATTTTCTTGGAAGATTTTCTTTTTCTATCTCTGCCAATTTCATATTCTTCTCATTTTCCTTCCTCTGCTCTCTTCTTCTTCTTCTTTTTCTTCTTTTCCATCTTCTTCTTCTTTTTCTTCTGCTTCTCGTCCCTCTTTTCTCTTTTCTTCTCCTTTTTTTCATCTTCTTCTCTTTTTTACTCTTCTTCTTCTTCTTCTTCTTCTTCTTCTTCTTCTTCTTCTTCTTCTTCTTCTTCTTCTTCTTCTTCTTCTTCTTCTTCTTCTTCTTCTTTTCTTCTTCTTCTTCTTCTTCTTCTTCTTCTTCTTCTTCTTCTTCTTCTTCTTCTTCTTCTTCTTCTTCTTCTTCTTCTTCTTCTTCTTCTTCTTCTTCTTCTTCTTCTTCTTCTTTTCTCTTCTTCTTATATTCTTCTTCTTCTTCTTCTTCCTTCTTCTTTCTCTACTTCTTCTTCTTCTTCTTCTTTCTATTCTTCTTCTTCATCTTCTTCTTCTTTCTTCTTTCTTTTTCTTTTCTTCTTCTTTTCTTCTTCTTCTTCTTTCTTCTTCTTTTCTTTTTCTTCTTTTTTCTTTTTCTTTCTCTTTTCTTTTCTTTCTTCTTCTTCTTCTTTTTCTTCTTTTCTTCTTCTTCTTTTTTCTTTTCTTCTTTTTCTTTTTCTTTTCTTTTCTTCTTTCTTTTTCTTTTTCTTTCTTCTTCTTCTTCTTCTTTCTTCTTTTTCTTTTTCTTTTTCTTTTCTTTTTCTTTTCTTCTTTTCTTTTTCTTTCTTTTTCTTCTTCTTCTTCTTCTTCTTCTTCTTCTTCTTCTTCTTCTTCTTCTTCTTCTTCTTCTTCTTCTTCTTCTTCTTCTTCTTCTTCTTCTTCTTCTTCTTCTTCTTCTTCTTCTTCTTCTTCTTCTTCTTCTTCTTATTATTATTATTATTTTGGTTCACCTTTTTCTTTTTCTTCATCCACTTCTTCTTTTCTTCAGGCATTTATCTCTTCTCACTCCATCATGACATTTCAAGTTCAATCTTTCAATTACATAATATCTTCCACTAATTTTCTTCCCCTAATTTCAGATAATATCTTCCACTTCAACAAAAGTTCATAATAAAGCTATAGGACACTGGCGGCTCGTGCCCTCGTAACAGGTGAAGTGCTGTACAGTTGAAGATATGAGCACTTCACCTGTTTCTTGGGTTTTAGTCGCCAGTGATATAGAGTTGGATTGCTTCTCCATTCATAAGAAATCTTCGTCATTAGTAAGTTGCTAACAATTTCATCTGAAAAGGTGTTCTTGGATGACTGGAAAATTCTTGGAATGACGATTTTCGAAATACTTCCAAAAGTCATTAATGCTCAGTTCAAAACGAGCTTTTTGAATTCTTCGAAAAAGTATTCAATTATCTTCGTTACTACTCCATTTCATTCATTGTTACAATCGCGACTTGATATAGTCTGCCCAAGCAAAGAAGACCCTCTGGCAAGATGGGAAAATGACTCCAGCTTGATCAAAATTTGTTCAAGATTTATAAATGTGGTCTTAACCACGCACTCAACACTTTGTGTTAGTGTTGTGTTGAGGTTATGTTGGCTCCAGTTAATGTTTTCAGTTGTTTGAGGTTTCAATAAATCCTTCTCAGTCTAGTATGACGAAAAAAATGTACATACTTCGTGTGGAAAAGTTTACAAACTCATAATTATTTTCCAAACTCGCGTACCGCTCGTTTGGAGAACATAATTATTCGCTTGTAAAAACTCCTTTTCCACACTCATTATGTAATATACTATTATATCATTTGTTGATAGTTTACATCACAAACTAGAGACAGACGAAACCGCCTAACTTTTTGGTGTCAGCTGTACTCTTCACTTCTCACGCTTTTATCATCATTGAAGTCATACTCATAATTAATTTAAGTTGTCACCAAGATACTTCTCATATTCTTTTGGGACTCACAAGAGCGTGGTTACTAATGTTGGTGATTAACATGAGAGTATGATATAAACTCAAGAATAGTTTGTCCAAGCAAAGAAGACCCTCTGGCAAGATGAGAAAATGACTCAAGCTTGGTCAATATCTGTTCAAGAATTATAAATGTAATCTTAATAGTAGATCAGATTGCTACCTACAATTTGAGATAAAATTGATAATTTTTGAACAAATTTTGACCGAGCTGGAGTCATCTCCTCATCTTGCCAGATGGTCTTCTTCGCTTAGACAGACTATACAAGGTAAGTCGGTCAGAAGTCTCTAGTACACGAGATGATCACCAGATGGCGTTAAGATAAGAGTTACAAATCTGTACTGAAGGTGATATTTCGTCTGAAGAGCTGGTTAAAAAATGGTTGTCTTTTGGAAAACTTGACAAACGCTAGTGTGGTTGACGCTGTGTACGAGACTTGACAAAAACAGGTTAAGAAGTTAGCCTAAAAGTTTATAGCTGATGTCAAAAAATAATGCGGTTTCGTAAGCTTCTAGGGCGCTCAAACAGCTGATGTTGTCAATATTATAGTTGACAATTAGCTATACCCAGGGCTCCACAATGAAGGACACTTTTTATAGAGCCCTAGCTATAACTAGAAGATGTTTTCAAAATCAATAGCGACGATAGATCAGCTGATTTGAAAGCTGGGAAAACGCCTAGATTTTTGGCGGTAGCAATACTATCACCATCCATTTATCCATTAATATTCCAATGTTAGAAATTCCGGAACTCTATTACAAAATTTCTCTTCCCGATCTATCTCTGAGGACAAGCAACATTTCATTTCTAAAGACTACCTCAATCCTTATCATAGTTAATCATAGTCAAGTCATAGCCATTTATTCATTATAGTAATAATTAATTCGATGATAATAATTTATTCAGTAAATCACAACGCTGGAGAAGGGGATCGCCATTTGTACAGCTTGTGCAACCGAACTTGCTCGTCTCTGATTGGTTAGTTGGAACGACAGTGGAACGTGGAAGGGAGGAGCTTTATTCCTATTGGCTGTGGGCGGTGACTGGACGGATGAGCTGTGAAGCAGTGGGGGTACTGCAAATGGCGTTTCAAAATCCAGAATACAGCATGAAATGCAACAACTTATGAGAAGATTTCAAGTTATTTCGCTTTCAATGTGTTCATAAGAAAAGTTGTTCTTAGTTCTGTCAATGAGATTGTCAACTAACTCTTTATAATATTCGAATTATATTTACATTTATTTACCTCCAATGTATTTTACTGCTGTATTTGAGATTGAGAAGTTTTGTTCTTGCATTGAATTTTTTGTTTGTCACAATTGTATTTTAAAAAATTATTATGTCTTGTTTGTAAGCTGATTTGAAAATGTAATTCTAAGCTATCTTGGTTGTGTGCCTCTTTTTGTGGAAATAAATTTGTATTTGAATTTATTGAGTGAGTTCATTTAATTTGTAAAACGGGAATAAAGAGTTTCAATGATTTTGTATGAATATTTAATGTTCAGATTAAGAAGTAGAAAAAAAGGGTGAAGAAAGATTACACGATGATGAACCTGGATAAGAAAAATTAGAAGAAATAAGAAGAAACATATAAGAAGAAGAACAAGAGAAGACTGGAAAAAGGGTGTAAGAAACAAAAGAATAAGAATGATAGAAACCAAAATAGAGGAGTGAGAAGATGCGAAAAAGAGCCATAGAATACTGGGTAAAGGGTGTAAGAAACAAAATAATAAGAATGAAAGAAACTGAAAAGGAGGAGGAAAAGATAAGAAAAAGATAAAAAGCATGATGACAGACACGAATAAAAAAGTAGAAAGAAGATTGTGAAGTAGTGGTGGAACCTTGGACTTGTATAGTCTGTCCAAGCAAAGAAGACACTCTGGCAAGATGGGAAAATGACTCCAGCTCGGTCAATATTCGTTCAAAAATCATAAATGTGGTCTCAGTAGTAGGTCGAATTGTGTCCTACGATTTAAGATCGAATTAATAATTTTTGAACCAATATTGACAGAGCTCTAGTCATTTTCCCATTTTGCCAGAGGGCCTTCTTTGCTTGAACAAACTATACGTCTAGTGTCAGGAAATTGGATTTCAGTGGCTGCTGAAACTCCCGCGTCTCGTGGAGTGGGCTGAAGGTTGTCAGGATTTTTAACAGAGCTGTCTTCAGAATATGAGTGAACGGATTTGGCCCTACATGTCACCAAACTGTAGTCTGTTCAAGCAAAGAAGACATTCTTCCAAGATGGGGAAATGACTCCAGCTCGGTCAATATTGATTCAAAAATCATTTATTTGGTTTCAAATTGTAAATCAGAATTTTTACTACAATTTGAGACCAAATTTATAATTTTTAAACGAATATTGAACGAGCTGTAGTCATTTTCCCATCTTGCCAGAATGTCTTCTCTGCTTGGACAGACTTATACCTTCATGGCACGTCCTCCTTATATTTATAGATTTTCCAAAGAGCAATGATGCGTGTGCAGCTGAAAAGAGTTGTTCATGAGATGTCTCGTTATTTTTTGACAAAAAATTTTGTAAAAATTGTGTGTGATGTAGAGGAGAGTGAACTACTTTTATATGTATTCTTTGTTGAATTGATGTATTGACACAATACAGTTTTCTTTTCTTAAAAAATGATCTTTTGATCGACATTTCAGTCCCTAATAATCCACAAATGAGTTGGAAGCCATCAGAAGTACTCCAATGATCTATTGGATCTCACAAATTAGGTTTTCAAGAGAGTAACTACAAAAAAGTACAAGACATATGGTAGTCTGTCCAAGCAGAGAAGAGCCACTGGCAAGATAGGGAAATGACTCCAGCTTGGTCAATACTTGTTCAAGAATTATTAATATGGTCTTAATGGTAGATCAAATTGTCTTCTACAGTTTGAAATCAAATTGATAATCCACAAACCAATATTGACCGAGCTTGAATCATTCTCCCATCTTGCCAGAGGGTCTTCTTTGCTTGGACAGACTTTAACAATAGTAGATGGGTGAGAGGAGAACGACGAATTTTCTAGATGTCAAAAAATTAGATGGTTTCGTCTGTATAGTGTACGGGAAGCAACATGTAAATAGCTGACATAGAGCATGTATTGTCCGTTCAAATCTCAAATACATAATCTATGAATAGATGGATGACAACTTCAATAATTAGAGTTCAGCTAATCCAATAATAAAAGATTCAGAAATCTCATGATGAAAGTTTAGCTATGCCTATACCCTATTCACGATCACTTAAGACGAAATGAACAAATTTTTTACGCGTATGTGCGGGTAAAGGGAGGTATTACTTCATACAACGGTCGGCCGCAGTCGAACAGCTGTAGTCAATCACAGTTCTTGGTTTTTCTTGAAGCTCAAACAAAAATAGCTACCTGTACATGCAAAAAGTTTCTTTATTTCGTCTCAAGTGATCGTGAATAGGGTATAGATAATGTTATTGAAATCAGAAAACAAATGCTGTCCATTAGCTGTTGGTAGGTTACATCACTGACAAGAAACAGACAAAACCGCCTAAGTTTTGGCGTCAGCAATCACTTGTAACTTGTACTAAGACGGCTAATAATCTGATCTGACATTAATACTTTGAACTCATGAATAATAATCATACAACAGCAACAAAGCACTTCATTTTCGTTTTTCAAAATAATGAAATAAACGTATCCATTGAAATGACATTCTTTCCAATATCTCAAGTGGATTTATATATTATTGGTAAGTTGATACCTTATTGGCAATACTGAGATTTTTATTAGGGTGAAGCCCACATGAGCTCTTAGGCTTGCACGTGATTAAGTATCACTTCTATTATTAACACAGCAGACTAATTTCAAATATTCTTAAAAATGATTGAATTTTACAAGACATTCTTGATTTTTGTAACGCCATTCGGATTACCCTTTCCTTTCCAACTGTTCCACCTAGACAACGCCTACAACCAATAGGGAGAAAGCTCCTCCCTTCCACTGACGGCTCGAATAACCAATCAGAGACGAGCTCAGTTTCACAACAAGTTGCACAAAATGGCCGATCATTGAACACTGACTTATCTCTCCTGTTGAAATATCTATTACAAGAATAGCCTGGTTGAACTGATACATACCAAATATAAGATATTCTTATTCTATTTTATTCCAAGTTTCATTTTTTCTATTTTATTCTATTATTAACCTAGTTTCGAACTTATTATTTATCAAAATTAGGTATAAAGACAACTTGGACGCTAGTCTGTGTTTTTAGCCAATAAGTTTATTATCTTCTGTAAATGGATAAATAAATAAATTATTCATTCATCTTATAATTTTCATATACATTTTTGAGGATTTGAGAACTTTTTTTGAAACTATTTTCTATTTTTGTTTAATTGATGTAACTTTGATGAGACAGTGACCATAGAATAACAAAAATTCCTTGGAACAGATCGTTTCATTTCCTTTCAAAACAAGTCGCATGCACCCGAATTTGTAGCGGAGAAATGCAAACTGGATTGAAAGTTTCTCCTTAGAATCTCAGTTCTTTGGTTTCTTGATTATTGTAACCTAGGTAAATTCTCCGGCCTATTTGTCTATTCGGCTCTATCTATAGAGGCCGGAGCTTTCTTGCTCCCTAAAGCAACTTGTGACACTGGCGGCTCGTATCCACGAAACAGGTGAAGTGCCGTACAGTAAAAAATACGGACACTTCACCTGTTTTATGGGAACGAGTCGCCAGTGTGTACAGCTGACGCCAAAAAATTGGGCGGTTTCTTCTGCCTATTGTACGTGGTGTAACCTTCTAACAGCTCATGTAGTAGAGTGTCTAATTTCTCTTTTGTTTTCAAAAAGCTCATCTGAGCATCACTGGCGGCTCGTGCCCACGAAACAGGTGAAGTGCTGTACAGTAAAAGATACGGACACTCCACCTGTTTCCTGGGTACGAACCGCCAGTGCTAAGCATAGCTAAAGACCACTCTAATTATTGATAACATCAGCTGTTGGAGCGCACAAAAGCCAGATCTACCTGCCTAATTTTGAAGCGTCAGCTGGGGAAGGTTGAGGCAACAGGCATTAAAAAACTATAAGAAAATGAAGATAATCATGAAATGGAGAAGGATAATGAAAAGGACAGTATCGGAAAGACAGGCGGAAATGAGATGAAAAAGTAAGTAAGAAGGAGTTTAACGAAAAAGTAAAGAATGGAAAATGAGAAGAAAAAGAGTAAAATTGGAGATTTAAAGAAGATTGGCGGTATATTAGCAAGAAAAACTTATCTTGGTGCCTCCCTTATGAAGGGGCTCTTTTGCCATAGTATAGGCTCCCAACCGGAAACATTCAAATTCGTTGAATACGATTAAGGAAAAGGCCGTCTTCATGTTTTCGTCAACGAATTATGGTGGAAGAGAGGAAGAAATAAGTGTAACAGTACGAGAAAGAGGGAGAGAAAAATATGAAGGGAAAGCTTGTAAGAGTAGAGAAGAATGAAGGACAGAGAGAAGTGTAAGAGTAAGAGAAAGCGTAGAAGAAAAAGTGGGAGACAGAGGAGAAGAGATGGAGAACAGAGAGGTGTGAGATTGAAAAAAGAAGAAGAAAGAAAAGTGAGAGAAATGGAAGAAAGAAAGGAAAAGTGTAAGAGAAAAGAAGAAAGAAAGAGAGAGAGAGAGAACTGAAAACGATTTTACGACCAAACAAAAATTGCAAAACGTTCAGTGGATCATGGAGGGAAAAACAAAAAACTGGGGAAAGTAGAGTGGAAGAGGATAGAAAAGAGATGGAAAAGTAGGAGAGAGGAAAGCAGGAAGAGAAAATGAAGAAGAGTAGTCGAAGAAAACGAGGAGAAGAAGAAGAAGAAGAAGAAGAAGAAGAAGAAGAAGAAGAAGAAGAAGAAGAAGAAGAAGAAGAAGAAGAAGAAGAAGAAGAAGAAGAAGAAGAAGAAGAAGAAGAAGAAGAAGAAGAAGAAGAAGAAGAAGAAGAAGAAGAAGAAGAAGAAGGAGGAGGAGGAGGAGGAGGAGAAGAAGAAGAAGAAGAAGAAGAAGAAGAAGAAAGAGAAGAAGTGGAGGAAGAAGAAGAAGAAAGAGGAGAAGGAGAAAAAGAAGAAGAAGAAAAAAAGAAAAAGGAAGAAGAAGCGAAGCGATTTGAAGTCCCAGTTGGCGATTTGGTAGTAGGCAAAGTTTTACGATGGACTTGGCTATCTTCGAAGTTTGTCCCAATCTTATTAAAATATCAATGGAATACAAGTTTGCGAAAAGGTTGTTATTGCGGTAGAGCATGCGTTTGTAAAAATAATGTTATTTTAGAATTTCAGGCAGTTAATAACAGGTTGGTATGACTGTGCTTCAACTGAGAAGCGTGCGTAGCTTATTCAAAGATTGAGAGCTGAATATTATTTCGACCGTGGCTCAATTTCTTCTATTTACAAACAAGATGATGAATTGATTTATAAAATAAAACAAAGTTTAAGTATATTAAACTATTTAAACTTTGGACTATTCACATTAGTTAAATATTCAAATACGTAAATTGAAATATTGACAAAAAAATACTGGTAGGCTACTCAATCCCAGTCGCAGTTTTGATTTTGAGGTTAGTTGAACACTGTTTACTTTTTATCACCTGATTTCGAAACGAAACAAGGAATGTATCATAAAGTGGAATTTGGACTGTATCGTAAAGTTCCTCCTGTATCGGAAAACGTTCATTACGACACGGTTCTAAGATTCATTTTGTAATGGTAGTCATTTGATTTCAATTGTAAACACTGAAATAGGAATTTAATAGTATATCACCAATACCTACTAATACATCTAGAAGGTATTGATATTACACCACTAGTTTTGAATACGTCGTTTTGCGACGTCAAGAATACGGAGCTTTACAGCCGAAGCGATCAGCTGAGGCTGGAATAGTGAAGTATTCGCGACGTCGTGTTGTGTATTTGTGTTTTTACTACACTTTATAGCGAGGCTTATTAGAATTACATGTAAAATTTTTATAAATACGACATACGAATTCAACTTGCTGAATTCCATGTTGGTAATTTCCGTTTTTTGTTTTAAAATAAATTCAGGATTCTAATTTCAACGAAGGCTATCAGAAGGTATAAGAAGAAATGGGATAAGAAGTAGAAGGAGAAGAAGAAGAAGAAGAAGAGGAAGAAGAAGAAGAAGAAGAAGAAGAAGAAGAAGAAGAAGAAGAAGAAGAAGAAGAAGAAGAAGAAGAAGAAGAAGAAGAAGAAGAAGAAGAAGAAGAAGAAGAAGAAGAAGAAGAAGAAGAAGAAGAAGAAGAAGAAGAAGAAGAAGAAGAAGAAGAAGAAGAAGAAGAAGAAGAAGAAGAAGAAGAAGAAGAAGAAGAAGAAGAAGAAGAAGAAGGAAGAAGAAGAAGGAAGAAGAAGAAGAGAGAGAAAAGGAGGAGAAGAAGAAGAAGAAGAAGAAGAAGAAGAAGAAGAAGAAGAAGGACAGAAGAAGAAGAAGAAGAAGAAGAAGAAGGAGAGAAGAAAAGAAGTAGAGGACGAAGAAGAAGAAGTGAAAAAATGGAAGGAGGAGGAGGAGGTGAATGAGAAGGAGAAGAAGAAGAAGGAGAAGGAGAAAGAGGAGAAGAAGAAGAAGAAGATGAAGACAAAGAAGATCAATAATATTATTGCCTTTAGTTAGGACTCTAGGTCCTCTCTACCTCACAAAACTATCCAATATTATGAATAAGAATAAGAAAAAGAAGAAGAAGAAGAAGAAGAAGAAGAAGAAGAAGAAGAAGAAGAAGAAGAAGAAGAAGAAGAAGAAGAAGAAGAAGACGGAGAAGAAAGAGAAGAACGAGAATAAGAAGACAGCGAGCATGCGAAGGGATGATGATGAGAGTGTGTGTGGTGAAATTCACAGTTCGTGCCTTGAATGCAGACAGCAGTCGCACTTCGCTCGCTCGCTATTTGGCTGCTGCCCCCCCCCCCTCGCTCACCCATCACGCCTCACACGTCACCCTTGGCCTTCTCCCCCTCCACCGCCCCCCCCCACACAACCTAAGAAGTGACATTCGAAATCTCTTTGACCCAAATATCGCGGGCGCGCCCTTCAACAGATTTACTCCTGCTCACTGATTTGATGCTACAGTCTGTACAAGCGAAGAAGACATTCTGGCGAGTAAAGAAAATGACTTCAGCTGGGTTGATATTGGTTGAAACATTTTTAATTTAGTCTCAAATAGTAGAACACATTCTGATCCACAATTTGAGGCCGAATTTTTCGTTTTTGAACCAGTATTGACTGAGATGGAGTCGTTTTCTCATCTGGCCAGAGGGTCTTCTTTGCTTGAAGAGACTATAGCTAGCGTTGCTCTTAATGCTGGAAATGTTCTGCTTGCTACTTAGTGTATTTTTACTCACGTTTATTCATATTGTATATTTAGCGTTATAAAACTGATATTATGAAAATTTTAATGGAGACCCCTCTAATCCTATAAAAATCCAAAAATGAGGCTTTTAGCTAATAATTACTTTTATCATAAAAGCTGTATTCTACATCCACATTTAATCTGAATTCAACATTGAAATACAATTTGATATCTATATCTATAAAAGCGAAATGGCACTGACTGACTGACTGACTGATTCATTCATTCATCACCAGAACTAAAAATCCACTGATCCGAATGCGTTTAAATTTGGCAGGCATGTTCAGTTGGACGTTTAGACGCGCGCTAAGAACGGATTTTAGGAACGTTTCAGGGATACGCCAAATATTTGAGTTTTCTATAGTTTTTCGGCATTTTCTCAATTTTTTCGAGAACCAATCGGTAGAAAATGTTGATATTTGGTAGGTAGGTTCAGATAAGGTCTAGAAATGTTGTGTTAAGATATTTTTGAATTCCGTTCAAGATTACGCCAGTAATCAGGTTTTTCAAAATTGTAGATGTATTGCGGGTTGCATATCTTTTGCCTTGATACGACCAATCCTTACTGTAAATTCAATGGTTCAGCGAGATTATAGATGAACTAATTTGGAAGATATTGAAACAAATTTCAAACTATGACCGATATACTTCCCAAGGTTGCTTAATATCAGCGTTTACTATTTTTTAGAATTTTCGGAGTTTATCTTGGATTTTTTGAGAATAAATTGGTAGAGAATGTTGAAATTTGATAAACTGGTCCAGATTAGGTCTAGAAATGCTGTGTTAAATAAATTTTTAGTCCCTTCTGAACGGAGTTTGTAGGCGAGCGAAGCGAGCCTGTTTATCTCAGCTTACACTGATAGAGCTTATGCAGACGAGCGAAGCGAGCCTGTTTGAATAACTGACACTGCTGATACCGTCGGGGGTCCAGGCTAGGCTGAGAAGGCGAGCGAAGCGAGCCTGCCGGCTAGTATAAGTATATGATAGATACGATAATTTCATCTTTAGACAAGAATGATTAGAGAAGCACAGAAAATAGATGTTTATTCAAGTATCGAAGGGAAAGAGCATAGACCGTAGATTCTAGAGATGCCACTTAGAAGTTGAAGAGCTCAGATACAAGTTTCATGGAGTGCTGCGTTTAGTTGAAACTCACTCACGTCAGTAATAATAATAGAGAGATTCAAGTCAGTGACTGAGTCTCCGAGTGGTATAGTCTGTCCAAACAAAGAAGACATTTAGGCAAGATGGGAAAATGACTCCAGCTTGGTTAATATTGGTGTCAAAATCATGAATTTAGTCTCAAATTGTAGAACAGAATGTCTTCTACAATTTCATATGGAATTCATGATTCTTGAACCAAAATTGACCGAGCTGGAGTCATTTTCATATCTTGCCTGAATGTCTTCTTTGCTTGGACAGACTATACCTGATTCCACTCCAACTGCTGCATAATTAATTGTTGTGGAATTCAGTGCTAATATAAATGTTTGCTTGAATGTTTGAGATCATGCTGATATTAAGCCGTTGAAATATTTTGAGAATTAATAAATGTATTATGTGATGATAATTTGTAAGAAGGTATTTAAAAAAATTTTCAAAATTTGAAAGAGAGTTATCCTGGAGAGAGTAACTCAATTGTCCGCTATTTCATTCAATAATTTTACAGCCTACTCTTTTAAATACATTAATTAGTGATAGCATGTTGAGTTGAGATTACTTATTTTTCATCGATTTGGTTTCAACTGAAAAAGCAAAAAGTGGAACCTAGTTATGGGTAATCTCAACCTCATTCAATCCTCTTTTCTTTTCATTTGTACTCTCATTCTCTTCTTAATCTCCTTTTTTTCTCCTTCTCCTCCCCCTCCTCATTCTCCTCCTCCTCCTCCTCCTCCTCCTCCTCCTCCTCCTCCTCCTCCTCCCCCTCCTCCCCCTCCTCCTCCTCCCCCTCCTCCTCCTCCTCCTCCTCCTCCTCCTCCTCCTCCTTTTACTTCTTCTTCATCCTTCTCATTATACCAGCTACGTCCTTGCAGAACTTATTATTTTGAAAACGTTCAAGCCCAGCCTAATAATATTATGCAGTCGCCACATGTGCGGAATGCTAAGCCATCTTCAACCTTATTACATAATGCAATAAGGCTCATACTGGCTTACAGTGTATAACACAGTGCTCTGTTGTTATTTATCGGTCCCCAGAGACTGCCAGCCCGAGAACTGGCAGCTAGCTCTTAATACAATTTATACACACTATGATTCAAGTTGTTTGTACAATCAGGTCCAGCAGAGAAGACATTCTGGCAAGATGGGGAAATTACTCCACTTCTGTCAATATTGTTTGAAAAATCATAAAATTGGTATCAAATTGTAGAGCAGAATGTTTTTTGCAATTTGAGACTAAATTGATAATTTTTGAACGAATATTGACCGAGCTGGAGTAATTTTTCCATCTTGCCAGAATGTCTTCTTTGCTCGACCAGACTATACAAATATAGTCTGTCCAAGCAAAGAAGACATTCTGGTAAGATAAGAAAATGAATCCAGCTCGGTCAATGATGGTTTAAAATTTGTAAGTTTTGTCTCAAATTGTAGAGCGGAATGTTTTATAAAACTTGAGACCAAATACATAATATTTGAATAAATATTGATTGAGCTGTAGTCATTTTCCATCTTTCCAGAATGTCTTCTTTGCTTGGAAAGACTGTATTTTTGTATATTTGACCCTCTGGCAAGGTGAGAAAATGACTCCAGCTCGATCAATATTGGTTTAGAATTTATAAATTTGGTGTCAAATTGTAGAAAACATTCTGCTCTACAATTTGATATCAAATTTATAATTTTTAAACCAAAATTGACTGATCTGGAGTCATTTCTCATTTTGCCAGGATGTCTTCTTTGCTTAACCGGACTATAAAAGTTGTTTGTTACAGTGAAAAGAGGTATGACTTGTCAAGACGAGAATCTCTGAAGAAAGAAGTTGGTTCGTGTATGGAGAACTTGATTTTTGGGTTGTTTTCTTGTGTTTTTTGTTAGTTCAAAGTGTAGTCGAAGAAACATAATCATGTTTAAGAAAAATTTAGCTATGTTTAAGAAAAAAAATCAGCATTCGGTTCAGTGGATTTTTAGTTCTGGTGTTGAAACAGTCAGTCAGTCAGTCAGTGCCATTTTGCTTTCATAGATATAGATAAGATATACTTATATCTTATATAGATATAAGATATACTCATATCCATAGTCAATGATCCTATTAAGCGAGTAACTTCTGTATTTTTTATAACCACGGATCACGGATCTTAAAAACGGCTCTAAGGATTTTCACGAAATTTGAAATGTAATATAACCGTGATGGAAAAATAAGATTGCACATGTACAGGATAATTACTATCTGACAGGATAATAATTACTCTCTAAAAGAATTAAATACTCCTTTGGGAATACTATGAAGTACTTTATTTAGGCTGTTAAATCGTTAGCTGAGCAACGCTATCTAGCGTGAGGAAATGGAATTTCAAGTTTCATTTCTCCTAACAGGTTTTCTTACACTGATGGGAGAATAATAAATAATTATTATCAGATATTGCAGTACACAAACTGCTAATTATAATAATAATTATTTTTTCACTTCAGAGCGGAGCTCGGTACCAAATATTAACTATTATGTTTTCAACTTTGGGTATAGCGAGGGCCAAAGATTTGGGCGATTCCGTCAGCTCCTTGTACGTTAAAACAGCTGATGTTGTCAATTAGAAATTGACATTTATGTATGCTCAGATGTTTTCTTTCAAATCAAAAGAGACATAAGATACTTTCAATCAGCTGTTAGTGGGTCACATAAAATACAAGAGACAGACAAGACCGTCTAACGTTTTGACTTCCGCTATACTTTTTCACCTCTACTGTCTCTTGTACTTGATGTAACCTACTAATAACTGATTGAGTGAATCTATTGTCTTATTTGATTTGAAAAACATCATCCAGGCATAGCTAAATGACAACTCTAATTGACAACATCAGCTGTTGTAGCTCACAAGGTACAGATGAAACCGCTTAACTTTTCGGTTTCAGCTTTATTTAAACTTTATGTATCAAAATGAGATTCTTTATTGTTAAAAACATTGAACAATGTTATAACAACGTCAGTCAGTCTATATCCCAAGGTCAAGCTCCTTTTCTCTAACACCTATTTTCTATACCACACTATACTCCATCTCTCTCATACTTATCAACCTTGATTAATATATAGACTGTCCAAGCAAAGAAGACCCTCTGTTGAGATGCGAAAATAACTCAAGCTAGGTCAATTTTGGCTCAAAAATTATCAATTTGACATCAAATTGTAGGGAACAATTTAATCTACTATTGGGACCACATTTATCATTCTTCAACGAATACTGACCAAGCTGGGGTGATTTTCCCATCTTGCCAGAGGGTCTTCTTTGCTTGGACAGACTTTACCACTTTCCTTGTCTTTTGAAGCAACTGTAGTCTGGTCGAACAGTGAAGACACTCTGGGAAGATGGGAAAATTACTCCAGCTCGGTCAATATTGGTTCAAAAATTACAAATTCAACTCCAAATTGTAGAAAACATTCTGCTCTACAACTTTAGAGCAAATCCATAATTCTCGAACCAATATTGACCGAGCTGTAGTCATTTCCCCATTTTGCCAGAATATCTTCTTTGCTCTACTTGTTTGAAGCGTGCGCCTGAAATGAATTAAGTTTCAGGACACGCGTGTGCTTGAACTTTGCTGTGCGGCTAAGTACAACAGACGAAGCACAACTTCGTCCGCAACTTGGACAACTTTGAGTGTGATCGACTTGATGATAGTGGGGAGAGGAAGGGGAGGGATACATCACAATGCCTGTAGAAGGGGAGGTGGATCACTCACTTTTCAAGAGCTTATAAATATATAGGTAGCAATAAATGTATACGAGCAGGTAGCAAGTGACTGAATCCCATCACTTGAGGATTTGTGTGACTGTTGTTTCAAGATTTGCATAATTTTGGTAAGAATTTGAAGTTGAAAAATCTTGGATTCACATGAAAGAAAGGTGAATCTGTATTGAAATAACCTTGTATTCGCATTTTCAAAGAGGAAAATAATAAGCTTAAAGAAACACTCCAGAAGGTATAAGAGAAATTCTGAATAAACTCGCAGTGCAATGTATTGGAAGGATATTGAATTTGAAAAAGCACAAAACCAAGTGTTTCTGGAAAATATATGTTTTTAAAACTCAGCTTATAGTATTTGAATCAAAAGTTTTTGAAGAGAAGAAAATCTTGATTTGGGATAAAGTTATAAACTTACTCTCTAACAAAACAAGCTGCTCAAAAGGGACTTATGGAGAAAAAGTAAGTTTTGAGAAATGTCGACTGTCGTTGAGAAAAAGTAAGCTTTGGTGGGTTCAAACAATGCGATTACGATTATAGAAATGTAAATAATCATATTTCAATACAGAACAACTAGAACAACTTAAAAATATTGCTTCCTTGTTGATTGTGATGTTCTCAACTCATCAGAATTCATTACAACAATAATATTCCCAACACTAACGAAAATAGTCTATGTTCACATTTCCATCAGCTGTATTTTTCATTTTGGGCGCTAGAGTGCGACACTGTAGAAAAATAGTGACGTCATACTCGTGAGCCATAATTTCGAGACAAATATCCCACCTGGTAGATTTTTCTAGTCTTGGGTTGTATCTAGCAGCTCGTTTCTAGCACCAACTTGAGGCTTCCTTAAAAAATCCTTGATTGAAACATTTTAATGGAAAGAGCATCTATATTTACTGTTTGCTTTTCTTAACCTGTTGAGCAATTTATTTTATTTTGTACTCACCATTATACCACACTAATTGGGAATATTATTTCAATTATGAATGGTTTATGGTTGAATAAATAGATCATCTATTTGGAAATGTGAATATACCTCGTATTTGGATTAGCAGAACTGGCGGCTCGTACCCACGGAATAGGTGGAGTGCTGTACAGTAAAAGATACGAGCACTTCACCTGTTTCGTGGGCACGAGCCGCCAGTGATTGATAACTCACCTAGTAAAGTACTTGACGATGGTCTTGAATCCTTTTTTCAAACATAGCTATGTCACTTCTCAGACAAAGCAATGAGGATCTACTTTTCAATCATTCAGTACCTGAAATTATGTCTCTAGATTTTTGGATTGTCCTAACAAGAGAGACACACCGAACAAAGCCAACTTTCGCTTAACATGAAATTAGTGAATGACAATAGATACACGGAGCTCGCCTATAGTCTGTCCAAGCAAAGAAGACATTCTGACAAGAAGTGAAAGTGACGCCAGCTCAGTCAATATTGGTTCAACAATTATCAATTTGGTCTCAAATTGTACGCAACATTCTAATCTACAATTTAAGCTTGAACTTATAATTTTTAAACCAATATTGACCGAGCTGGAGCCACATTTCCACCTTGCCAGAATATCTTATTCGCTTCGACAAACTTGACAAATATTGCAACGTTGCAAAAGTGCCCGCTGAATTAGTGAAGTGAGAGAGGGTGCTCTTCCCCCCCCACCATCGTGCTTAAATGAAGAATTGCATAATTTAGGGAGACACTTCAACTGCTAACTTTGTTTGTACAAGTGTTGTAATACAATTCCTGTATTAGAAGCGGGAAAGCACTGCTTAATTTATTTAGCTGCTCGCTGGCTTCGTCAGGGGTCAAGTGATAATATTAAAACAGATAGTGAAAAGAATTGAAGTCAGTGTTTGACATTATTTTTTTGTACCTGGTGTTGATTAATTATGCTGAGGTGGGAAAAGAGAGAGAGAAGGAAAAGAAGAAGAAGAAAAGAGGAAGAAGAAAGATATGTAGGAGGAGGAGAAGAAGAAGAAGAAGAAGAAGAAGAAGAAGAAGAAGAAGAAGAAGAAAAAAAAAAGAAGAAAAAGAAGAAGAAGAAGAAGAAGAAGAAGAGGAAGAAGGAGAAGAAGAAGGTGGAGTAGAATAAGATGCAGAAGAAAGAGGAACAAGAACAAGAAGGAGGAGGAGAGAAAAGATAATGAAAAGTGTAGTAGGAGGAGGTTGAGGTCAAGAGAGAGAAAAAAAAGGAAAAAAGAAAGAAAGAAGAGAGAGAAGAAAGGAAGAAGAAAGAGAGAAGGAAGAAAGAGAAATAAAGAAAGAAGGAAAAAAGAAAGGAAAAGAAAGGAAAAAAAGAAGAAGAAGAAAAAGAAGAAGAAGAAATAGAAGGAGAAAAGGAAGAAAGAGAAAAATAAGATACAGATAAAAGAGGAAAAAGAACAAGAAGAAGAAGAAGTAGGGGAGAAAAGATAGAGAAAAGTGTAGTGGGAGGAGGAATGAGAGTAGTAGGAGAAGGTTGAGGTGAAGAGAGGGAGAAGGAAGAGAAAAAAGGAAGAAAGAAAAATAAAGAATGAAAGATGAGAAAAAGTGAAAGAAAGGAAAAAAGAAAGAAGAAGAAAAAGAAGAAGAAGAAGAAAGTACGAAAATAACATTTGAAATAGTTCTGAATATGGCAGTAGCATTAGAGTGACTTGCTTCGGCTTTCATTTTTTGGACACGCCTCCAAGCTCCACCAGCGCACTGATTTGCTGACGGCATCGGTTCAAATAGCTACCGAATTCGATCAGTAGATGGCAGCAGTTGTCGGGTGATGTTTCACAACCGACTTGGACACGCCTCCATGCTCCACCCCAGCTCTTTTCTGATTGGTTGACAGTGATCTGTGAGTTCTGCATCAGAGAATGGCTGCTAGCAAGAAAATGGTGGATTGAGTATCATTCATACAATATGATATATACTATGATTCGGTCTCAATCGTAGGAAACATCCAGATGTACAATTTGAGATCAAATCAATATTAATTTTTTTTTACCAAAATTGACCGAGCTGGAGTCATTTTCTATACACTGATGACAGAAAAATACGTAGTTTTGTCTGTCTCTTGTATGTGATGTACCCTACTAACAGCTGATGAGAAGTCTCATTCGATTTCATGAAAAGAAGAAAAAAGTAGTAGTAGTAGAAGAAGAAGAAGAAGAAGAAGAAGAAGAAGAAGAAGAAGAAGAAGAAGAAGAAGAAGAAGAAGAAGAAGAAGAAGAAGAAGAAGAAGAAGAAGAAGAAGAAGAAGAAGAAGAAGAAGAAGAAGAAGAAGAAGAAGAAGAAGAAGAAGAAGAAGAAGAAGAAGAAGAAGAAGAAGAAGAAGAAGAAGAAGAAGAAGAAGAAGAAGAAGAAGAAGAAGAAGAAGAAGAAGAAGAAGGAGAAGAAGGAGAAGATCAAGAACAAGATCAAGAACAAGAAAGAGAAAAAAACCAAGAATTATGAGACGGGGATGAGTAGGAGGCGATGGAGAAGGGAGAGAAAAAGACTAGAAAGAAGAGAGGAATTAAGAAGAAGAAGAAAAAGAGAGGAGAACAAAATAAATAATAAAGAAGGAAAGTGGGGTATTTGACGACTAGATGGACGAAAGCTCAAACATTAATTTGACAATTTACATTCGAGAAAAGCGAATATTGTTTGAGTGCTCGTTTCTTCATTGAGACAATTTGGCTGGTGGAAAAATTTGTCTCTTGAATACTACGAAAGGGTTTCAGTCCTTCTATTATCCCAAGTTGAGCTTTTACTCTTACCTTGAAATTTTTTTATTTATTACTATGGAAATCTCTATCGAAATACTGGTACTCTGAAATTCTAACCATGAAAATACTTTAAATATAAATTATGATTATCATTAATATGAAAAATACTATAAAATATATAGTAAGTATAGTATATAAAATAGTATATATGTTAAAAAGAATTTGACTTTCACGCAACTTCAACCGCTTAAAGTGAGTAAGATCAGTGAAAGCTGAAAGTAAAATAAAGATGTTGAATAAACACTGAACTGTATAATATCGAGAAATTCAATCGACAATATAGTCTGTCCAAGCGAAGAAGACATCCTGGCAAGATGGAAAAATGACTCTAGCTCAGTCAATATTGATTAAAAAATATTAATTTGTTTTCAAATCGTAGATCGTAATTTTTCCTACACTTTTAGAACAAGTTTATAATTTTTGAACCAATATTGATCAAACTGGAGTCATTTCTCCATCTTGCCAGAATGTCTTCTTTGCTTGGACAGACTATGGATGCTTGCCTGAGTGTTGCAAGGACGACAAGTTGCAGAGCACAAGTTACAACTAAGACACAAGCTGCGCTGCTCGCTAAAATCCTCTTAGCTGAATCTGCATGAATAAAACAACGGTATAGTCTGTCCAAGCAAAGAAGACATTCTGGCAAGATGGGAAAATGTCTACAACTCGGTCAATATTGGTTCTAAAATGACAAATTCGGTCTCAAGTTGTTGAAAACTTCATGTTCTACAATTTAAGACCAAATTCATTGATTTTTGAACCAATATTGACCTAGCTAGAGTCATTTACATCTTGCCAAAAAGTCTTCTTTGCTTGGACAGACTATACCTACTTTCACAGCTGACGCTATGACGTCACGTGGATGATGGTTTCATTGTGATTGCGTGAAAGCTGTCAACGGTCAATGAACTCAAAATAATTCCGTGTTTGTAGTGATTTTCTCCATAATATTGGAGTGAAAGTTTCAAGATCTTTGAACTAAGAAGTCCTACACTTCCTATACGCGACTTTATTGGACTGAACTTAAAGTTAAAGCTTCCTTTATACATATAATATATAATTTATATATATATGTATGTATGTATGAATTAACTTATATTTCCATACTTCAAATAGTGAAGTACCAATACATAATAATGATTCGACTTGATTCGATACAAAACATTTCTCTCATTGGCGGCTCGTACCCATGAAACAGGTGAAGTGCCCGTACCTTTTACTGTACAGCACTTCACTTGTTTCGTGGGCATGAGCCACCAGTATTATGATGATACAAGACATTCTTATTCTATTGTTTCATTTCTATTCATAGCTTATACAAAACTATAAATGCGACTTAATACCATCAAATATACGTTCAAGTTCAAGTATGATACAAGAAAGGATCTGACGTCAAACTGTTGTCTGCTCCTTGTGCGCTCAAACAGCTGATCATGTGAAAAACGTTGTCATTGATCTATGTCTAGATAATGTTTCAATTACAATCATGAGAGACAATGGATGCTCCATATCAGCTGTTATAGTCTGTCCAAGCAAAGAAGACCCTCTGGCAAGATGAGAAAATGACTCCAGCTCGATCAATACTTTTTCAAAAATATACGTTTGGTCTCAATTGTATAAAACATTCCGATCTACAATTTGAGACCAAATCAATCATTTTTGAACCAATATTGACAGAGCTGGAGTCATGCTCTCGTCTTGCCAGAGGGTCTTCTTTGCTTGGACAGACTACAGTAGGTTACATCGCGTACAAGAGACAGTTGAAACTGCCTACCCTATTCCATAGGTTCTTGACGTCTATCTATCGTATAATAATTCACAATATAGGCTAAAACTGGCGGCTCGTGCCCACGAAATAGGTGAAGTTATGTACAGTAAAAGATACAGACACTTCATTTATTTCGTGGGCACGAGCCGCCAGTGCAATGTAATCCAATTAAATTGATCAATACATTAATGTGTAAAACCATAGCTTAAACCATGTGTAAGCCTCCTCTAACAATATTATTAAAGGAAGCTATGGTAAAACTTTAAAGACTTCCATTTTTTTTTTCATCATCATAGCTTATTCTCAAGAAGTATCAAGTGATTCATGATAATGAAATCTAGGGTTGGGAAAGACAAGGAATTTTCTTTTAATTTCTCGGAAAAAGGAATTAAAAGAGCGAAAAAGACTGGTGGTGAGAACCAGAAAAGAAATGTTGGAGAAAGTAAAAGTGGACAGCGTCGTGAAAATAATTAACGCTCCCTGGCAAATATAATTCCTCGCAGTTATATTTCTTGTTTGTGTTCTCGAGAGTGAACCTGGATCTTCTTTGGTGCTTCATCTTTTCTATTATCTTCTTCAACTTCTTATTCTACTGGGGAGTTTTTCTTCTTTTTCTTGTCATCTTCTACTACTAGCTTCACCTTTACCATTCTGTTCTTCAACTGGGATGTTTATATTCATATTCCTTCTTGTAATCTACTTCCACTATAGTCTGTCCAAGCAAAGAAGATCATCTGGCAAGATGGGGAAATGACTCCAGCCGGTTTAATATTGGTTCAAAAATTATTCATTTGGTCTCAAATTGAAGATCAGAATGTTTCCTAAAATTGAGACGAAATCAATAATTTTGAACCAATATTGACCAAGTTGGAGTCATTTTCTCATCTTGCCAGAGGGTCTTCTTTGCTTGGACATACTATAGCTTTACCTTCCCCCTGCCACACATTTTCCACTTCTTCCACTATACTAACTTTCTATAATCTTCTTCTATTCTTCGTCTTTTCACATGTTTTCCTCTCTGTTTCTTCTTCTTTCCCTCCTATCACTCCTTTTTCTTCGTTTTCATACTCCAAATATTTTTTTATAGAAAGAGATAATTGAGAATCGAATAGAAATACGACTCGTATAGAACAGAAATTCGTATAACTATCAATTTCTAAGAAAAAAAAACTGGCGGCTCGTACCCACGAAAGAGGTGAAGTGCTCGTATCTTCTACCATACAGCACTTCACCTGTTTCGTGGGCACGAGCCGCCAGTGAATACGAGTAGAAGAAATTCAACATTCTTCTATTCTATACACAAATTGTTGATACTTATTTTCTCTTAAGGCTACTGTATTCGTTGAAAATTTAAATTATTAAAATCAAAGTACCATTTTTTTAATTATTTTTTTTTACACAACATGTTTTTGACTAATTGTTAAATACGCCGCTAATTGGTGATGAAGGGAGAGATTAGATTAGATTAGATTAGATTATTCACTTTATTTAAGTAGAGTACAGCATTTACGATCTCAAATCCTAGATTCTAAAAATTAAAAATGAACCTAATTACACTATTGGTTCAAATAAGAAATATATATACAAGGAACTTACTAAATTACAGATATATAGGATCCAATATTCTTACTGTTATAATATGATTGTCATGTATCTACATGAAATGGCGGAGTTTGGACAAAGATGTCCAATCTTGGAGAAGGATATGCAAGGATATCCCTCCCATTAACACTCAACCGTAACAAATTTTTTACTGATAGATTCGACTGAAAATTGATTTAATGAATTTTACTTTATGAAATTGTGATAACTTGAACAAAAATGTGGAATGGATTCTGTAATTCATGAAAGATGAATGAAAACGATAGGAATGATCAATGAAGTTTATTTAAAACTGGAATACTGATTAAATGAGATTATTATAGTTGAATTATAATTATTGAAGCTAATACCATATGAGCTAGGTAATTGGAAATCTATTCTTAAAAAGTAATATGTTTTGATATGAATATTAATAATAATAATGAAGACTTAAATAATTCAATTTGATTTAAACGTACTGTCAGTGAATAAAATGATTACCGCTATCAATGTAAGCTGGAGACAAAGGCTGGTCTGCAAATTCCGTTCAGAAGGATTCAAACTTATTGCACAGCATTTCTAGACCTCATCTGGACCTGTTCACTGAATCGACTCTACTGATTCATTCCCGAAAAATCCAAGAAAAACTCTAAAAATACATAGAAAAATAGTAAAACGCATGATATTGAGCGTTTAACCTTGGGAACTATATCGGACATGGTTTGAAACTTGATTCAATATCTCCCAAATTAGTTCATCTATAATCTCGCGTTTTGAACCATTGAATTTACAATAAGGATTGGTCGTATCAAGGTGGAAGATATGCAAGCAATACATCTACAATTTTGAAAAACCTGATTACTGGCATAATCTTGAACGGATTTCAAAAATATCTTAACACAACATTTCTAGACCTTATCTGAACCTACCAATCAAATATCAACATTTTCTACAGATTGATTCTCGGAAAAATTTAGAAAACGCCGAAAAGCTATAGAGAAACTTAAATATTAGGCGTATCCTTGAAAAGTTCCTAAAATCCGTTATTAACGCGCGTCTAAACGTCCAACTGAACATGCCTGCCAAATTTGAACGCATTCCGTCCAGTGGAATTTTAGTTCTGGCGATGAATCAGTCAGTCAGTGCCATTTCGCTTTTATCCTTACAAGAATTTTCTCCAGTCCTAGTGCTTGAAACATCTAACCTTCTACCTTCGGAGACAAATTAAAAATAATCTTTGAAATAATAAGGCTTGCCATACTTTAATGATGAGATGAGATTGAGAATAGAGAAACTAACTTCAACTTACAATAGAGAATGAAGAAGAGTGGAAGAATAGAAGAATGAAAAAGAAAGAGAAAGAGAAACTGAGAATAGAGGAGGAATAGGAATCAACTAAGAAAGAGAAGAATTAAGAGGAAGAGAGAGAGTAACTGAGAATAGAGGAGGAATAGGAAACAACTAAGAAAGAGAATAAGAAAGAGACACCAGCTAAGAAAGGGAAGAGAGAGAGAGGTAGGCCTAGCAAGACAAACTTTCACCGCGGTAACAATTATTCATTTCTGCTGGCTCAACTTTCTGAACAGGAATAATGTGAAAGGGAGAATAAAATGAAAGATAAAAAATGTACCCACAAACGCTGAGTGGCGAGCTGAAGGAATTATTTTCCAATATTATTATTCACGCTTTTGTTGCCTCCACCGAGAAGGAGAAGAAGAAGAAGAAGAGAAAAAAGAAGAAGAAGAAAGAGAAGAAGAAGAAGAAGAAGAAGAAGAAGAAGAAGAAGAAGAAGAAGAAGAAGAAGAAGAAGAAGAAGAAGAAGAAGAAGAAGAAGAAGAAGAAGAAGAAGAAGAAGAAGAAGAAGAAGAAGAAGAAGAAGAAGAAGAAGAAGACTACGAAGAAGAAGAAGAAGAAGAAGAGAGAGGATGATAATGGTGTGAAGAAGGAGGAGGAGGAAGAGGCTTGAAAACCGTGGGAAAAGTTTATTTTTGGTATTGTCGTGGTCCTATCATTTCAGCTCAAAAGAAGAAGAAGAAGAAGAAGAAGAAGAAGAAGAAGAAGAAGAAGAAGAAGAGAAGAAGAAGAAGAAGAAAGAAGAAGAAGAAGAAGAAGAAGAAGAAGAAGAAGAAGAAGAGATGAGATGATGATGATGATGATGATGATGAAAGAAGAAGATGATGATGATGATGATGATGATGATGATGATGATGATGATGATGATGATGATGATGATGATGAAGAAGAAGAAGAAGAAGAAGAAGAAGAAGAAGAAGAAGAAGAAGAAGAAGAAGAAGAAGAAGAAGAAGAAGAAGAAGAAGAAGAAGAAGAAGAAGAAGAAGGAGAAGAAGAAGAAGAAGAAGAAGAAGAAGAAGAAGAAGAAGAAGAAGAAGAAGAAGAAGAAGAAGAAGGAAAAAGAAGAAAAGAAGAATGACGACGACGAAGAAGACAAAAGAAGACGAAGAAAAAGGAGAAGAAGGAAGAAGAAGAAGAAGAAGAAGAAGAAGAAGAAGGAGAAGAAGAAGAAGAAGAAGAAGAAGAAGAAGAAGAAGAAGAAGAAGAAGAAGAAGAAGAAGAAGAGTTACTCAGAATTCCGCTGCCACTTGGTCTTCATTTTGCTTTTGTTGGAAATAACGCATATTATTATCTCTGATAATACCCAAGCTTTGATGGTGCAATTTTCGTTTGTGATAGAAGTTTGTGGAAAAAGTAAAAGTGAACGCTAAGTCTATCTACTGCACTGTTCGTTTGTGCAAGCTTAGAAGACCTTTGGTTACAATAGACTTTAATAGTGGCTGCGTGTCTTCTGAGTTTGCTTCGCAAATTCAGCTAATGATGAATGATTTTGATAGTAGCGGCTATTGTTGAAAAGCTGGAGAAATTTTCTGTCAGTTTTCTGAAAGTTTGGTGGATTTTTGAACTGATTTCTCTCAGAAATTGATAATTATACGTTTTATTTCTTGATAATTTCACGATAATTATTTCTCATAAATTTATAATTAACATCATTTTCAATTCAAAGTTCGAAATTTATCTAGTATGATTAGTTAGTTAGTTTGATTTGCAAACTAGTTTTTCTCAGGAATTTATTTATTTATTTTGCGTATGGCTTTTAATAGTGAGGAGACCCAAGAGTTGTTCCACTTCGCCAGATAACCTCATTCTCCACAAACGGAGACATGACTTATAGCTATTTAGTTGAGTTCAGGAATTTATTATATCGCGACATAGACCAATAATTATTTTCCTTCTTTAGCGGATGATGTCCACTCAAACAGTATTGCTTGTCCATTACTAAAATAACAGTGCAAGACTTTTCAAAACTCATTAATTAAGTTAATTAGATAGTTTCGCTTGATATCACCTTATGAAAGTTCTTTAATTTGTAATATTGGATGTGATATCACCTTCTGTTTCTTCTTGAATTGTAATTTTGGAAGTGGATCCTTTGGCCAAATCAATTATATTATTATGTAAGATTTAATCATATCAATATTACAAATTAATCATGTTATTAATATTAATCATGTCGTATTTAAACCTACTATTGGATTGGATGAATACAATACAAGATTTTCAATGAACATTGGTTCGTGTATCACTGAGGCCAAAAGTTGAACTGTTTCATCTGCTCCTTGTGCGCTTCAACAGCTGATGTTGTCAGTAATTATGTTGCCATTTAACTTTGCATGAACGATATTTTTGAAATCTGATGAAACAATAGATGCTTCACAACAGCTGTTAGAAGGTTACTACCTACAAGAGACTGTTCAACATTTCGTCGTCAACTGTATAGTCTGTCCAAGCAAAGAAGGCCCTCTAGCAAGATAGAAAAATGACTCAAAAATGACTCGGTCAATTTTGGTTCAAAAATTATCAATTTGATCTCAAATTGTGAAAAACAATCTGATCTACTACTAAGACCACATCTATAATTATTGAACAAATATTGACCAAGCTGGAGTCATTTTTCCATCTTGCCAGATGGTCTTCTTTGCTTGGACAGACTATCGAAATTGAACTAACACATCTTCAATAGTTATCC
Organism: Sogatella furcifera; assembly: GCA_017141385.1. Lineage (NCBI taxonomy): Eukaryota > Metazoa > Arthropoda > Insecta > Hemiptera > Delphacidae > Sogatella > Sogatella furcifera. Next base: position 1,368,537 of record CM029555.1, on the reverse strand, counting down.
CAACTGAAAATCAGAAATAAAATTATTAAATCAATTATTTTAGCATGTAGATAATCACAATCTTCCTATTTCTCCTTTTTCTTCTCAGCCCCACTAAACCTCACGTGGTTTTTTGGCGCCCTGTGCGATTTTTTGGTAGGCGCCCCCCCATAATTACCAGACGAATGCAATCCAACATATTATAATGTATTCAAAGCCAAACATGATTCAAGCTGCCTTGCATGTTCGCATTCTTCCCATAAGCAATCCCAATGTTGCATGTGGTGTGGCAAAAAGGATTATAGGGACTTGCTTATTGTATTCCAACGTATTGTTTTGTATTTTCATGTATTCGATACGTGATACGAAAAAGCCCACAGGAATTTATACAAAATAACTAAAGACTATTTACATTGAGCAAAACTATCACATTGTACCGTACTCTATCATTACAATATTAAAAATTTAATTATTGATTAATTTATATTATTAGTTTACTTGTAAGCACATAAGGGAGGCAATAATAAATTTTCCAAATAAAAATATTGGGAATCATCATAGATATTTCATTTCACTGGAAATGAAGATGTTTTAACAAAAAATCGGAAACTCAACAAGCAAATTATTGAAGTTTTCAGCCATTTTCACTGCTCTACCCAACTTTCTTGAATAACATTCGAAATAGTTCCTAATTCAGCCAGCAGATGGCAGTCGCAATAGGGTGACTTGCTTTACTTCCCATTAGACACGCCTTCAAGCTCCGCCTACGATCAAAATGGCCGAATACATTGGTTAGTGAAGTTTCCAAATTCAACAAGTAGATGGCAGTATAGTTGACGGATGGAGTTTCAGTTTTGACTTGGACACGCCTTCATGCCCCGCTTGTTCTTTTCTTATTGGGTGTTTTGTAAGTTCTGCTTGAGAGAATGGCTGCTAGCAAGAAAATGATGGATAGTGTATCATACCACTCGCGGCTCGTGCCCACAAAACAGGTGAAGTGCTGTACAGTTAAAGATACAAACACTTCATCTGTTTCGTGGGTACAAGCCGCCAGTGTATCATACACAAGAAATTACACTGATTTACAATTGACGATTTTGTCAATTTGCTAATTTTTTTCGATTTTGCTAATATATGTATGTATGTCTGGCTCAACAGCCCATGAAGGGCCTAGGCCTACCAGCTGGTTGCCAGTTTCAAATTCACTCTACTAATATAATATTGGTTTATTTATTCAGGCTGATAACATTCTATCAAGTTTGTATTTGAAAAATTTATTCATAGAGTTTAGACTTATTAGTTTTACTTTCATCGTGTAACTTAGGACAGTACTAGACTTCAATAGTTCTATGCTGTATGATATAAGATGAAAATATGAGCTCGCAGTCCCATCTTATACTCATCCATTCTATTTTTTATACAATGAATTATTCACTGGCGGCTCGTGCCCACCAAACAGGTGAAGTGCTGTACAGTAAAGGATACGGCCACTTCACCTGTTTCGTGGGTACGAGCCGCCAGTGGATGAATGTAATGAAATAGAACTCAAAATATTCATGATCTAATACCGTCTTCTTGCCAGAACAGTTTTGAAAAACTACAACGATTCGGTAAAAATATTAGTGTTATAGGATTATTATATGGAGGAGTTTTCATTAGAAACTGGCTTGTGATTGGTCGACAGAATGTAAGGTGGTTTTCAGCCAACCATAGAATAATTAAATTTGGATCAAGCATTGCATGATCGTGGTTTTTTAATTGATTAATTCATTACGATGAATGAATTTCTGGTGGATTCAAGTTGTTGGTAAAATGAGTTTTTCATCAAATAGTGGAAAAATGATTCTTATCGCCCAATTGAAATTTATAAAGTTCCCGTTTTGCCCCGGCCGCCGCGGCGCCCCCGTGGCCGTGGCGCCCTGTGTGGTCGTACACTCTGCACACCTCTCGCCAGGGCCCTGACACTAATCCCCCTCTCACCTTTCCTCTTTTTTGTCCAGATTAAGTGAGGTCTACCTTGCCGTTTCTGTTAGCTCTTTCGTTTGTCACCGCCATTTTGAAAAAATGACGCCTCCGCCAAACCCTAGACACAAATGTTATGAGTAGCCATTGCTCAGACTTATAATAAAAGACCCCTCGTCCTTTCTAACCCCCTAGGACCCCCCCCCCCTATTTCTTGAAAAAGTTGCCCCCAAATCTTGGTCCCCCTCGACTTAGTCAATATTGTCTTTACAACGCTCTGTTTTTGACCTGAATCTTGTGTGAGTTGAGTATAGTCTGTCCAAGCAAAGAAGACATTCTGGCAAGATGGGAAAATGACTCCAGCTCGCTTAATATTGGTTCAAAAATTATAAAATTGGTCTCAAATTGTAGAAAACATTCTGATCTACAATTTAAGAATAGATTGGTAATATTTGAACAAATAATGACCGAGCTGGAGTCATTTTCCCATCTTGCCAGAATGTCTTCTTTGCTTGGACAGACTATAATACTTTCACTAGAGTTGGTGTCAAAAATTAAGGCGTTTGAAAAACTCTTATTATTGTATTTTAGCTTTGTAAGGACAGTCGGCTAGCTGTCTGCAAGAGTTCAGTCATACAAGAGCGACCCCATCTATGCTATTCCGCTGTTGACAGCTTCAGACTGTCCTGACAGAGCTGAGCATTGATAGCAGTCATTCGCCATCACCCTTAATCCTTGGAATTATAGCTAGCCTATACCTAGTGTTACATAATACACACTATACAGTAGCCCATACACTAGACACCCTTGTTTCTTTTTCTCCGTTTTTCCAGGTTTTATTATCTTCTTCTCTTTACTGTTCTTCTTACTTTAGTACCATTCTTCTTATTTTCTTTCTTGATCTATCTCATGATCTCTCTACTTTGGAACTCGGAATAATTAGAATCGGAGTGCCCTTTTTGAAAAATATTTCTATTTTACACTATTTTTAAAAAAGTATTCTTTTTAAAAATATTTTATTTTACACTATTTTTTAAAAAGTATTCTATTTGAAAAATATTTTTATTTTACACTATCTTTTAAAAGTACCAAAGGCCTACTTTGATTTCAATTATTTAAGTTTCAACGAATACAGAAGCCCTAAGAGAAAATAAGTATTGGATAATGGCTAATCTCTCCACTTTTTATCAATATTTCCATTAATACATGTTTGATTCGCAGGATTCTCCCCCTACAAGGGGGAATTAAAAATTTTATCATTTTTTCTTCTCTTTTCACCATTTCTTGCTATGTACTTTACCCTTATTCTCCAATATACTCTCGTTTCTCAATTTCCTTCTTATCCTCATCATCCTTCAACTATTTTTTTTCTCTTTCCTTTGCATTTTTCAACGCCTCTTCCATTATCCTCATTTTCATCCCAGCTCCCCTCCTTTTTGTCCATTCCTTCCCCTCCTCAATTTCTTCCTCTTTCCTCTTACTTCTTTACTATGTAGTTTTCTGTGTGAATCACCTCCCTAACAACCTTCTCCGCATTCAATAGAAAGAACCCAATCTACAATAAGATTCCCCCATTCATTAAAAATTTCCCCCATGTAAAACATAATACCCATTCAAAACAACGCAAATAAAACCATGATTAATACTGCGTAGTAAAGTCTGTCCCAGTAAAGAAGACATTCTGGCAAGATGGGAAAATGACTCCAGCTCGGTCAATATTGGTTCAAAAACTATAAATTTGATTTTAAATTGTAGAAAACGTTGTGGTCCACAGTTCCAGACCAAATTTATATTTCTTGAACAAATATTGTCCGAGCTGGAGTCATTTTCCCATCTTGCTAGAGGGTCTTCTTTGCTTGGACAGACTGTTCTATCAAATGAATCGTGCTCGTGAGTGATTCCCGGAGAAATGTCACTCTCACTTCTTCTTCTTCTTCTCTTTCTTCTTTAACTTCTTTTTCTCAAACTAATGAATAGAGTCATTGACAAAAGTCGAAAAGACTTCAAACAAAAAGAATGTTGAGAACAAAGGAGGATTTCCCCTATGTCCTTTGTTCTACTTCACCCTCTGTGCTACGTATTTTGTCAATCTACTTCGTGCAATCTTTCATTTCTTCATTATTCTACTTTACGGTTTAATTATAGTTGATGCCAAAAAGTTGGGCGGTTTCGTCTGCTCCTTGTACGCTCCAACAGCTGATATTGTCATTTAGAGTTGTTACTGATATTATTCAAGCAACACCTAGGTTAAGGTTTTGTTTTCTAGATTAGGCTAAGTTCTATTTTTTCAAGTTGAAAGCAGCTCTCTTACTTTTTTAGTTTCTTCTCTCCGTTTCTTCATCTTCTTGTTTTCCTCTTCATTATCATCTTCTTCTTCTTCTTCTTCTTCTTCTTCTTCTTCTTCTTCTTCTTCTTCTTCTTCTTCTTCTTCTTCTTCTTCTTCTTCTTCTTCTTCTTCTTCTTCTTCTTCTTCTTCTTCTTCTTCTTCTTCTTCTTCTTCTTCTTCTTCTTCTTCTTCTTCTTCTTCTTCTTCTTCTTCTTCTTCTTCTTCTTCTTCTTCTTCTTCTTCTTCTTCTTCTTCTTCTTCTTCTTCTTCTTCTTCTTCTTCTTCTTCTTCTTCTTCTTCTTCTTCTTCTTCTTCTTCTTCTTCTTCTTCTTCTTCTTCTTCTTCTTCTTCTTCTTCTTCTTCTTCTTCTTCTTCTTCTTCTTCTTCTTCTTCTTCTTCTTCTTCTTCTTCTTCTTCTTCTTCTTCTTCTTCTTCTTCTTCTTCTTCTTCTTCTTCTTCTTCTTCTTCTTCTTCTTCTTCTTCTTCTTCTTCTTCTTCTTCTTCTTCTTCTTCTTCTTCTTCTTCTTCTTCTTCTTCATTCTTCTTCTTCTTCTTCTTCTTCTTCTTCTTCTTCTTCTTCTTCTTCTTCTTCTTCTTCTTCTTCTTCTTCTTCTTCTTCTTCTTCTTCTTCTTCTTCTCATTCTTCTTCTTCTTCTTCTTCTTCTTCTTCTTCTTCTTCTTCTTCTTCTTCTTCTTCTTCTTCTTCTTCTTCTTCTTCTTCTTCTTCTTCTTCTTCTTCTTCTTCTTCTTCTTCTTCTTCTTCTTCTTCTTCTTCTTCTTCTTCTTCTTCTTCTTCTTCTTCTTCTTCTTCTTCTTCTTCTTCTTCTTCTTCTTCTTTTTCTACCCATGAAATGGAATGAGACTTCTCATCAGCTGTTAGTAGGTTACATCACGTACAAGAGACAGATAAAACCACATATTTTTCTGACATCAGCTCTACTATGTTGTATGAATGATACACCATTCACCATTTTCTTGCTAGCAGACATTTTCTCAAGCAGAACTCACGAAACACTATCAACCAATCAGAAAAGAGCAGGGTGGGGCATGGAGGCGTGTCCAAGTCGATTCTGAAACATCACCCGACAACTGCTGCCATCTATTGTTCAAATTCGGAAACTTCTCAAACCGATATCGTCGGCCAATCAGTGCGCTGGTAGAGCTTGAAGGCGTGTCCAAGAATAGAAGTCGATCAAGTTACCCTATTGCTACTGCCATCTACTGGTTGAATACAAAAACGGTTTGAACCGATGTTGCCGGCCAATCAGAGCGAAGTAGGAGCTTGGAGGCGTGTCCAAGAATGGAAGTCGATCAAGTTACCCTATTGCTACTGCCATCTACTGGTTGAATACAAAAACGGTTTGAACCGATGTCGCCGGCCAATCAGAGCGAAGTAGGAGCTTGGAGGCGTGTCCAAGAATGGAAGTCGATCAAGTTACCCTATTGCTACTGCCATCTACTGGCTGAATTCTGAACTACTTCGAATGTTATTGTCAAGAGAGTTTGGGAAGACAGTGAAAATGGATGCAATCTTGAATTTTCTGGTAATTCAGTTACCTATTGTTGAAACATGTATATTTCTAATGAGATACATGATCTATTACAATTCACTCTCTATTTCCAGAGAATACCGGAATTCAATATGAAATCGAATAGGCAAATTACTGCCAGAGTGTGTACTTGGATCACAAGGTTATGTACTAACGTGTTAATGTCGAGAATCATAAAATGATATTATCATGATGTGTTCTCAGTATATATCCAACTTCAAAGAATGGAATGGCTGCATTTACTTTATGAAATGTTAGTGCAAAGCTAGAGCTCGGCAGGCCCTCTTTTAGGCTCAAACTTCACTGTAATTCCACTCTCTCCTATAAATAACCAACTACATAAATTATTATTCTCCAAGAAAAATGAAAATTTATTCAAGTGAAACTATGTTGAGTGAAAATAAATAACAGCAATACTCTAGAGAGGAACAACATGGATCAGGGTGTAGATTATTATTATCAATATATATTTGAATAATTTTTAATTAATACAATCTGTGAACTTCAGGGATTGATAATTGTGTAACAAGTGAAACCGGTATCTCAATAGGGCTACTTTCTATAATGATCCAGAAGTTGAAAAAAGGCTTGAATACTCTTTATCATTGGAAATAGCGAGTGGACTATGAGAAATTTATATGTGAACTAAAGGAGGAACTACTCACAAATTATATTCGAAACAACTATAGTTATAAGGACAAGTCAGAAATGTTTGAGTTGTATATATGTATTCTTATGCCATATCGGTGGGGAGTTCCCAAAGGAAGTTCCACCGGCACCATAACCTTAATTTCCGTCGAAGGGAAATCATGGTATTACTTGATGTGATTGATTACTTGACACTGAGATTTGATTTTTTTAAAAGTTCTTCCGAATCAAGAGAGTCCAAAAACACAAGAAAGATCACCAAAATCACCATTCACTATCAAAAAATATGGAATTTCGAAAAAAATAGAGCACGAAAAATTTTAGCTTGTTATGTTTGAGTAGTAATCACACATCATGAAACATCTTGTCATACGATCTCGACAAAACCACCCGTTCTTAGGGGTTGTTTTGAATTATCCCGCCACTCATAATAAGGGTGGCTCCATTCACCAGAACAGCCCTTGTTGTGAGATGCATGCAGAGTGTAGTCTTCACAAGCGAAGAAGACATTCTGGCAAGATGGGAAAATTACTCCAGCTCCATCAATATTGGTTCAAAAATTACAAATTTGATCTCAAATTGTAGAACAGAATGTTTTCTACAATTTGAGATGAAATCTATAATTTTTGAATCAATATTCAACGAGCTGTAGTCATTTTCCCATCTTGCCAGAATGTCTTCTTTGCTTGGACAGACTATATAAGATGACAGTGGGAGTTCATAATAGGGGGTTGTTAGATATTGTATAGCGCAATGTTTAACGCTCTATATAGATATATCATAGTTTGTTCATACAATAACGTATGACTAGATACAATATATACGTATATAATAGTATTGTATGTATTATTACGCTATTAAACTATAGATATATTTTGGAGCTAATGAGTTTTAGTAGGGATGAGTGATTAAGCTGATGAGAAGTGCGAGATGAGAAGGAAAAGAGAAAGAGTATGAAATAGGAGCGAGAATGTAAAGGAGTAGAAGAAGAAGAACAGGAGAAGAAGAGGAGGAGGAGGAGGAGGAAAGAAGAAGAAGGAAGAAGAAGAAGAAGAAGAAGAAGAAGAAGAAGAAGAAGAAGAAGAAGAAGAAGAAGAAGAAGAAGAAGAAGAAGAAGAAGAAGAAAAAAGAAGAAGAAGAAGAAGAAGAAAAAAAGAAGAAGAAGAAGAAGAAGAAGAAGAAGAAGAAGAAGAAGAAAAAGAAGAAGAAGAAGAAGAAGAAATTCGACTAGAATAGAACGTAGCTCGGTGGAGAAGATGAATTTTAGGTATGCAATCTCCCTCCTTACATACACTGATGAAGCATGTTGTTCATTAAAATTGAATAACTCAGTGGTTTTGTTCGAAACATGGAGTTATGAGGCATGAGGTCTGACGTGTCAAGTTACAACACCCTATTACAGTCTGTCCAAGCAAAGAAGACAATCTGGCAAGACGGGAGAATTGCTCCAGCTCAATACTGGTTGAAAAATTATTAATTTGGTATCAAATCGTAGATCAGAATGTTTTCTACGATTTGAGATCGCATCAATAACTTTTAAACCTATATTGATCGAGCTGTAGTCATTTTCCCATCTTGCCAGAATGCCTTCTCTGCTTGGACAGGCTATACACTGAACTGGATGAAGAACAAGCCCCTTTCACACTAGGCCTACTCACGAAGCTTCAATACATGTAATACAAGTTTGTGTTATCTCATAATTACTCGTATTACTGCTTCAGTATTCTGGCTCGTTCAATTCATTATACAGTATTAATACATTATACATTATCCTATTATATTAAGCGAGTAATTTCTGTATGTATGTATGTATGTATGTTTGTATGTGGAACCACGGATCTAGAAAACGGCTCTAACGATTTCCTCGAAATTTGAAATGTAATATAACCGTGATGGAAAAATAAGATTACACCAGGTCTCATGTCTGGGAAAACTCTCTGGCAGGATTAATAGAAGAATAAAATATTCCTTATTCAGGCATAATCCCAAGTACTGCGTATAATGGCTGTTATCGTTAGCTGACCAACGCTATCCAGCTGGAGTGAATTGTCAATTGTCAAAAAATTGTGAGAGGTGATCATATCAATTTCGAATTTATTTTTTTCAAGGATGTTCCTTGATTTTTTACAATAACATATTTATGTAATTCAACAGTTTGGCCGCAACTTCAGAGCGAAGCTCGGTACCAGATATTACTGTATTATTGAGTTCGTGATAAATTCGATACAGTTCGTATTAGGGTTCACATGAACTGACAGTTTGCACTGACAGTTCGGACTTTGACAGTTAAAAACTGTAAGTGAATAAGGAAACCGGCAGTCCAAAATAGTTGTAAACCAGCAGAAATAATATTGGTCTTAATATATCTTAGTTATGATGACTTAAAATACTGTATTTCTCTTCATCTTGACGAGTAAAATTAGCCAGGTGAGAGAGAGCTTCTTAACAATAATAAAGTATCATGAGGAAACCATTTAATCTTGAAAAAGCTTGTATTTTTCAAGATGAGGAAAAATAAGAGCTGGTTTTCACAAAAAAAATACACTCCCTGAAATAATAATGATAATCACTCTTGATATGCCTGAGTAGAGTTCTTCATTTAATTCTGTTAAATATGCTAATTGATTATACTTATAGTCTGACCAAGCAAAGAAGAGCCTCTAGCATGATGGGAAAATGACTCCAGCTTGGTCAATATTGATTTTAAAATTATCAATTTGTTCTCAAATTGAAGAAAACGATCTGATCTACTATTAAGACCACATTTATAATTCTTCAACAAATATTGACCAAGCTGGAGTCATTTTACCATCTTGCCAGAGGCTCTTCTTTGCTTGGTCGGATTAAAGTATGGACTTCATCAGGTTTTTTCCAACTTTCTTTTTGTGTTCCCACATTCGTTTATGGATGATAATCTAGATTGGAGCGTTGGAGTTCCATGATAAAATAAAACACAGTTTGAAATTCAGTGGCGGCTCGTGCCCACGAAACAGATGAAGTGCTGTACAGTAAAAGATACGGGCACTCCACCTATTTCGTGGGTACTAGCCACCAGTGTTAAAATTATCTATTCCACTTTTATTTCAAATTTCAACACTAGACCACTTTCAAGACTCCACTGGTTTCAATATCAACCGTTCCAATCTGGTCACTAATCGAAAGATCTTTCTAAATAACATTTCATCAGCATGTCTCTGTGGATTGAAATGAATCTACTACTGTACCTTGAATCACTGGCGTCTCGTGCCCACGAAAATGGTGAAGTGCTGTACAGTTAAATATGGGCACTTCATCTGTTTCTTGGGTACGAGCCGCCAGTGATGCAAGTTCAAAACTGTACCCATTTCCATTGGCTTCCCAAGCTCTCGTGACAATAACATTCGACGTAGTTCCGAATTCAGCCAGCAGATGGCAGTATAGCCATCAGATGTTTCAGATTTGACTTGGACACGCCTCCATGCCCCACCCAGCCAGCTCTTTTCTGATTGGTTGACAGTGTTTTGTGTGTTCTGCTTTAGAGATTGGATGCTAGTGAGAAAATGGTGGATTTAGTGTCATTCAAACAACATAGTAGAGCTGTCGCCAAAGAGTTTGGTATAGTTTCGTTTGTCTCTTGTCAAGAAGAAGAAGAAGAAGAAGAAGAAGAAGAAGAAGAAGAAGAAGAAGAAGAAGAAGAAGAAGAAGAAGAAGAAGAAGAAGAAGAAAGAAGAAGAAGAAGAAGAAGAAGAAGAAAAGAAGAAGAAGAAGAAGAAGAAGAAGAAGAAGAAGAAGAAGAAGAAGAAGAAGAAGAAGAAGAAGAAGAAGAAAAGAAGAAGAAGAAGAAGAAGAAGAAGAAGAAGAAGAAGAAGAAGAAGAAGAAGAAGAAGAAGAAGAAGAAGAAGAAGAAGAAGAAGAAGAAGAAGAAGAAGAAGAAGAAGAAGAAGAAGAAGAAGAAGAAGAAGAAGAAGAAGAAGAAGAAGAAGAAGAAGAAGAAGAAGAAGAAGAAGAAGAAGAAGAAGAAGAAGAAGAAGAAGAAGAAGAAGAAGAAGAAGAAGAAGAAGAAGAAGAAGAAGAAGAAGAAGAAGAAGAAGAAGAAGAAGAAGAAGAAGAAGAAGAAGAAGAAGAAGAAGAAGAAGAAGAAGAAGAAGAAGAAGAAGAAGAAGAAGAAGAAGAAGAAGAAGAAGAAGAAGAAAAAGAAGAAGAAGAAGAAGAAGAAGAAGAAGAAGAAGAAAAAGGAAGAAAAGAAAAGAAAAAGAAGAAAGAAAGAAAAAGAAAAGAAAAGAAAGAAAAAAAAAAAAAAAAAGAAGAAGAAAAGAAAAAGAAAAAGAAAGAAGAAAAAAAATAAAGAAAAGAAAAGAAAGAAAAGAAAAGAAAGATGAGAAAATGAAAAGAAAGAAAAAGAAGAAGAAAAGAAAAATGAAAAATGAAAAGAATAATGAAAAAAATAGAAATAAAAAGAAAGATTAAAAGAAAAAGATAAGAAATAGAAGGGGCATGAGCCGCCAGTGCCTCAAATCAAATCTCACTGGAACTGAGACTATAGTGACTGTATCTCTATAATCAGACCAAACAGTCTCTGTAATTGAGTCACTAGGTTGAACGAGTTCTAGGTTGTAGAATTGTTTCGTGATAAAATAAAAGACACAGATAGTTCCAATACTACGGTCTATTATGGAAAAATAAATATAGACTATAAACATATGGGCATATGGGCTATAGGGACATGTAACTATAAATAGACTACAGTAACATGTAAGTATTGGTAAACCAAGGGTTCGCCAGCTTGAAATTTATTGTACCTGTGAGGCTTCGAAACCATGGTCCTGTACTAGGGTACTATAAATAATAGTCTTCAAAGTTTCTTCTCCTGTACCAAAATGAACTGTAGAATTGAATTATCTGGGGTTTTTCATTTAAATTTCATTACCAACTAAAATACTATAATGGCGTATGTCCACTGTCACGTGACCATAATCTTATAACATACGGTCTTAACTTTTTCACGAGCTACTTTTTTTTGGAACTTTTCGCACGAGTTGTGTAATCAGCACAGCGGGAATGATATCGTCTGTCCAAGCAAAGAAGACACTCTGGTGAAATGGAATAATGACTACAGCTCGGTCAATATTTATCCAAAAATGATAAATTTGGTTTTAAATTGTAGGAAACATCGTAATCTACGATTTGAGACCTAATTGATAACTTTTGAACCGATATTGGCTGGGCTGGAGTCATTTTCTCATTTTGGCGGAGTGTCTTCTATGTTTGGACAGACCACACCTTTGTAAAGGTTAAATCTGGTACGGGATTGGCTGAATAAATGGCAGGTGGCAGTTTCAGAGGAAAGTAAGGGATTGAAGGGATTAACTAGTCAGTCAGTGTTGCGTGTGTTGAAGTTCAGTGAGGGAATGAAAAGAAATAAAAAAGAGAATATGAAGAAGGGAAAGAGAAAGGGGAAAAAGAAGAAGGAAAAGAGTGAAAAGGAAGAGAGAAGAGAAGACAAAGGCATAAGAGGATGTGTGATGAATAGAGAGTGAGGGACAAGAATAAGAAAAGGTAGAACCAGTAGACGAGGACAAGAGGAGAACAAGATAGGGAAGAAAGATAAGCAAGGAAATAAAGAAAAGAGGAAATGGAGGAGAAGTAGGATGGACAAAGAGAAGATTTTTCAAGGCGTAATTCCATGTTTCATGTGGATTTCAACAATATAATATTTTGAAAGTTCCATTTATGTAACATAATATTATACAAAGTAACGTTCAGTGTTCTAATACCTAGTTGTACAGTCTGTCCAAGCAAAGAAGGCCCTCTGGCTGGATGAGAAAATGACTCCAGCTCAGTCAATAATGGTTCAAAAATTATTGATTTGATCTCAATCATGGGAAACATTCTGATCTACAATGAATATTTTTTGAACCAATATTGACCGAGCTGCAGTCATTTTCTCATCTTGCCAGAGGGTCTTCTTTGCTTGAACTGACTATACGTACCTGGGATTTTTGACGTCCTCAATACAAATATCCATCAACATTAATCAAATAAAGTGCAGTTTTATAGATTCCTCGGGAAGAAGTTAAACATAACATTTTTATTACACTTTTATTTTATTTGTTAATGATAACATTATTACAATCTATATGATGATGTCACATATTCACAGGTCTATTCTTACTGTTGTTATGATTGTTTGATGAATAAGTACTACCGTATTGTTCAATAATATTTTCGAACTCAACTGTGAATTTTTTGGGTACTAGGTAATTAAAATGTTTCAATGAATTTCAAGAATTTTACTTGCGTTGACACTGAAAGAAATTTAAATTTTAAGTTTTTAAATATTCGTATCCTGACTGAACATTTAAGGCCGAGACAATACCATCTACGGAATTATTTCCAATAAATCATAAAAGTCATAGAATTATTCTATCTCCATTCAAGCAAAGTTTTCTTCTATCTAGATAAAGTATAAGATAAATTGATTTGGGAAGATACTGATTCTCAGATTCCAAAATTTATTTTAAAATAAATTCCAGCATAGTACATTAAACTGGAAGTACCTCACTATTCATCGTTTTCATACAATAATGGTTGAATAATATAATAATGTATTATAAATACAGCTCCATAATTTTCAAATTTAAGAAACACATACAGTACTCCCAATAACACATCCATCCAAGTTTGGTATTGCGATGGAAATATGACTTCCATTACTCCAAAATTTATCTGCTACGATTTTATTTCTGGTATCTTCTTTTCCTGGAATAATTCATTTCTGAAATCAATTTTAGAGTTCCATATAACGTGCTTTCAAGGACAGTTGAAGAGTTTTTCAAATCTATTTTCAACGATTGCAGACGACGAAAATAATATTCGAGAGTTTTACGAGGTAGCGCAGGAATCTTATCGCGCTGAATTCGTGTTGAGTGGAAATTTATCGTGTACTTACCGCGGGGGACTTAACCTAAGTACCGGGTCAAGCTGGAACCTAAGTTCTAAGTTCTAACCCACTTTCTGAATGGTCGGTCAATGGTGTTATAGACTGTCCAAGCAAAGAAGACATTCTGGCTAGATGATAGAATAACTCTAGGTCGGTGAATATTTGTTCAAAAATTATAAATTTAGCTTTAAACTGTAGGAAACATTCTTCACTACAATTTGAAACCAAATTTACAAGTTTTGAACCAATATTGAGCGAGCTGGAGTTGAACTCCTATCTTGCCAGAATGTCTTCTCTGCTTGGACAGACTATACCCGAAAATATTAATGATAATGGTCAGGATGATAATCGCAATAATAATAATCTTCAGTGCCGTGAATTTATGAGCTGAGGATACGATTCCGAGTTCCACGATAAACTGAATGAATTGCAGATGCAGAATGTGCTTCTTGGTAATATTACGATTGTGATGCAGTTATGGAAACGGCTGAGCCGTGAGAGCGTTCATGAGCTTATGATAGTTTCATAAGTGTACTATGATACTCTTATGAGCGTTTGAGTACCATACGTTACTTACAGTACCCGTCGTTACTCACAGTACCATAGGTAACGTTACTTACAGTAGCCTACCGTGCGTTACTCAATCTCATAATTTACTTACAGTACCGACCGTTGTTTATAGTTTGAGTATCACCTTTGCTTAAAATATTGACTATCAGGTCACAATTGTAACAATAAATAATAATATAGTCTGTCCAGGCAAAGAAGACATTCTGGCAAGATGGGAAAATGACTCCAGCTCGGTCAATGTTGGTTCAAAAATTAGAAATTCATTTTAAAATTGTAGGTAACATTCTGGTTAAATACTCACTTCAGAATATTATTGTGTGTTGTATATGGGAATGTGTCCATGGAAGAAGTATTCAAGAAGCCGTGTTTATAAAGTTCAATTTTCTATCAAGAAGATACACTATCACGTGTAATTTGATACATGATACACGATACATGATACATAATACATGATACTTATTTTTTTAGGGCTACTATATTCATTAGAACTTTTAAATAATTCAAATCAAAGTACCCTGTTTAAAAAATATTTCTATTTTTGTTTCAACATGTTTCGGCGTTCTAGTCTAGAGCCATTTTCAAGTGTAATAGTTGTTTACTGTTATTTACACATGAAAATGGCTCTAGAACGCCGAAACATGTTGTGAAAAATAAAAATATTTTTTAAAAAGAGTACTTTGATTTGAATTATTTCAAGGTTTTAATGATACATGATATATTATAAATGATACATGATACAAAATACATGATACAAGATCCAATTTCTCTCTTAGGGCTGTTATATTCATTAGAACTTTAAAATCATTCAAATCAAAGCACTCTTTTTAAAAAAATTTTTTCAGTTTTTACAACATGTTTCGGCGTTCTAGAGCCATTTTTAAGTGTAATAGATTTTTTACTGTTTAAAATTTTACACTTGAAAATGGCTCTACAACGCTGGAACATGTTGTGAAGAATAGAAATATTTTATAAAAAGAGTACTTTGATTTGAGTTATTTTAAAGCTTTAATGATACATGATACATGATACTTGATACATGATATGATATTATACATGATACAAATGATACATGATACATGATACATTACATGATACATATCATTACATGATACATGTTATATGTTACATGTTACATGTTACATGTTACATGTTACATGTTACATGTTACATGTTACATGTTACATGATACATGATACATGATACATGATACATGATACATGATACATGATACATGATACACCATACATCATACATCATACATGGTATATGATAACTGATATATATATATATATATATATATATATATATATATATATATATATACATGATACCTGATATACATGACATAGGCTATACATGATACCTGATAACTGATACGTGATACATGATACATGTTATATGTTACATGATACATAACAGGCAACATGATACATGATCGTAAGTGGATGGGAAAGCAGGCATTCCATAACAGCTGTAAATCAGCAATCCGATCGTTTGACGATCAGCTGTTAGCAATCGAACTGACAGTTCCAACTGTCAGTCGTAGATGTGAACCCTGAGGAAGTGAAATCGACCCGATGACGTATGCACCCGACGGCCCAAAAAACTAGCCAATCAGAGACAAGATGGGAAGCCAGTTGATTTGAGAGAGCGGTGTGCCAATTCTGAGTTAATGAGAAGCTGTTACCGTTCGCCGCCGGTCATGCTGTGTCAGCTATTTCACGGGGCTCTATTGGTGAGAACAAGGAGGTAATGATGAATAGAGAGGAAGGTAAAGAAAAGATAAAGATGAAGGAGAGGCTGGGAAAAATAGTGAAGGAAAGAGTAAAGGAGAGAGTAGAGGAAAACGTGAATAGGATAGTGGAGGAGTGAACGAATAAGAAAAGAAGAAAGAGAAAAAAGAGAAGATACGAGAAGAGAAGAGAAATGAAGAGAAGACAAGGCAAGACAAGACAAACAAGGTGAGACAAGACAAGACAGGACAGGACAGGAGAAGACAAGGACAGACAGGACAGGACAGGAGAAGACAAGACGGGATAGGAAAGGACAGGACTGGAGAAGACAAGAGGGAGAAAGAGACACAGGACAGGACAGGAGAGGACAAGACAGGAAAAGACAGGACAGGACAGGACAGGAGAAGAGAAGAGAAAAGGAATAGAAGAGAAGAGAAGGAAGGAGAGAAAAGAAGAGAAGAGAAGAGAAGAGAAGAGAAGAGAGAGAAAGATAAAAGTGTAGAAAGGGATAAGAGAGGGAAGGGATGTCTAGAAAAGGAGAGAGAAAGACGAAGCAGGAGGAGGAGGAGGAAGAGGTGAAGGAGGAGAATAAGACGAGGATGGAGAAAAGCCGAAGAAGAAGAGGAAGAGGACGAATGGAAAAGTGCGTATTAGTTCAGAAGAAAATAATGAATTAAACTCGATAATGGTTGTTGAAGAATAGAAAGTGGAAAGAAGAGAAACTGGAGGAAAATATTGGAAAGAAGAATGGAAGAGCAACCTGCGGGAGTATGAAAGAGGAATAGAGGAAAAAGGAAGAGATGCAGGCGAATATTTAGAAGGAATATTAAATGTATTATTGGGAGATCTATTTGAAGGAATGAAACATGATGAAGGGGGAAAGAGGAAGAAGAATATAACAAAGAAGGAGAGAGGAAGAGGAGAAAAAAGAGGATGAAGGAAAGAAGAAGTTGAAGAAGAAAAGAAGAAGAAGAAGAAGAAGGAGAAGAAGAAGGAGAATATAACGAAGAAGGAAAGGAAGAAGAAAAAGAGGAAGAAGGAAAGAAGAAGAAGAAGAAGAAGAAGAAGGAGAAGGAGAAGAAGGAGAAGAAGAAGGAGAAGAAATAGTAACAGGAAGAACACAAATATAGTCTACCTCGAAAGAGAGCTTCTGCCATTGATAATAATTGCCAATTAACCGACTGGCTTCTAAATGACTTCACTACTCAGCAAACTATCAAATCTTCTTCTTCCTCTTTCTCTTTCCTTCTCCCACTTCTTTCTCTTCTCCATCATCTTATTCATCTTTTCTTCTTCTTCTTTTCTTCTTCTTTTTCTTCTTCTTCTTTTTCTTCTTCTTCTTTCCTTCTTTCTTTTTCTTCTTCTTCTTCTTCTTCTTCTTCTTCTTCTTCTTCTTCTTCTTCTTTCCTTCTTCTTCTTCTTCCTTCTCTTCTTCTTTCTTCTTCTTCTTCTTCTTCTTCTTCTTCTTCTTCTTCTTCTTCTTCTTCTTCTTCTCCTTCTTTTTCTCCTGCCTCTTCTTTTTTCTTCTCTCTCTCTTCCTCTTCTTTGCCACTCCCTTCCTCTTCGTTTCCTCACCCTCCTACTCTTCCTTGTTGACCATTCTATCCTACCAAACAGCATGCTCTAAACGAGCTCCCCCCCCCTTAACCCCTCACAAAAACCAAACCCCAAATTTGAATCCACTTCATCTGGCCTTCATCAACAACCGGCTATAGATAGTGCGCAAACCCAGAAGACACGCCGTTTCATTTTAAAATGTATTGTATCGAGAGGTCTTCTCACCTCACGCGAACTACCAAAAGAGACCCTCAGTCGGTGCAAGCAAAGAAGACATTCTGCCAAGTTGGGAAAATTACTCTTGATCGCCAAATATTGGTTCAAAATTCACCAATTCAGTCTCAAATTGTGTGAAACATTCTTACCTACAATTTGAGACCAAAATTTCAATTTTTGAACAAATATTGACCTACCTGGAGTTATTCTCTCATGTTACCAGAATGTCTTCTTCGCTTGGACAGATTATACTATACCTATACATTCGAGAACGACTCGAACAACCTGCTCAAATTTGTCTGCAGATTTACTTTCAGGGGTTGATAGTAGTTAAGTGGCCTAAATTGGGAGGTGAGAGCCCCCAAACCCTAGAATTATTTGGAGGGGGTCTTCAAAAACCCCTGAAGTAAACAGAAGCTATGATAATTGTTGGATCGTCGAAAATGGTGAGATTTGGGATCAGTTATGCAAGTCAGCATTATTGAAGTTGAATAATTATTATTGTTGGTGTTATACCATTGGATAACTGTATGTAATCATCCCATAGCTTATGTATGGAAATATTTCCAGATATAATTATTATCATGCCGTGTTAAGTTAATTATGTAGCCTACAAACTCAATAAGAAGATTGTAAAACTGGCGGCTCGTACCCACGAAACAGGTGAAGTGCTCGTATCTTTTACTGTACAGCACTTCACCTGTTTCGTGGGCACGAGCCGCCAGTGGATTGTAATCGGTTTTATTTGACAAAATGTATTAGTTATTTTATGCATCATATTAACTACTTCTTTGTAGAGATGATGACATGATAATATTATTATTCTTATTGGAATATTCCGTTGAATCATCATTTAAAAAATCTTCTTCCAGTTGATGATAAGCCTAGTAGTAACTAACTCCAAAGGTAACTCAAAACTCGAGAGTTAACGTATTGTTTCTTTAACTAGATCAAACGTACACAATCACGAAAAACAATACGTAAGATGTAATAATATGTCTTCTGTAATATTCCATTCATTTCAGCAATTTAGCGTGGAAAATATTCATTGCTTGACCTATCAAGGTGAACGACTGCCATTGGTCTGGCTAGACTAGCCACGCCCACAGTGGGAGGGACTCGAACAAAAAACCAATGGCAGCACAAACAACCTGATCGTCTCCCATTGGTATTGCTTCTACAGAGTGCTTCAGAAGTATAGTGCCGAGCATTTTAGGGTATTGTTCCCTGTTCAAAAACATACCTAAATATAATTTTTCAAATGTCTGAGAGTCCTCAATTACTTATCAGGATTTAGTAAGGTATAAGAGGTCAAAACAGCAATCTCTTCATAATTGTTTTTTTTTGTTTGTTCTGTCTTCTTCAATTCCTGATTTTTGCGGTTCAGGTGCGTTTTGAACGAAAAAATTACTGAACATATTTCCTTCAGAATTCAATTTGCAACAATATAAGATAATCCAAAATGCTGGTCAACAATGAAATATCCTATTTCTATCCCTTCAAAGTTGTAAAATATAGTTTTTCTGCTTATTTTGCCAATTATCTCAATAACCATCAGATTTACGAACTTTTAGATGGTTTTATTCCATTTCTCAGCTGATTTTACATCATAATTGATCACCATAGTACTCTCTCAAGTTCGCTACAAAAGTATAAAATTGAAAGATTAGGCGAGAATGAGAATACGAAAATGGCGGCTGTGTGAGTAATTGAGGACTTTCAGACATTTTGGAAATTATATTCAGGTATGTTTTTGATCAAGGAACAATACCCTTAAATGCTCGACACAACTTCTGAGACACCTTGTATGTAGCTCTCAATAATAAGGCGGTTTCGGCTGTCTCTTTTGAGTAATATAACCAACTGACAGCTGTTGTTTTATGCTTTACATCAGCTGTCAGTTGGTTCTCTTATTGCTTCTTTTGATTTGGAAAACATAATCTAGGCATGGATGTTGAATCAGCTCTAATTTACTACATCAGCTGTTAGAGAGCGAATGAACTATTAATTTATTGAACTAATGTCAATAATTAATATTCAATGGCGCATAATCGATATACTCAACGGGAATAATCGTTAGTCGATATGTAGCCCATAATCGATAGTCGATGCTGAATTATCGATAGCCAATTAATAGTCGATAGTCGAAGAACAAGTATTATAGTCTACACAACACTGACAGTGTGCAATGATTCATGAATGAAACAATGACAAACCCCCCTCCTACCACCTACCACACTCAAACCCTCAACTACCCCTATTTGGGGGGGTGAGAGAGATTTGTAAGGGTAGTAACTTATCGAGAGAGTCACGAGCTACCCGCCGCTATAAATTGAAACGGAGATAGTTATCTCTTTATATCAGTGTGATAAAAAATCTCGCACATGCTTCCCCCTACATAGTCGACTGTCCAAGCAAAGAAGACATTCTGGCAAGATGTGTAAATGACTCCAGTTCGGTAAATACTGGTTCAAAAACTACAAGTTTCGTTTCAAATTGTAGAAAACATTTTGCCCTACAATTTGAGTACAAATTTATGATTTTTGAACCAATATTGATCGAGCTGTAATCGTTTTCTCATCTAGACAGACGGTCTTCTCTGCTTGGACAGACTATAGCAAGCAAGCTCTTGGACCAGTAAATTTTATTCCGCGATTTTCAAACAGGAATCACGGTTTGCACACTCCCCCCTACTCACCCCCCCCCCTTATAAGAGTGTTAGACAAAGAGGGATAGATATGTAGTTTGAGAGAGGAAGAGAGAGAGAGAGAGAGAGAGAGAAATAGAAATGAGATTGAATTGGTGGAGCCAGATTTGCAGCAATGGTGTTCAGAGGTTATTTATAGCTTAGATGAGACCGGGACCCCCTTTGGTGTGTTTTAGGGTTGTTCGGGGGGGGTGGGGGGTTGGATATCTATCCAGATTTTTGGGGCGGAAGGATTGTTGTCGAAGAAAAGGGTAGCTCACTGTTAGTGGGGTGGTGGGGAGGAGGGGTAACAAATAAAAAATGAAAATAATACTGTTTGTCTGGTGTTGTAGTGAAGGGGGTAAGGGGTTTCTCCAACTTATTTTTCTTTCCTCCAACGCTTGGAATCGGTTAGAATAACATGTTCAGTAGTATGCTGAAGGAGTAGAAGAACGAGAACGAAGACGAAGAAGAAAAAAGAAGAAGAAGAAGAAGAGAAGAAAAGAAAGAAGAAGAAGAAGAAGAAAAGAAGAGAAGAAGAAGAAGAAGAAAGAAGAGAAGAAGAAGAAGAAGAGAAGAAGAAGAAGAAGAAGAAGAAGAAGAAAAAGAAGAAGAAGAGAGAAGAGAAGAAGAAGAAAGAAGAAGAAGAAGAAGAAGAAGAAGAAGAGAAGGAAGAAAAAGAAGAAGAAAAAGAGAAGAAGAAGAAGAAGAAGAAGAAGAAGAAGAAGAAGAAGAAGAAAGAAGAAGAAGAAGAAGAAGAAGAAGAAGAAGAAGAAGAAGAAGAAGAGAAGAAGAAGAGAAGAAGAAGAAGAAGAAGAGAAGAAGAAGAAGAAGAAGAGGAGAAGAAGAAGAAGGAGAAGAAGAAGAAGGAAGAAGAAGAAGAAGAAGAAGAAGAAGAAGAAGAAGAAGAAGAAGAAGAAGAAGAAGAAGAAGAAGAAGAAGAAGAAGAAGAAGAAAAGAAGAGAAGAAGAAGAAGAAGAAGAGAAGAAGAAGAAGAAGAAGAAGAAAGAAGAAGAAGAAGAAGAAGAAGAAGAAGAAGAAGAAGAAGAAGAAGAAGAAGAAGAAGAAGAAGAAGAAGAAGAAGAAGAAGAAGAAGAAGAAGAAGAAGAAGAAGAAGAAGAAGAAGAAGAAGAAGAAGAAGAAGAAGAAGAAGAAGAAGAAGAAGAAAGAGAAGAAGAAGAAGAAGAAGAAAGAAGAAGAAGAAGAAGAAGAAGAAGAAGGAGAAGGGGAAAGAAGAAGCCCCTCTGGGGCTTGTATTTATTGGATGCAACATAGCAGTGCTAGAAGTATGGTATGTGTTCTTACCTTAGTTTACCTTTTTCTCAATCTCCATTTGTTTTCTTTTTGTATGTTCCTCTCCTTTCAACCCTCAAATCATGAAGATGGTTCTCTAAAGTATTCAATCTTATCAATAGTTCAATTTCTGAAGTATTTTTCTTATACTAAAGTGTAATGCAGGAGGTTCACATTCATTTTCATCGACATGTTGCAATAATCATTGGCGGCTCGTAGGTGAAGTGCCCGTATCTTTTACTGTACAGCACTTCACCTGTTCCGTGGACACGAGCCGCCAGTGGCAATAATAATTATCATGATAGTCTGAAATCCTGAATTTTCCATAATGTTATAGTCTGTCCAAGCAAAGAAGAGCCTCTGGCAAGATGGGAGAATGACTCCAGCACGGTCAATGTTGGTTCAAAAATTATTAATTCAGTTGCAAATTGTAGAGCAGATTGTTTCCTACAATTTGATATTGAATCAATAATTTTTTAACCAATATTGACCGAGCTGGAGTCATTTTCCCATCTTGCCAGAGGCTCTTCTTTGCTTGGACAGACTATACTTTCAAAACCATCCTAACATTGATTTGTTCAAATCTCTGATTTTAAATACGTACAGAAAAATAGTTACAATATTGATGAAGTGCTATTTAATGTATAAACGAGTATTCAAGGAGTTGAATTACAAGTGAGTTGATGCATACTCAACAATTTTATTTCAAAATTCAAAGATGGATTCCAATATTATCAAATATCACTTATTACAGCCTTTATGTCTTGTTAATAATTATTCATATAATCATGAATATCATTGAGAAGTTTGTTTTTCTCTAAATCTTAGAAATGATTACGAGCTGAAATGGATGAAATTGGAAAACCAGGGATTTTTCTTCTTTTTCCTTCTCATCTTCTTCTTCTTCTTCTTCTTTCTTCTTCTTCTCCTTCTTCTTCTTCTTCTTCTTCTTCTTCTTCTTCTTCTTCTTCTTTTTTCTTCTTCTTCTTCTTCTTCTTCTTCTTCTTCTTCTTCTTCTTTCTTCTTCTTTTTCTTCTTCTTCTTTCTTTTTCTATTTGCTTGATCCTTAATCAAGCAAATAAGCCAGCACAGCGAGAAAAAAGGGGTAAAAGAATTCAAGCTCAAATTGAAAGGTTATTGGTAGAAGTCTGGGAGGTCTAAAAGGGTGGAAGGAGTATGAAGGAGGACGAAGAAGAAGAGGAGGAGTAAGAGTAGGAGGATGATGAAAAGGAGAAGAAGAAGAAGAAGAAGAAGAAGAAGAAGAAGAAGAAGAAGAAGAAGAAGAAGAAGAAGAAGAAGGAGAATAGGAAGAGGAGGAGGAGGAAGAAGAAGTCACAAAGATGTTGTGTCACCCCCTTGTTTCCGAAAATATAAAAGTGTGTTCTAGCTGTAGTGGCAATAACGACCCCCCGTAGTGTCTTATTGCAATGAAGACAAATCTGTTCCGATCTCATTTCTATTTCTTCTTCATCTTCTTCTTCTTCCCATCCATCCTTCCTTCCTTCCTTATTCCGTACGCCCACTTATCCGGCTCCGTTCGTCTAATTCTAATTCTCTCTATTCTCCGCATTTTCCTCTCCTTCCTTATTTCGCAACTCTCTTCTCTTTGTTTCTTCAAAGGTTACCATTCATTTCTCATCTTTCTAGTTCGCCTTGCTCTTTCCTTTTATCAAATTCTTCTTCAGTCCAACCGGCTTGGAATAGCGTTCTCTCCATTTTTATCTTCTCTCTCATCTTCTTCTTCCTTGATTCTTCTCATCCTCTGATTCTTCTTCTTCTTCCTTTGATTCTGATTCTCCTTCTTCGCTTCTTCTTCTTCTTCGTTTATTCTGATTCTCCTTCTTTCTTTGTTTCTTCTTCTACCTTTGATTCATCTTCTCCCTCTGATTCTTCTTCTTCCTTTGATTCTTCTCATTTCTTTATCCGTCTTTCTTCTACCTCTGTTTTTTTCTTCACTTTTCATGTTCGACTACTTGCGTTCAGTTGATATTTTTTGAAATTTTCAAATCTCGCTTCCCATTGTTGAAACCGTCTTCCTCTTTGAACTTCCTTTTTCTTTAATCTTCTCAATTGTCTCTTTTCCTCAATCACGTCCTCAGTTTTGTGTTGCTCAATCTATATTGTTTAGAAGTTCATAATAATAATCATTCTAGATAGTATTTCATGTTACTCTGATTTTTTCTGCAATTCTTCAACAATGACTTCATTCATTGTAGCCGACGCCAAAATGTCACGTGATTTCGTCTGCTTCTTGTGCGCTCCAACAGCTGAAGTTGTCATTGAGCTATGCCTGGAACAAGTATTTTTAATTGAAAAGATGCTTTACATATGCTTTCACTATGTTATATCACGTACAAGAGACAAACGAAACCGCCTAACGTCTAGGCGTCAGCTTCAACTCTTTTTCCTACTCTTGTATCCCCCACTACACCATTTCTTTTATATGCTCTTCATTCTCTGACTTTCCTTTTCTTCCACCTCAATATGGTATTAGAGATCATATCCTTCTGTTTTTTCTACTTTTTTCCATTCTTTTTTTCCATCAACAACTCTTAATTCCATTCAACTACCTACCATACCATTCGTCTCCTCGAATCTCATTCACAGAAGCTGAATTTTTCTTGAAACAATTTTCCATCTCATCTCCTGCTCCTCCTCCTCCTCCTCTTCCTTCTCTTCCTCCTACTCCTCCTCCTCCTCCTCGTCCTCCTCCTTCTCTTGCTCCTACTCCTCCTACTCCTCCTCCTCCTCCTCCTCCTCCTCCTCCTCCTCCTCCTCCTCCTCCTCCTTCTCCTCCTTCTCCTCCTTCTCCTATTCCTCATTCTCCTACTCCTCATTCTCCTCTCCCATCGTGATCCTGGACCGATGAATATCAGTATTAGGTCACGTCTTCTATTATTAAATGGGGGCGGATAGTGTTCTAACTTATAGTAGACTAGATTGCAACAGCTTTAATCAAAATAGATGCTGAAGAAAAAGGAGAAGAGAAAGAAAAAGAAGAAGAAAAAGAAGAAGAAGAAGAAGAAGAAGAAGAAGAAGAAGAAGAAGAAGAAGAAGAAGAAGAAGAAGAAGAAGAAGAAGAAGAAGAAGAAGAAGAAGAAGAAGAAGAAGAAGAAGAAGAAGAAGAAGAAGAAGAAGAAGAAGAGGAAAAATAAGGAGGAGAAGATGAAGAAAGAAGAAGAAGAAGACGCAAGAAGAATAAGAAGGAGAAGAATAAACCAATATGACGGAGGAAGCTGGGAGTGACTTAGCTATTCCTGGTCACTTCCTTAATTTAGATTTGTTTTTCTAATCTAGCCGATCGGAAACTTTGTAAATAAAACGAAGAAGTTAAAGAATCAGAATAGAATCTAAGGTGGTGATGGAAAAATACTAGAAAATGAAAAACTATGTTGAAAGATTAGGCTGGGACGTGAAAAAAATGATAAAGAAGGAGAAGCGTGATAGCGAAGACTGGAAGAGAACAAGAAGTGGAAGAAGTAAGAGAATAAGAAGAAGAAGAAGAAGAAAAAAAAGAAGAAGAAGAAGGAAGAAAAATTAGTGGAAAAAGAGTTAGCCCACGTTCAGGAGGGGAGGGAGACCTACAAAGATCTAACCTGATTAAGCGCCCGCTGAAAACCCTGAAATGGTAAAAAATCCAGGACAATATGAAGCACAAGGTTCTTCATGAGCTATCCTTTCTTCTTCTTCTTCTTCTTCTTCTTCTTCTTCTTCTTCTTCTTCTTCTTCTTCTTCTTCTTCTTCTTCTTCTCCTTCTTCTTCTTCTTCTTTCCCTCTCACCGGCATTTTCACTATTTTCCCACGTTTTAATTTCATAGACGATGACGACGTGTTCTTCCCGCCATAATAATCCCTCACATTCCTCCTTCTTCGTATAATTTCCCTCTCTCTCTCTCTTCCCTCATTCTTCTTTCTTCCCCTTCTCTGCTCAACCACATCTAACCACCTCAACCACTTATAGGATGGGGAAAAAATTTCCCCCAAAAAAAACGCCCAACGTGTAGTCTGTCCAAGCAAAGAAGACCCTCTGGCTAGATGAGAAAATGACTTCAGCTCGGTGAATATTGGTTGAAAAAATATGGATTTGATCACAAATTGTTTCCTACGATTGACACCAAATCAATAATTTTCGAACCAATATTGACCGAGCTGGAGTCATTTTCTCAACTTGCCAGAGGGTCTTCTCTGCTTGGTCAGATTATACCAACTTGTAACTATAAGAAGTGCCTCATAACGACTGTTATGTAGCTTCTTACGTTTTATGAAATTTAAGATCGTAAGCTGGTTATTTGATCACAGTGTCTTTCTTTTTATTTTGCTATTCTATTATTTTTCAAGTAAATGTCATTTTTGTTTATTTTTTGGCTTTTTTTCTTTGCTTGCTGTACTTTAGTTAATTCTTGAATCCAGTTTCTTGTTAGTATAATATGTCTTTAGTTTCCCTTAAATTTGTATCACACAAGCTTTCATATAATTTTTGACGCTAATAAGCTAGGCAGCTTCGTCTGTGTCTTGTAAGTAATTGAACCTACTAACAGCTGATCTGGAGCATCTATTGTCTCTTCTAGTTTCAGAAAGATCGCCCAGGCATAGCTTAATGAGAACTTTGATCGACAACATTAACTGAAGAAGCGCAAAAAAACAGAAGTAACTGCCTATTTTTTCGTCATCAACTGTAGGCCACGCAGAATATTCATGTGAAGTACCTATATAATACCACTAAACGTGAAGTAGGTATTTTTTTATTTGAATTGATAGAAAATTATGATAAAACACTTACAATTTTAAGTTTGGCACAGAAAGCCAGTAGTCATATTTCTCCGATTGTCAAATAAGCCAACCTCACTTTGCAAATTAACGGTGCAAATAATTTGTGTCAATGGGCTTCCTTTCTGTACGATTGCGTATCAATTTCGTACTTTTGTATCACTGATGCAAAGAGGAGATGAGATTTGAAATCCACTGTCTTTAGAGGCCGTATCTTGAAATCAGTATTATCCCAAGTTCAATATCATACTAATATGTTCTAATATATGCTAATATACTAATACGTTCAATATCATAATAATATTTATAGCAAGTTCAATATCATCTTAGGATCAATATGATCTGTAGTTCAATTTCCGTTTTAGTTTTTTTTCTGTAGTTTTATTTTCCGTTCACAGGAGAACACCACCTACGATACACTAACTACTTCCTAAAAAGAAGAAGCAATAGATAGATGGTGAAAAAAAAGAATAAGAAGTGAAAGAGGAAGTAGAAGAAGAACAGGAAGTCGATTTGGCCCTCTTATTGGACAACATTCATCTCAGGGGACCAACCCCCCTCCCCCTAACCCCTCCCTACCAACCCCTAAATCGAGCCAGGAAGGACAGATTAAAATCCTACTATAGACTGTTCAAGCGAAGAAGACATTCTGGCAAGATGGGGAAAATGACTACAGCTCGGTCAGTATTGGTTCAAAAATTACAAATTTCAACTCAGATTGTAGAAAACATTCTGATCTACAATTTGAGATCAACTTTATCATTTTTGAAGCAATACTGACCGAGCTTGAGTAATTTTTCTAACTTGTCAGAATGTCTTCTTTGCTTGGACAGACTATAGTGTCCACATGCCACCTATTTCAAGTCAAGTGAAAGAGGCCATCGGCTAGCTGCTGGGGGAAAAAAAGCTGTGAAAAATAAGAAGAAGAAGAAGAAGAAGAAAAAAGAAAAAGAAGAAGAAAGGTATGGAGGAAGAAAGAGAGTGTGGGAGAGAAACAAGTAGCTGACGCAATAAAGTAAGCTGGTATCGTCTGCTCCTTGTGTGCTCCAACAAGATTACGTTCAAGATTACGCCAGTAATAAGGTTTTCAAAATGGTAGATGTGTTGCGGGTTGCATATCTTTCGCCTCGATACGATCAATCCTTACTGTAAATTTAATGGTTCAGTGAGATTATAGATAAACTAATTTGGAAGATATTTAGAATTTAGAATTTTTCTCAGCTGACACTGACAGAGGTTTTGCAGGCGAGCAAAGCGAGCCTGTTTGACTCATTTACACTGCCTATACTTTCGAGGGTCCAGGAGGCGGAGCCCCTGGTTAGGCGGAGAAGGCGAGTGAAGCGAGCCTGCCGGGCTAGTCTTCTATAATAACTCTGTATTAAAGCTAAAAATAGGATAGGCGAGTAGTTAGGTGAACAATTTTTTATTATTATTAGTGAGAATAGTTAATAGCTGGCGCCAACCAAAAATTCAAGGCGTTTGAAGAATGATTGTTTCTTGAATATCAGTTCTGTCAGGACAGTCTGAACCTATCTTCAAGAACGCAAACTAATAAGGCTGGGGTTGCTTTTGCTTCGGTGTAGTACTTTAGCTACAAATTTTAGATACAAATTCGGTGTAGTACAAATAGCTCACCGAATGTCCTAGCAGAGCTCTGAAGAGTCAAATACAGTCTTCGAGAGCGAATTATGAATATATCCGAGTTCACGTTCGTCTCAATTTACTCTTGCAGACAGCTCTTCAACTGTCCTGACAGAGGCGACAGAACTGAGGATTATTAACAGTAATTTGCCAACCGCCTTGCATTGAACCATCTATAATCGAAGGGAGATGTTTCGGTAGAGAGTGGGGATAGCATGAAAGAGAAGATATAAGAAAAGAGATGACAAAGAAGAGAAAATCAGAGTGCCTGAGGGAATTCAAGAAACGAGAGAAAAAAGACTGATGGTCCACTTGCGTGCTCCTATTGTGACCTACCAACCTTCTTTCTAATTTCTACTTTGTTCGCTTTTTCCCTCACAACAGCCTCTTTTTCCCCCATTTCTCCTCATTCTTCTCCTTCGCATTTCTTCTATCCACTTCTTTTCCGTCATTTTCCCCCATTTCTTTTCATTCTACTCCTTCGCATTCCTTCTATCCACTTCTTTTCATTTTCATTTTCATTTTCTAACAATTTTTCTCATCCCTCTATCAGTCGTCTTTCTTCATTGATTTTTTCAATCTCTGCTCCTGTTAACTTTAAAAACGTGTTTCATTCACATTGCGACCAGTGTTACAAATGACATTGATAACACTATTTTGTAATCACTATTGTCACGGTCAAAATATCATTCCATTAGGCTGGTATTACACGATAATAGTCCTATTATCATAGTTGATCATACGGAAAGAGATGGAAATCATATTTTCATTTCTTTTCATTTTATATGATCAACTATGATAATAGAACTATTATCGTGTAATACTGGCCTTCCTTAGGCCTATTACATTCCTGTATTTCCCCTTCCACAAATCAGCTTCAAAGCCTCACAGTTTCAAAGCTAGTTTCAAGGCTAGTAAATCTTACCAGGTGGGATATTTGCCTGGAAATTATGGTTCACAAATCTGACGTCACTATTTTTCTACAGTGTCGCACTCTAGCGCCTAAAATGAAAAGCACAGCTGATGAAAATGTAAACATATTCTTTAGTGTTGGAGAATAGTATTGTTGTAATTAATTCTGATGAGTTGAGAACATCACAATTAACAAGGAAACAATATTTTTAAGTTGTCCTAGTTGTTTTGTAGTGAAATATGATTATTTTCATTTTTATAATCATAATCGCATAGTTTGAACCCACCAAAGCTTATTTTTTTCTCAACGAGAGCGCCAGCTTCTCGAATCTTTGGCCCCAATTTATGACAACAATAGCATTATATTGAACATTATTCATTATTATTCGACTGTAATAATACTCAATAAATTAATTCATCATTTTTACATATTTTCACAATTATTTTCATTGATATTGAGCTTTTTACGTGGCATTTTTTATTTTTCAATTCACTGTGGAGCAGCTGGAAAATTGGAATCCTAGATGCATGTCGAATCATGAATATAGGTATAAAGCATAATGTCAAAAATAAAACTAGTGACGTCATCCCGCAGGAAAAAAGTTGACTGCTGGGCTTTTATGGACGCTGGCCTACCTGGTAGATTTACTTACCTTGTTTCAAAGCCTCGCAATTTCTCATTTCCTTGAACATTGAAAGTAATGCCTGATTCATAAAATTGAATGAAATCATGATGAATTATTTCAACACAGAAAATTACAAGGATATTCTACTAATTAAGTTTTCCGAATTTGAAGAATTCCTGCATTTCAAACTTTTTATTAAGTCAACAAGATTATAATCTTCTTCTTCAAAATAATAGTATTATTTGTATATATAGTATGATTTTGTTCTATTGTATTACACATTTTTAGTATTATCTAGTATATAATTTATAGTATAGTATTAATTGTTCTATTGTATTACACATTTTTTCACGCTAAAGCGCCCTGTACACGGGGATTGTAGTGTCGGCCAGTTGAATATCGTACTTTCCTTATTCAAAACTAAATAAATTTCCAAAACGTATCGTAATATTCGTAGTTGCCAGTGATTTTCAATATAAAATGATTTGAAAAAGATGTTTTCAACCATTTCTTCCAACACAGTCTTTCAAGAAATTGCGATACACTTGTCAAGACCAACAGAAAATCCGCCATTTAGAAAAAAGGAGGAGCTTACTGTGACTGCGATAAAGCTCTGTGATTGGACGAGACCTTCCACTCCCACTCTTGACCCTGTGAGTGGGAGGGCCTGACCAATTGGAGACGAGCATTAGGCAATGGGAGTCGAGCCTACTTGCCTACCAGCTTACTTGTTACTCCGATAGAGGGCTCAGAATTTTTTATCAGTTCATTCGTTTATCAATTTATTAATTGGAGATAAATAAATACAACATGATCCGAGGGATTAGTTATTTCTCTATTTTAATATATATAAGAAAAATCAAGAATTGAATTGAAACACAATAAAATTAGGCGATTTAAAACAATTTTCGTCCATTTTAGAAGGATCATACAGACTGAAACTCAGTGCAACAATATTTCTTCAAATACGAGCAAAACTTCAACACTTCAAAAATTTGAATTCTATTTATAATGTTCACATAAAATTAATAACGTTTCGTGGCACGACATAAAATCATAGAATAGAGAATTAAGCATATAAGTAATAGTGTTTATGTAGTGTGTGTAGTATATAGTGTTAAGTTATAGTTTTATGTCATGACATAAAATAGAGAATAAAGCATATAAGTAATACTGTTCATTGATTAAATGAGTAGTAGTGTTGGTTGAATAAATGAGTAATAACTTTTGTTGATTGAATGAATTTTAAAACAAATAAAATAGACTAATAGAAAAACATCCTGACGCCTAGCCTGTAGGGGATGAAGTATAAATATTTATTTATTCATTTTTTCCTATTTATTTATTTATTCATTCTTTTTCCATATTAATTTATTTATCTATTTGACAGAATACATCACTCAATGGATAAAACACAGACAATAATATTGTCCAGAACGTCTTAATACCAGATTTTGTTGAATACTCGAAACAATGGTTATGTTCACAATATGTTTTTAGTTTAGATCAGTGTATCTTTGACTAATCTAAAACTAATTGATATTATACTACTTATTGGGATTGGAATTGAAAATATTCTACAAGTGATAGCACAAAGACTATGTGGTTATTCACAAAATCTAAATATCCTTTGGTTTTCCAATTTCTTGATTGTCTTGATTGAGTGACTCCGACACTTCATTGAATCCAATTCTTTTCTTCAGTACAGTTCTTGTAGATTGTCTCTTGAATAGTGCCTTTCTATTTGAGAAAAGTTTCATTTTTGCGATCCTCCTGTAAAAAAATAAATATAAATTGATGATAATTTGTTAAATGAGTATCATTTCGTTATACAGTATATGGCATAGAAAGTGCAATTGAAGAAGGAAGTTTCAATCAACAGCACTGGCGGCTCGTGCCCACGAAACAGGTGAAGTGCTGTACAGTAAAAGATACGGGCACTTCATCTGTTTCGTGGGCAAGAGACGCCAGTGTTATACTGTAGGCTACTTGTCTTGGTTGGAAAATATCATTATTGAAATGAAGGAGATGATCAGTAACATATTACCGTACCTGGAGCCAGAATTACCTGATAATATTCTATCTAATGAAAGAGATGGAAGTAGGCTACGAGATCAAATTTTTTTAACTTTTAATTCAATTTAATCTGATAATAGAAATGAATTGTTGATACTAGTCTGAGGTGCAGTAGGCCTACCTGTTATGCTAATTTAGTGAAGAGATTACACACAAGGGTAGTGGAAGATGATGATGATGATGATGATTATGATGAATGATGGTGATGATGATGATGATGATGATGATGGGAGTAATAAAACAAGCAAACTTACAGAATTATGAGTAGCGTTGAAAATTGATCATTGGAAAAGAGAAAATAGAAGAAGAATAGAGAGGAAGAGAAGAAGAAGAAGAAGAAGAAGAAGAAGAAGAAGAAGAAGAAGAAGAAGAATAATGATAAAAGAAGAAGAAGAAGAAGAAGAAGAAGAAGAAGAAGAAGAAGAAGAAGAAGAAGAAGAAGAAGAAGAAGAAGAGAAGAAGAGAAGAAGAAAAGAAGAAGAAGAAGAAGAAGAAGAGAAGAAGAAGAAGAAGAAGAAGAAGAAGAAGAAGAAGAAGAAGAAGAAGAAGAAGAAGAAGAAGAAGAAGAAGAAGAAGAAGAAGAAGAAGAAGAAGAAGAAGAAGAAGAAGAAGAAGAAGAAGAAGAAGAAGAAGAAGAAGAAGAAGAAGAAAGGAAGAAGAAGAAAGAAGAAGAAGAAGAAGAGAAGAAAAGGAGAGGAAGAAGAGAAGAAAAGAAAGAAGAAGAAGAAGAAGAAGAAAAAAGAAGAAGAAGAAGAAAAGAAAGAGAAAGGAATAGAAGAAGAAGAAGAAGAAGAAGAAGAAGAAGAAGAAGAAGAAGAAAAAGAAGAAGAGGCCCAATTTGTTAATAGAAGAAAGTACAACCACTTTGAATAACAGTAAGCCTTCTCCACCTTCTTTATCTACTCCGCTTCCTCCGTCATTCTTTTCTCTCTCTTTTCTTCTTCTTTTTCCTCTTCTTTTCTTTGATACGTTCCATTCGAATCAATTCAATTGCAGGCTCATCATGCACAAAATACTAGACGAGAATCCTGTACTACTTCTCTTCAATAAACATCTCACGGAGTGAGCTCCAGATAATATTGTGGAGTAGTGTTAAATTCAGGCCTGACTTCATTCTACCTGATACCTGAAAAATTATTATCACTCCACCAGGCTACTCACACTCACTGCTGTGAATCCAATCTGAAAAGCTGGCTACAGCTTTTTCTCTTTCCTCTTCTTCTTCTTCTTTCTTCTTCTTCTTCTTCTTCTTCTTTCTTCTTCTTCTTCTCTTCTTCTTCTTCTTCTTCTTCTTCTTCTTCTTCTTCTTCTTCTTCTTCTTCTTCTTCTTCTTCTTCTTCTTCTTCTTCTTCTTCTTCTTCTTCTTCTTCTTCTTCTTCTTCTTCTTCT
The DNA here is from genome assembly GCA_017141385.1 of Sogatella furcifera. NCBI lineage: Eukaryota > Metazoa > Arthropoda > Insecta > Hemiptera > Delphacidae > Sogatella > Sogatella furcifera. Next base: position 1,335,687 of record CM029555.1, on the reverse strand, counting down.
TCTTCTTCTTCTTCTTCTTCTTCTTCTTCTTCTTCTCTTCTCTTCTTCTTCTTCTTCTTCTTCTTCTTCTTCTTCTTCTCTTCTTCTTCTTCCTTCTTCTTCTTCTTCTTCTTCTTCTTCTTCTTTCTTCTTCTTCTTCTTCTTCTTCTTCTTCTTCTTCTCTTCTTCTTCTCTTCTTCTTCTTCTTCTTCTTCTTCTTCTTCTTCTTCTTCTTCTTCTCTTCTTCTTCTTCTTCTTCTTCTTCTTCTTCTTCTTCTTCTTCTTCTTCTTCTTCTTCTTCTTCTTCTTCTCTTCTTCTTCTTCTTCTTCTTCTTCTTCTTCTTCTTCTTCTTCTTCTTCTTCTTCTTCTTCTTCTTCTTCTTCTTCTCCTTCTTCTTCTTCTTCTTCTTCTCCTTCTCCTTCTCCTTCTTCTTCCTCCTCTTCCCTAATCCTACTTCTTTTCCCCATTCTTCTTTTACTCCTTTTACTTTCCCTCCTCTTTCTCCTCCTTCTCTTCTACTTTTCTCTCTTCTTTTCCTCCTCCTCCTTCACATCAACCCTCACTTCAACTTCTCCTCTTTCCTATTTCTCTATCCTTTCCCACGTCAGACTATCCTTCCCACTCTCTTCGAGTATAGTTCATGCAAGCAAAGAAGACATTCTGGCAAGATGAGAATATGACTCCAGCTCGGTCAATATTGGTCTGAAAATAATCAATTTCATATTGGTTTGAACATCATAAATTTGGTCTCAAATTGTAGATCAGAATGTTTTCTACCATTTAAGACCAAATTCGAAATTTTAGAACTAATATTTTACGAGCTGAAGTCATTTTACCGGCTTGCCAGAATGTCTTCTTTGCTTGGACAGACTTTAATGTGAACTTATAGGCTAGGTTGGGACGAGTGAGCATCTTCTAAGTGGAAATGAACATGGGGTCATCATAAAGATGTTGAGGATTAGGAGATAGATAAGATTGAAGAAGCAGAGGGTGAAGAAGTGGGCATGTGGACAGAAATATGTATACTTGGGAGCAGAAGAAGGTTGTTAAGAAGAGGAAAACGCTGTGAAGGGGAGAAAAAAAAGAGGTGAAGGAGAAGAAGGAAAGTAAGAGGAAACAAATAAAACGTGTTGAATTGAGATAAAGATAGAAAATATGCGTGGTAAGTAGATTAGATTAGATTAGATTACTTTATTCAAATAGATAACAAAACTCGGCTTAGATTCTACATTGTAATATAATATATGAGTGAGACAAAATTATCCTATAAATTTCACAAAATAGAAACTTCTAGTATAAATACAATAAAACGGTGAAGTAATGAATGCAAAATTTATACAAAATTTTAATTCGAGGTTCTGCAAAATGAATAAGGAGTGTAAGTTATCTAAGTGAAAAGGCGAAGTTTAGACATATATATGTCCATTCTTGGGAAAGGATAATAAGGATATCCTTTCCATTAACACTTGGCCTTGAAAGATAAGAGAGAAGTAGAAAAGAGAAAAAGGAGAAGGAGAAAAATCATAAGTGATTAAAGATAGGGATTAGAGACAAGAATAAAGTAAAGATAAGAGGTTGACCTTATTGCCTATACAGTTGAGATTGAGGGGGGGGGGAAGGAATTTGTGACGAATAGGGAAGTGAAAAAAAGAAGAATGAAAATGTGGATGGAAGTTGCATAAACAAGTGCGAAGTATGTCTAGAAACAAAGTGAAGGAGTGGAAGAAAAAGCTTCCTTCGAGGGAGAAAAATATGGAGAAGGATGGGGAAAAAGGCAAAGAAAAATAAGAAGAAGAAGAAGAAGAAGAAGAAGGAGAAGAAGAAGAAGGAGAAGAAGAAGACGAAGAAGAAGAATAAAAGAAGAAGAGGAAGAAAAAGATGAAGAGGAATAAGAAGAAGAATAAAAGAAGAGGAAGAAGAAGAAGAGGAAGAAGAAAAAGAAGAGAAAGAGGAAGAAGAATAAGGAGAAAGAAGAAGAAGAAGAAGAAAAAGAAGAAGAGGAAGAAAAAGATGAAGAGGAATAAGAAGAAGAATAAAAGAAGAGGAAGAAGAAGAAGAAGAGGAAGAAGAAGAAGAAGAGGAAGAGGATGATGAAAAAGAATAAGAAGAGAAAGGAAGAAGAAGAATAAAAGAAGAGGAAGAAAAAGAAGAAGAGGAAGAAGAAGAAGAAAAAGAAGAAGAAGAATAAGAAGAAGAAAAAGATTAAAGAGAAAAAAGTAGAAAGAGAAAAAGAAGTAGAAAAAGAAGAAGAGAAAGGAAAAATGAACCAATAGATATTTTGAGTCACGAGTAACAAACAGAAAGAGAACAGAAGAAGAGAGATGTAGAGAGAAGAAGAGAGAGAAGAATCATAAATGACGAAAGAAGACAGAAAGAATAGAAACAAGGATGGAGTAGGAATAAGATATAGGAAGGAGGAGAATAGACTGGACAGTTGAGTTGGAGAGACAAAGATTCCATGAAGAATAAGGGAGAAGGGAAATAGGGGAAGAAGAGAAAGGAGAAAATGGAGAAGCAAATGAGCTCGAAGCATCGCCGAAAAAAGAATGGGATTGGAATCAGTGCTAAAGCCCTATGGCTCCGGAACAGATTTTCGAGACAGTATTGGAATAAGTAGAATTGGAGATGAGGATGGAGGTGGAGGAGGAGGTGAAAGAGGAGGAGGAGGAGGAGGACAAGGAGGAGGAGAAGAAGAAGAAGAAGAAGAAGAAGAAGAAGAAGAAGAAGAAGAAGAAGAAGAAGAAGAAGAAGAAGAAGAAGAAGAAGAAGAAGACGAAGAAGGAGGAGAAGAAGAAGAAGAAGAAGAAGAAGAAGAAGAAGTAAAAGAAGGAAGCAGGATTTCAATTGGAAAACGTGTAGTGAGTCGTGTTAAAAATGTATTCAGTGGAAGAATCACAGACAGACGATTTCTGGGGAATTGGGCGAACATTGTTTCAGGCAAAATTGTAGGCCTCAAATAAATTGGGGTGGATTTTCTGGCGTAGGGAAGGATAGAGAAAGAGGAGAGAAGAGAAGTTGAAGAGGGGTTGATGTGAAGGAGGAGGAGGAGGAAAAGAAGAGAAAAGAGTAGAAGAAAAGGAGGAGAAAGAGATGAGAAAGTAAAAGGAGTAAAACAAGAATGGGGAAAAGAAGTAGGATTGGGAAGAGAAGAAGAAGAGGAAAAAGAAGAAGAAGAAGATGAAAAAGATAAAGAATAATAGGGAGAAGGAGAAGAAGAAGAAGAAGGAGGAGGAGGAGGAGGAGGAGAAGACGAAGAAGAAGAAGAAGTAGAAGAGAGCAGAAAGAGAAGAGCTGTAGCCAACTTTTCTAAAAAATATATTAATTTTTCTAATTTTATGGAGGCTTTAAAAAAAAGTTCCATAGGACCAACCCCCAAAAACGCTTTGTTACCGAGATAACAATGGCGGAAAATTGAGATTTTTCAAAATATATTAATTTTTTTAATTTTTTAGAGGCTTTAGTGAGGTTCTAAAATAATCAAATCATATGTAAAATTAGCTGAGAAATTCAATGAAACCAGTTTCAAGTTTGTAACTTCAACGGTTATTGAGATAATTAGGAAAATATGCCAAAAATACGCCATTTTTTCAATAATTAGGGTTATAACTGGATAAAAAATCATAAAATTGTTTTTTTTTATTAATGAAAGTTGGAGAGAGTCGGATTCTAAAGAAAAAGTTAGGTGATGTCGATTGTGTAAATCTTACCCAAATATCAGAAATGGCGATCGAAAATCGCAAAATTGACAAAACATAGCACAAGTTATGAATTTGTGTTTTGTAGCGATTTTGCGATTTTTGATCGCCATTACTGAGATTTCGGTAAGATTTACAGAATCGCTGCCATTCAACTTTTTCTTGAGAATGCAACTCTCTTCAACTTCCATTGATAAAAAATACAATTTTATGATTCCTTATACAGTTATAACCCTTATTGTTGAAAAATTGCGTTTTCCAGCATATTTTCCCCAATTATCTCAATAACCGTTGAAGTTACAAACTTGGAACTGGTTTCATTGGATTCCTCAGCTAATTTTACATAGGAAATGATCAGTTTAGAACCTCACTAAAGCCTCTAAAGAATTAGAAAAATTAATATATTTTGAAAAATCTCAATTTTCCGCCATTGTTATCTCGGTAACAAAGTGTTTTTGGGGGTTGGTCCCATGGAACTTTTTTGTCTACTTGATGTAAGGAATCAGCCTGAGAAGTATTGCACATACCTCCTGAAACACCCTGTATAATCAATCAAACAATCATAATTTATTATAATTAATTCGAGTCTCCAATGATAGATTTATAAATAGAACAAAGGACTTCGGTTACTGCAAATATTGATCAGATTACTAAATTAATAGCAGGTGAGATTCGTTGAAAGAAACTGTCGAAAAAACTGTTCCCAGACCATGAATCGAACCCGGTACCTCTCAGTTGCCGGCCGAGAGCTTTACCACTTCACCGCTCTTCATGAAATCACTGGCGACTCCTACCCACGAAACAGGTGAAGTGCTGTACAGTAAAAGATAGGAGCACTTCACCTGTTTCGTGAGCACGAGCCTTCAGTGCATGAAATAATATTGTGAAAGGTTTGATTTCTACAGGTCTCCCCACCAACAGGAGTCCAAAGAACATGTTTTCCAGTTTTAATTTGTATTGGTTACCTGTAATAGATCACTTCCAGTGTGCATATAGCAGCAGCCAATAGGAAGCCAGCTAACAGAATACGCCATGCTGGCAACAGTTCGCTCATACCCACTCTGACGTAGTCGCCCCCTCCCCGCGAGCTGCAGCTGGGCTTTTGCGGCAACCATCTACCCGCGATGCGATTCATGATGCCCACCTCGCGCTGCCATCTCAGTCTGAAACAGGGGGAAAGTAGGCTATATGAGTTGTTGTCGCAAACCTTGTAAGTTATAAACGAGTCTCGTCTATCGTCTATTCGGTTGACGCCGAAAGGTTAGGCGGTTTCGTCTGTCTCTTGTACGTTTCACCTACTAACAGCTGATGTAGAGCATCTATTGTCTATTTAGATTCCAAAAACATCATACGGCGTAGCTGAAAGACCAATGATGTTGACAACATCATTACAAGGAGCAGACGGATTCTTGATGTTATCATACTGCTATATCACATTATCGTCATAGCAACGAGTTAACTAGTTGGTGTATCCATTGTGGCTCAAAATTTTCAAGTTTTTTTTCATCATATTTTATAAGAAATTTAGTGAATTGCTCCATTTGTAATATTCTATTCTTTAAATTCAAAATTTTTATAATACAGTATTTCTCCTGGACTATAAATTTCTTGATTGAAAGTTGCAAAAATATATAACCTAATTTTGAACTTATTAAACAAAATTGAAAGACTTTTGGACTATAGTCTAAATTTTTTACAGATATCTATATGAGTTTTCTAATTTTTTATTTGGTAGGTTCTAAAATAATCAAATCCTGTAAAATTAGCTGAGGAATTCAATGAAACGAATTCCAAGTCTGTAAATGAACGGTTGTTGAGATAATTGGAAATAAATATGCTTGATAAATATCCAATCCTTACTGTAAATTCAATGGTTCAGAGAGATTATAGATGAACTGATTTGGAAGATATTGAATCAATTTTGAAACTATGTTCGATATACTTCCCAAGGTTAAGCTCGATATCAGCGTTTTACTATTTTTTTCGGAATTTTCAGAGTTTTTCATGGATTTTTCGAGAATGAATTGGTAAAAAATGTTGAAATTCGGTAAACAAGTCCAGATTAGGTCTAGAAAAGCTGTGTTCGATCAATTTTGAATCCCTTCTGAAAGGAATTTGCAGGCGAGCGAAGCGAGCCTGTTTGACCCACTGACACTGCTGATACTGTCGGGGGTCCTGGGGGCATCTGATTTGGTTTGATGTTGTCGATAAGAGTTGTCATCTATCTATGCCTGGATGATGCTTTCTATATCAAGCTGTTTCAAATCGGTCGTTTGTTGGTCAAATCAGGTACAAGAGACAGACGAAACCGCCCAACTTTTTGGCGTCAGCTATACTATACACACTGGCTTCAATATTTATGAATTCCACTCATTCCACACAATTTATTTGAACAATGTTACATCTCTGGCAACTTACGAACGAAGCTGAATGTTTCTGTTTCTTCTCCTTCCTCTTCCTTTTCTTCCACCACTTCTCCTCCTCCTCCTTATCCTTCCTCTTTCTCTCCTTCTCCTCCACCCACCACACTATCTTGTGTACAAAGCAGTCTTCTGGTCGTAGGTCTCAAGAAACTTGTGGAGTAATTTGCAGTCTGTCCAAGCAAAGAAGACATTCTGGCAAGATGGGAAAATGACTCCAGCTCGGTTAATACTGGTTGAAAAATTATAAATTTTGTCTCAAATTGTAGGAAACAATCTGATCTTCAATTTGAGACACACTTTCATAATCTTTGAACCAATATTGACAGGGGTGGAGTCATTTACCCATCTTGCCAGAATGTCTTCTTTGCTTGGACAGACTAGAGCCAAGCCTTCCCCGGTTTATTAATTAGTTTCATGTTGAGTTTACCATTATTTGTGTTTGTGAGTTGATTACAACAGTCATACAAAGTGTGAAGTACACATAATAAACATACCGCAAGGGTGAGAATGGTATGGTATGAGGGGTGAAATAGGGGTTGAAGGTTGAAGGAACAAGAGTAATTTGAGTCAATGACATTCTGAGTGGTTCGCCACATTAATGAACAATTGCTTCCCCTCTCAAGTACTCGTATTACATTCAGACTTTCATCATTCTTTCCTGCTTATATGCTATATACTATTCACTCATATTATTGCTCTATACGCTTATATTTACTGGCGGCTCGTGTCCAGAAAACAGGTGAAGTGCTGTACAGTAAAAGATACGGACACTTCACCTATTTCGTGGGTACGAGCCGACAGTGATGCTATTATGGTTGAGTGTGAATGGGAGGAATGTCTTCAAACATTCCTCTTCAAGAATGGACATCTATGTCTTAACTTTGCCATTTAATGAGATACAGCACGAATTTATATTACCGTCATCTTATTCAATCCCATATCTAAGTTAGTCATCTTATAAGTTTCCATAGTCTATACTTAGTTATTATTCATTTATTCATTATTTTTTCGCAGTTCATTTAAGCGAACTGTGTATGTGTATAGTCTGTCAAGGAAAGAAGACCCACTGGCAAGATGAGAAAAAGACTCCAGCTCGGTCAATATTGGTTCAAACGATATTGATTTGGTCTCAAATTGTAGATAAGAATGTCTCCTACGATTGAGACCAAATCGATAATTTTGTAACCAATATTGAGCGAGCTGGAGTAATTTTCTCATCTTGCCAGAGGGTCTTCTTTGCTTGGACAGGCTATAATTAGTGTCAATGGTAAATGGAGAAACAAGATATTGTTATGAAGTCGATTCTGGTTTTGGTTCTACACCATTATGAATTCCCAATAAACTAAATCTCAAGGTAAACTAAAGAGCAGCAGTATCTATACTAACGATCAAGCATAGCTATTGGTAGTTGCTTGAACCAATCAGAGTGAACGTCCGTCATTGGCCTGGACAAGCTCCTCCCCAATTAGCGGTTCATACAAATGTAAAAAAAATGCTGATTCAAACATCAAACACAATATAATTAATGATAAAAAATTATCAACAATAACGTACAAAATGAATAGAATCAATCTTTCGTAAATCAATCAATATTCATTTCGTATGTGAGGCTATCATATTATTTCAATAATCGTTCACACTGGCGGCTCGTACCCACGAAACAGCTGAAGTGTCCGTATCTTTTACTGTATAGCACTTCACCTGTTTCGTGAGCACGAGCCGCCAGTGACTTTCATTATTGTGTTTGCTGTTGGAATCGCCATTTTGTAACGTTTATCAAGTGGGGAGGAGCTTGTCATGTCTAGGCCAATGGCGGACGTTCACTGTGATTGGTCAAGCAGCTGCCAATAGCGGGGCTTGACTGTCAGTAGGTACTATTCATATTGCTGCTTTCTACTTTGAGTTATAGTTTACAAGAGATCGATAATGTAGGTTTAGCAACTGAAACCGGTAACTCGATTTATATAAATATGTGGTTTGATAATATCTTGTCTTACAATGTAGTTTCTTCTGATTTATGTAGGTAGAGTCTGACCACGCAAAGAAGAGCCTCTGGCAAGATGAGAAAATGACTCCAGCTTGGTCAATATTAGTTCAAGAATTGAAAATGTGGTCTCAATTTGTAGATTGGATTGTTTCCTACAATTTGAGACAAAATCAATAATTTTTGAACCAATATTGACCGAGCTTGAGTCATTCTCCCATCTTGCCAGAAGGTCTTCTTTGCTTGAACAGACTATATTTCGTGTTTTGTTGTACTTCTTGTTGATATTTCGCGTTTATCTGGTTTGGAATACGAATAATATTGGGCTACAAATTCTATATTCGTCTATTGGAATTCAATACTGTTAATCTGTTAATTGATACTGTTAATTTAATACTGTTAATCCATAAGTTGATGGTCCCAAATGATCACAGGTGTATGGACTAATGTCGTTCTGGGGTTTCAAATGGAAGTAGCTCTAACTTTATTGATATGACCGAGATATAGTCTGACCAAGCAAAGAAGACCCTCTTGCAAGATGGGAAAATGACTCAAGCTCGGTCAATATTGGTTCAAAAATTATCAATCCGATCTCAAATTGTACGGAACAATTTGATCTACTATTAAGACCACATTTATAATTCTTGAACAAATATTGACCAAGCTGGAGTCATTATCCCATCTTGCCAGAGGGTCTTCTTTGCTTGAGCAGACTATAGCAGGTGTGTTGTACTGCTACAGAGATGTGTATAGTCTGTCCAAGCAAAGAAGAGCCTCTGGAAAGATGAGAAAATGACTCCAGCTGGGTCAATATTGGTTAAAAAATTTTCTGATTTGGTTTCAATTGTAGAAACCATTCTAATTCACAATTTGAGACCAAATCAATAATATTTGAACCAATATTGACCGAGCTGGAGTCATTTTCTCATCTTGCCAGAGGCTCTTCTTGCTTGGACAGACTATATCAAAATATTCAAGTATTTACTATAGATCTTAAAGTATAATGCACAGTGAAGAGAGGTCATTCAGACCCATTCTATAGACACGTGAAAACCAAAATTATAGATATACTTGTATAACTAGTTGAAAATATATTATATATATATATATATATATATATATATATAAAAGTGACACTATTCATTGTATGTATTGTACAATTTTATGAATAAAGGAATATGAAATGAAATGAAAAAGATGTTGTGATACTTGTACATAATTGCAGAGCACAAAATTGTCATCATCTCTTCAATTATATATTTTCTCGGTTGACGGGGCTATAAATATACTATGGGCAGTGAAATTTATTCATCAATCTATAACTATATTTTAAGATTATATAACTGAATACAGGTATACTTTAAAGCATTTAGAGCTGTATACAGTACGGTCACCCAGCATAAGACCTGGATAGGTATGAACTAGAATATAGATATACTCCACAGCATGTGGTGCTATATATAGTACGGTCAGTCAGCAACCAGTGGTCTAAAACCTCAAGGGAAGAGAGTTATAGAGAAAGAGAGGGACAGGAAGAGAGAGAGAGAGAGCTCCTAAATTGGTAATCGAAATTAACAGGGGTCAGTTGTGAGGGGGATCCATTTGGGGGTTGATCATAATTCCATTGCTAGCGGGGTGTTACGGGGCGGATTAGGGGTTGAGGGGGTATTGGGTCACGCACATATGGTCAGTGGTGGATCTGGTTGGACCTCATCAAGTTTCCTGAATTCTCTCTTCAATCGACGATTCTACAGCTGACGCCAAAAAGTTAGGCGGTTTCGTCTGTTCCTTAAGCGCTCCAACAGCTGATGTTGTCGATTATATTTATGAATTGTCGATTATAAGCCTAAATAAATTATGTTCTTTAATCAGAAGAGACAATTGATCAGCTGTTAGTGGGCTTCACCACATACAAGAGACAGACGAAATCGCCTTACTGTTCTGCGTCAGCTATAACAATGATATAGACTGTCCAAGCAAAGAAGAGCCTCTGGCAAGATGAGAAAATGAATCCAGCTCGGTCAATATTGGTTTAAAAATGATTGATTTGGTCTTAATCGTTAGGAAACATTCTGATCTACAATTTGAGACCAAATCAATAATTTTGAATCAATATTGACCGAGCTTGAGTCATTTTCTCATCTTGCCAGAGGGTCTTCTTTGCTTGGACAGACTATACTAGCGAATGATGTTTTTTTAATCACATCTATCAAGCAAAGAAGACATTCTGGCAAGATGGGAGAATTAGTCCAGCTCGAACAATATTTTTGTTCAAAATCTTTTAATCTGGTCTCAAATTGTATCCTTCATTTGAGACCAAATTTATAATTTCTGTACCAAAATTGATCGAGCTGGAGTTATTTTCCCATCTTGTCAGAATGTCTTCTTTGCTCGGACAGACTATAGCAAATGTATGTTTGAATTTTCTGTGGTTTCACCTTATATTTATGCTTTTCCTTGAGCACAGTGGGATCTCTTTGGTTGTGGGAGTTAGGTCAACCCAATAAGCTTCTTTGATAGTACCTTTGTCTTATTAATTATTCTTAATTTAGCCTATGAATATTATATTATAATTATCATACTGTTAAAGTTTGGAGATGACATTATTCGATAAACTGGCGGCCCGTGCCCACGAAACAGGTAAAGTGCTGTACAGTGGAAGATGGCGATTTGAACAGCAAAAGATCAATCATGAGAAAGATTAATAATATACGGAATAAAGAGAAACATCACCATCATTTGATGAAATTTTCTCATTTATTCTGTATTTTATTGTAATTATTCATCAGTATTCCATAATTTCATTTGCTGTTCAAATCAACATTTTTTAAGGTTTGTATGAACCGCTGATTAGGGAGGGGCTTGTCTAGGCCAATGGCAGACGCTCACTTTGATTGATTCAAGCAAAGAGAATCCTAGATTAGAGAGAAAGAGAAAAATCCTAGAAAGTGAATCCTATAGAGATCTATTATTCTATGGTTCAAGCAATTACCAGTGCTTGCCGTGGAAATACTGCCACTGGTGGCTCGTTCAATAGGATTTATACAGGTGGTTTCAGGAGGAATGTGCAATACTTCTCAGGCTGATTCCTTACACCAAGTAGACAAAAAAGTTCCATGGTTCCAACCCCCAAAAACGCTTTCTTACCGAGATAACAATGGCGGAAAATTGAGAATTTTCAAAACATATTCATTTTTCTTATTTTTTAGAGGTTTTAGTAAGGTTTTAAAATGATCAACTCCTATGTAAAATTAGCTAAGGAACTCAATGAAACCAGTTCCAAGTTTGTAACTTTAACGGTTATAGAGATAATTGGGAAAAATATGCTGGAAAACGCCATTTTTCAACAATAAGGGTTATAACTGGGTAAGGAATCATAAAATTGTATTTTTTGTTAATGGAAGTTGAAGAGAGTCGGATTCTAAAGAAAAATTTGAATGGCGGTGATTGTGTAAATCTTTTCCAAATCTTAGTAAAGGCGATCAAAAATCGCAAAATCGCTACTAAACACAAATTTATCACTTATGCTAAGTTTTGTCAATTTTGCGATTTTTTTATCGCCATTTCTGAGATTTGGGTAAGATTTACACAATCGCCGCCATTCAACTTTTTCTTTAGAATCCCACTCTCTTTAACTACAATCAATAAAAAATACAATTTTATGATTCCTTATCCAGTTAAAACATTTATTGTCGAAAAAATGGCTTTTTCTAGCATATTTTCCCCAATTATCTCTACAACCGTCAAAGTTACAAACTTGGAACTGGTTCCATTGAATTCCTCAACTAATTTTACATATGAATGGATTGTTTTAGAACCTGAGTGAAGCCTCTAGAAAATTAGAAAAATTAATATGTTTCGAAAATTCTCAATTTTCTGCCATTGTTATCTCGGTAACAAAGCGTTTTTGGGCGTTGGTCCCATGGAACTTTTTTGTCTACTTGGTGTAAGGAATCAGCCTGAGAAGTATTGCAAATTCCTCCTGAAACACCCTGTATAACACATGTACATTGAAGTTAGAATATAAAGTTTATGTTATCCATAGAAAATTCACAATATTCAGATAATAAGCCTACTGTAAAGGAAAGTTCAATACAATACAACAGATAGTGCAGGGTTTCATCAAACAATTTTCAGCTTTCTAAGTAGTAAAGCATAATATTGTAGGCTGAATAAAATGTGATATATGTTTACATTTATTACATTGTACATATACTTATAATAATGAATATACAGTACAGTATATCTGTTTTATTGGATAGAAAAAATGAAACGCTATGTTTTTGAACAGTGAACAACATCATATTTTGTTACTGATAAGCATTAATATTCTCTCATTTGATTCGTAATTCGTTTCTGAGAAGTTCAATGATAATAATTATTATTATAATTCAATCAATCAAGAACAGATAATTATTCATCCAAACTCCCAAATTCCTTACAAAATACAACACTGGAGAACAACATCCTACAAATAATTCCATCATAACACACCAAATTCCCATTGCTAAACGTTTCAAATTGCTACCTCCATTACAGTCTGTCCAAGCAAAGAAGACCCTCAGTTAGGATGAGAAAATAACTCCAGCTCGGTCAATATTGGTTCAAAAATTATTAATTTGGTTTGAAAATATAGGGAACATCCTGCTCTACAATTTGAGATGAATTTTTTGATTTTTGAACCAATATTGACTGAGCTAGAGTCATCTCCCCATCTTGCCAGAATGTCTTCTTTGCTTGGACGTATACTCTACCCAAACACCATTCTCTTTATAATGGGAACCTGAGTATGTAATGAGACATGCTAGCTTGGCGTAATGGCTGTTTGAATATAATATAACCGCATAAGCACTAACAAGTGCATATAACAAGCGTTCACAGATACAACTTCGATTATATACAGGTATACAAACCCTCACTCATACTCAGGTTCATATATAGAGAACTGTTTGAGATATAGGTATCCATATAGAAAACAGTTTTATGTATAGATATACAAACCCTGACTCATATAGAGAGCTGTTTGATATATATTGGTATACAGACACAATCTCCATATGGAAAACAGTTTGATAAATAGATATACAAACTCTGCGATACCGCAACCCGTGTTGTAAACAGAATATAGTTAGCAGGTATTAGCAGGAGGCGAAGCACAGTGAAGGCTACTCACCGTTATTAAGTCCCGCTAAGTCCCTCTGATTCTTGTCGGTTTCGCCTTTCATTTGTAAGTACGACCCGCAATTTTGGGGCATCTGGGGTTGGGTTAATTTTTACTTGCAAATTTTCATTTGTTGAGGTATTTTCGGTGTGGGGATTGGAATAATTTCAATGAATTTGAATAGGTTGGCGCTAAAAATTTTACTGAATCGTTTTCGATGTTGTAGAATCGTTCTTTTCACTGGCGGCTCGTACCTACTAAACAGGTGAAGTGCCCGTAGCTTTTACTGTACAACACTTCACCTGTTTCGTGGGCACGAACCGACAGTGGTTCTTTTATGAAATAAAACTAACATATAATTTCAATTTCACCGTTTAACGAATCTACATTTAAACAAGAACATATCTATCTAGGCTATTCATTTGAAAAATTACAATAAAGGGTTAAAGCACAGACAATAGAGTCCTAAACGTCTCTCACAAATTTTTATTAAAATATTCAAAATAGAGGTTATATCATGTTCAAAAGATTTTCAAACACTTTTCACAATTCACAGATTTTGACACTCCGAAGTTTGAAAATATGATTCAGAATTTTGAATGTTAATTTTAAAGTCAGAATAACACCAAAACATTTAAGGAAAAGTTTTTAAAATATCAAATCAAACTTGAAATTCTCAAGCCAAAAAAATCGGTTCTGGGTGTGTAGAATTGTCATAGTCTGTATGTTTTATTCCACTAGGTTAGCAACTATTACAATGCAAGAACATTCGAATTGTAAATTTGTGAATTCCTTGATGACCTGAGTTTAAAAGCGATATAGGGCCTACTCCATGATTGTCCACAATTAGAATAATATAGTTCACCTCCCAGATAAGCTTTTCATAAGATTTCATCTGTAGAATGACCTTATTCTTACCCAATTTTGATGAAAATATCACGAATGAAGGTTATTCTCAAGTTCATCATTGCTGATCAGAAACCTTATATTATTACAACATCATCTATGTATAGCTTAATGACAACTCTTGATATTGACAACATCAGCTGTTGGAGTGCACAAGGAGCAGACGTAACTGACTAACTTTTTGACGTCATCGATAGGAGTCACGTCATATCAGTGAAAATGGAAGCTGGAGCTTTTCAACAATCAAAATCCGCTGACAATAGCCGCAAATTTTCGGACAGCCGTTGGCACACTTTAGGCAAGCATATGTCAAACGTTAGTGTCAAATTGACACGCCAGAGCGCACTGTTGCTGACAACTGAATACCGACCTGCTGTGATCCCCCTCCACTACTCTTCAACACATTTAACCCCTCCTCCAAAAAACAGAACACACTCAAATTCAGCCCCTTCCCCATACTTCAATACTTTCCCTCACATTTATCTTCTCCCCAACAAACAGTACCTACTCAAATTTATCCCTTCATACTTCATTACTTTCCCTAATACTTACCGTCACGCCAAACACTCCAGTTCCCTCTTTTAAAATTCCCCATTCAATTATTTATCCCCCTCAAACTTCAATACTTTAATACACTCTTACCCCCTCTTTTCACACTTAACTTCTCCTCTTCTTAACATCCCAAAACAGCTTTGAATTCATTTTTCATTAATTAGCAGAATTCATTTTTAATAAATAGCAATACTTATAATAGAGTGTATTATAAGTCTTATATATAAGTATATAATAGTGATTCCTTTATCTCAGGGCTACTCTTATCACGGTTTCTTATTATTTAAAATTATTATCATAGTACCATTTTTGAATTATTTTTTAATGTTTAAACAAAATAATTATTGAAAAAGGGTACTGTGTTAATCATCTAAAATAATAAAAAAACGTATAATATAGTCCGCCAAGCAAAAAAGACCTTCTGGCAAGATGGGAAAATGAATCCAGCTTTGTCAATATTTGCTCTAGAACATGACTCCAGCTACCCAATATTCGTTCAAGAATTATAAATGGGGTCCTAAGGTAGGTAGTTGTTTCCTCTAATTTGAGATCAAATTAGTAATTTATAAACCAATATTGAACAAGGTTGAGTTATTTTCCCATCTTGCCAGAGGGTCTTCTTTGCTTGGACAGACTATACTTGTAGGCCTACACACTTATATTATAATCGGGTCGAACAAAGAAGACATTCTGGCAAGATGGGAGAATGACTACAGTTCATATTTCCATATTCTCAATACTTATTTTCTCTTAGGGCTACTGTATTCGTTAAAACTTTAAATAATAGAAATCAAAGTACCCTTTTTTAAATATTTCTACTTCACACTACATGTTTTCCATCTTCTCATATTTCCATGTTATCCAGTGTTAGAGGTTCTCTATATCCATTAATTCCATTGAAGAGTGGACTTGAGAGCAAACAAGCGTTTGATTCCAGGATTATTCTGAATGATATTTTCATCACTGCTATAGTTTGTGCAAACAAAGAAGACCCTCTGGCAAGAGAGGAGAATGATCCAAGATCAGTCAATATTGGTTCTAAAATTATCAAATTGATTTCAAATTGTAGGAAACAATTTGATCTACAATTGAGACCACATTTATGGTCTTTGAACAAGTATTGACCAAGCTAGAGGCATTTTCCCATCTTGCCAGAGTCTCTTCTTTGCTTGGACAGTCTATACTTCCATTGTCTATCATCTCAATTATGATTTCATATTTTTTATTAATGAAAAAAAATTAACCAGCGGCTATATTCAAGGATTATTTTCGTCGCCATCGTCATTCATTTTACCTCCATTTATCCCTCAGTTGCGTTCTGGAATGTTCATGAAACTTTCTCATTGTATAGAATAAAACGAATCCATCAAATACATTCAACTGCTTGAAGCTCAAAATCAACCACATCTAACGTCTGTCCAATCAAAGAAGACCCTCTGGCAAGATGGGAAAATGACTCCTGTTTGGTGAATATTAGTTCAGGAATTATGAATGTGGTTTTAATCGTAGATCAAATTGTTCCCTACAATTTGAGAACTAATTTATAATTTTTTAATCAACATTAACCTAGCTTGAGTCATTCTCACATCTTGCCAGAGGGTCTTCTTTGCTTGAACAGATTTTTAGTAGGCTAAATTCGAGTAAATCAAATCGTTTGTTTAATTTTATCACATGAATGAATAGATTCATGATAAAAGTTACTTCTGTTCTCTGCTATCTGAATGGAACAATAATCATTCAACACTATTTTGTCATTGGAATCTCTCCCATACTTTTGAATAAAACAAGCTCGATGGATTCAAACAATAGCTACATGAGTTGAATGGATTGAAATATGAAAACTTCAATATAGAGATTATAAAAATATACAGTTATAATATATAGGTTGGAATATGAATATTTCATTTAATCATGTATAATCACATTCTTAACCGATGATCATTTGTCATGAAGTTTTAATGTTTCAGACCATTGTATTCTGAAATATAGCTTATAAGCATATAATATTGATGTTATATTGTGAGCATGCATATGAAAATTGGCATTTATTTTTCATCTAGGAAATTGATAATAATATTGAAGTACAATAATAAGCACATATGACAAAAATCAAATAGGTATAGCTTAAGCTAAAACGTTAGGTGGTGTCGACTATCTCTTGTACGTGATTTAACCTACTAACAGCTCATGCATCTATTGTATCTTTTGATTAAGAAACATCATTAATATAGGCATAGCTCTAATAATTAAAAAAAAAAAGTTCATAGTGCATCACTGTCGGCTTGTCCCCACGAAGCGAGTGAAGTTCTGTACAGTAAAAGCTACGGGCACTTCACCTGTTTCGTGGGCACGAGCCGCCAGTGTAGTGCAAGAGAGATCGGCGAAGAGTTTGAACTCTTATTGAGAACATCAGCTGTTAGAGAACACAAAAGCAGACGAAACCGCCTCACTTTTCGCGTCAGCTATAAATTGTACGTTGATCAATATGATAGTTATTATAATATTCAATTACTTCATGAATGGGATTATTATATCTTGGATTTAGATGGTATGGATGTAACAAGATGATGAAAACTATTGTAAGATAATACTGTAATAATACATACCAAAATTCGATAATTCGAACATAGTGGATATTGGAGGGTGAAGAAAATTAGTAAAACTTACTGTCTAGTGAAAAGCTCGCGATACCCAGATCTTTTGGTGACAGTAAGAACGAGGACAGGCATTGGAAAGAGTGTCATTTCGCTGAGTCCGCATTTTTCAGATTCCTCGAAAGTGTCGCTTATCAATTTGTAGCCTTGGTCTACTTCTACCTGTTAACAAAAAAACATAGAATTATGATAAAATTCCTATTTTGAGAAGTTGTGAAGGTGATATTGTGGTAGTTAACCATTTTGAATGAAAAGACGAAATTTTGTGTCTTCATCTAATATGACAAATTTCAAGAAATCGTTGAAATTCTTCAAATTTAAGGATGAATAACTTATCAGAATACTTTACAAGGAACGATGGACATGCCTTTGAAATATTATGATTTTCTATATCATGTATTATGTTATATTATGTATTTTATGTATATTATGTATATTATGTATATTATGTATATTATGTATATTATGTATATTATGTATATTATGTATATTATATTATGTCTCCACCTTGATAGAGAGAATGAGAGGTAAAATTTTACTCCACAACTTCCGATACCTAGCCTACTTTGAGTCATTTCCAGCTCTCTAACTTTTTGATACTTTCAACAACACTATCGACAGATTTCGTGGGAAACAAGGGAATTCTTGGAACTCATAATATCAGCTCACTCTCCAGTTTGGACTTTCATGAAGAAACCCATCTGGTCTTATTGTGACTATACATAAAGCTTCTTATATTTCTTCAGGAGAATTGAACTTTGAGCATGTTTTATAGAAATTCAAAAATTTTGTGTGATAATAAACCTTTGGCTGGAGAAATTTATAACTTGAAAATTTGGACTAAAGAAAATAATTGTGTTGGAAATACCTATGCCTGTTCTTCCTCACCAATGTCTTTTTGCCAATGAATATTAATGAATAAATAAAGAGGTAAGTTACGTATAACACATTCCATTCATGAATAGCTTAATCAACATTTTAAATTGAAGTACATGAAAATCTTCTAAAACTATACCTACTGTTCTCTTTACTAAGCTTTGTCTGACTATTTGAACTCATAATAGGTATAAGAAGAAAGTGTGTGATCTGTTATGAGTAGCTGATAAAGAAACAAGTCTGAGAAATCAACATTTATGATGTGAGATATTATAAAAAAATAAAAAATATCCATTTCAAAATGGAGTTGATAAGTTCCGGATGCCTAGGCAAAGTGAATGAATTGTATATATAGCCTATTGGATAGTCGAATTATTGATACCGATGTAAAATACAAGATGCTGAACCATTATAGAATAGTTATTCATCTAATCTGGAAGTTCATACAATCATAATTAACGGTAGTCCTCCAAAAAGAGCTCAATCCATCATCTAAAATCACAAACCACACAACCACTGCCAAACAATCATTCTACCCAATCAGAAACAATAAAAATCCCCCTTTCCACCCTCTCCCCGACAACCGACCACTTAAACCCTGACCGTAGATTAATTTCGGGGAACTCTGAACCCCCTCACCCCCTCACCAACCCCTAAATTTCTCCCGGGACTCTCTTCTCTGTGTAACTAGATTCCCAGTAAAAAAGGTTGACAGTGTATTAATCATTGTGTAGGGTTTGGTCGAGCCGGGAAGACATTCTGGCAAGATGGGAAAATCACTCCAGCTCGGTCAATATTGGTTCAAAAATTATACATTTGGTCTCAAATCGTAGAGAACATTCTGTTCTAGAATTTGAGACAAAATTTATCATTTTCAAACCAATATTGACTGAGCTAAATACTTTTTTCCATCTTGCCAGAAGGTCTTCTTTGCTCGACCAGACTATGGCTTGGGGTTTGAGTTGGGGGTTAATTGACGAGGAGGGGGGGAAACGAGTGTCCCCCTCAGCGGGTGTCAAAAAAATGAGGCGGTTTGAGAACGTCTTTTTACAATTTCCAGCTCTGTCAGGACAGTCGGCGAGTTATCAGCGAAAGTAGATCGAAAAAAGACCGACCCCAGCTATACTGATTCACTCTCGAAGACAGCTTCAGACTGTCCTGCAAGAGCTGAGCATTAATAACAGTCATTCGCCAACCGCCTCAATAATTGTAATCAACTTCATAAGGGGAGGGTGACCGGAAAAAAGGGGGGTAACCGGAAGTGAGCTATCACTCCTCCCCCAATGTTGGTGTCCCCGAAAAAATAAAATGTTTCCTTCCTTACTTGAGGGTTGTTTCAAGCGGTTTTGAGGAAGGGGTTTTCGACGTTTTTTATTCCCCTCCAGTTCTCGGGGATGGTTGAGGTACAATTTTTGAAGAATAAGACTACTTGTAATGTGTGTAATATTAGAACATAAATGAGAATTTGTATTGTTGTAATAATATGAATTGAATATGGACTAAAGCCTAGGTTTTTAGAAATAATAATGATAACAGCCAATAGCCATAAGGCTATTGATAGTGATAAAGCCAAATAATTACGCGATTTTGTCTGTCTTTTATATGTGATTTAATCCACTGGCGGCTCGTACCCACGAAACAGGTGAAGTTCCCGTATCTTTTACTGTACAGCACTTCACCTATTTCGTGGGCACGAGCCGCAAGTGATTTAATCCACTTGTTTGAACAGCTGATGTGAAGCATCTATTGTCTCTCTTGATTTCTAATAGGCCTACATCATCTTGGCATAGCTTAAGAACAATTGTTATTAACAACATCAGCTGTTGGATCACATAAGCAGCAAAAATTACATTTGAAGAAAGATAAAGCAATTGAGTAATGTATGATAATAATAATGTAGAATCCTAGGCCTATTAATCTATACAGTATAATATTGAGAATAAACTTACAATAATGATAATTTGACAATAATGCAGCCTAACTCTTTGAAACAGTACATCAAGATATTAGGGATATTTATTTTTTTAAGGATAATAGTTGCTAATGATTAGAGATTGCTGTAATATGAACTTCTAATTTATTATTGTGTTGGGCACTATCTGTGTTCAAGGAGCAAGAAAAAATTATATTATTTGAAAATGAATATCATTGTAAATAATCATGATTGAATTATTATAGATCCACAAAGAGAGTAGCCACCTAATAGCTATGAGCTCAATTTGATATTAATAAATCATCGCTAAAGCTGAAAAAAGTGATTTCGTTAATTTTGAGAAAAAAAACACATTTAATCATTTTGAAAAATGATCTCTACCCTCCTTATTTACTCTAAAGCTACAACATACTTGGGGGAAAGGTTCACAACCCACATGTCCTCCCCATATTTGCCCAAACTCAGGAGCCTACCCTTATACTCTGGCTAGCCACACTCTAATTCTACAGTAACAAGTTCATTTTTGGGGGTTGAAGCACTCAACCTTTTAAACATTCCCTTTTCCCCTAAATTTTCTGTTTTCCGAAAGAGAATGAGGGGGAAATCAAGGGAAGAAAAAGAGAGGGAGTGAGTGGGGGAACAGTGAGAGAAAGAGAAAAGGAGCAAGAGAGAGTAGTGAGACGGGGGAACGGTCCCCATCGTCCAAAACCACAGTTACATTTTTCGGGGGGTTAAAGTCCTCAACCTTCCAAACATCCCCTGCCACTAACTTTTTGGGGACAAGCAGATCTTCTCCCATCCTTCATTCAATTTCTAGTCCAAAATTTTTTCGTTCCAACATTATGTTCCTCTTAATGCTCTTTTTACAACCCCCCACCCCTCCTTTCAACCCCACAAAACAAGGGTCCCACTTGTTACTGGTTAGAGCGGTACCAAAATATCTGGCGGTTGGTATATGACTGTTAACCGTTCTCAGCTCTAACAAGACAGTCCGTGAGCGGTCTTCAACAGTGTAACAAATCAATCATGACTTCGTCTATAAATTTTGATCTTGTAGGACCGCTCGCCGATTGTCCTGACAGAGCTGAGCATTGATAACAGTCATTCGCCAACCGCAAAGATTGTTGGTGTTTGCCACAATGTGGTGTAGCTGAGGAGGGTACACTTTAATTGTCTCACAATACTCGTGGCAAGTTGAACGAGCATGTTCGCCAAGCGTGTTCGCCGAGCAGGGGGACGAGTCAGCTCGGCAGAGGCACAGCTGGTCAGTTCTCATGATTTAGGGGTTAGAATTCACCCTTTTGATATAGTGTGGTGCAGGGGAGAGTGAGGACCACCTGAACCTGTGTGTGATCTTCTATTTGATTGTATGTGTCTGAAATTTATAATGGATGCTTCAGAAAATTAATAAAAATGCATCTTTCTTCTTCAAATAGTGTGGTACAAGGAAGACCACTTAAATAGGGTAAGGACCACCTGAGCATGAATGTGATCTTCTATTTGATGGTATGTGTTTCAAATTGATAATAGGTGCTTGAAAATATTAATGAAAGTGTACGTTCCTCTTTGAAATAGTGTGAGACAGTGGAGTAGGGACTTCCTGAGCCTGTATGTGACGTTTCGTTTGATGGTATGTGTTTGAAATTGATAATGGGTGTTTCCGCATGATTTTGAAAATGTTTTTTAATTTTTGAAAAACTGTAGTGTGGTGCTTGGAGGGTAAGATCCACCTAAGTCTGTGTGTGATCTTCTATTTGATGGTATGTGTTTGAAATTGATAATAGGTGCTTCAGCATATAAAAGTATATGTTTCATTTTGACTTTATAATAGTGGGAGACAAGGGAGTGATAGAGCCTGTATGTGACGTTCCATTTGATTGTGTGGGTTTCAATATTGTGTTGATAATGAGTGCTTCAGCACTCAAGTGAATGATTATTTTCAAATTGTGGGAGACAAGAGAGGCTTGGTTTTGAGCTGATCCACTCAATGGAAATGAGACTCTTTCCATTCACTTTTTTGTTTGAAATGAATAAGCGGTTTTGTATTTTATATTATTTAATGGAAGTGTATTCATGTTGTATGTTTTGTAGTAAATAACTGTGAATAATAGACTCTATCTTGTATGTGTAATTTCACCATCACTATTCGTGCATTACGTAAGACGTTCCACGTTAAATAGGTTCCTAATTAAATGAAAAGACAAGATGTTGTCAAACCACTGACTTATTAGAAAATCGAGATACCGGTTTCGGTTGGTACACCATTATCAATCTCTGGTTAACTGAAACTTGAAGTACAGAGTAGCAGTATTTATACTAACGGTGAAGCACCGCCATTGTTAGACGCTTAAGCCAATGACCGTGAAGGTCTGCCATTGCATTGGCCTAGACAAGCTCCTCCCCGATTAGCAGACGTTCACGGTCATTGGCTCAATCGTCTAACAATGGCGGTGCTGCACCGTTGGTATAAATACTGCTGCTCTGTACTTCAAGTTTTAGTTTTTCAGAGATTGATAATAGTGTAACAACCAGAACCGGTATCTCGATTTTCTAATAAATCAGTGGTTTGACAACGTCTTGCCTTCTCATTTATTATGGATAACTACCACAATATCAATTTCAAAGAGGATCATAACTACTCAAAGAGGATCCTAATTTTGAACCTTACATGATAACTCATCCAAAGATTCAATCAACCAAATACAAATTTGTCTACAACAACAAGAAAAAATCCAAAAATTGTTTTTCTACCAATTGCTGAGGATGCATTCGTAGTGGGTTGAGAGTTTAGGAAGCATGTGCATACTAGAGGGTTTAAATATGAAATGAAAGATTTTAACATTGATGAAGATTGAAAGATTTCAACCATAGTGCGTTAAAAGATGACGATGAGAATAAATATGTCACTGAAAATGATATTAATGAATGAGCTGTACTAATTTAACTGAGGGAAATAAAAATTGAAGTGAGCATGAGATTTGATGAACTTTATTTTCAACTAAATCCTATAACCAAGTTGAATAAGCTAGGAACTTTTCGGCAACAGCTATTGATTGGAAATAATAGATGGTGAGAATCTTTAGGCCTTTCTTTTTATATATTCTTTTTTTGCGGATGATGCCCACATAAGCATTTTAGCTTGTGCGTGGGTAATGGATCTTGAGTGCTAAGGTGGTTGATGAGGTGAAAAACAGCCATGCCACTGGGATTCGAACCCAGACCTGCGGCAGTGCTAGCGGACTGAAGGTTGTAACGCCCTAGCCCACTGCGCCACCGAGGCCGGCAAATATATATTGTCATATATTGTGAGAAAATGAGAGATTGTCAGAATCTGTAGGTCTTTCTTATTGTCATATTCTGTGCGAAAATAACAGATTGGGAGAATCTTTAGGCCTTACTTCTTGTCATATTTTGTGAGATAATGAGAGGTTGTGAGTAGCTTTTGGCCAACATCTTCTTCTTGTAATATGCTATCTTGTTATGCTTACCTGGAATGCGAAGAAGCCCTTGCGAACATTTTTGATGCCTTCGGAAGGGGGACAGTAAGCATTGTGTTTTGCTGAAAGTATTTTCGTCTCATACAACGCTCTGACGTCACGGTCGAATGTTTCCTATGAGAAAATTATTACAAACATATCAACATTTTAATTTGTTGTAGAAGTGGCTTGAAATTTGAATTTTCATTTGATAATGAAATTCTTCCTATAGCCGATAAAAATTAAATTTTCAGCCTTCAGAACACATTGGTAAGCTCTAAAAAATCGTGAATAAGTCATGTTATAGCGAGTTATAAAGAGCATTTCTTATTTAATTTCATATTAGGCATTTCATTATTCGACAATGTAGAAGATAAAAACTATTGTTGATGGATTACTACCAGTTGCATGAAAATCCTATTAATTCCATAATAAATGTGGAATTGTTTAGCACAGCTGTTTGAAACCCTTAATGAGCAGACGAAGCCACGTGACTATTTTGCCGTTAGTGATACATACAAGTAAATGCCTTCACTCAAATATCTTTGGATCTTATCAATGTGAAGTTAAATAAGTAAGTTTTATATCGAAAACATGTAATTGATTCATTTACTTATATTATTTTCAGCATTATTTAGATTATTTTGAATTGAAGAATTTGTATCAATGTTCGAATGAATGGAATGAATAAATACAATAAATTTCATGGAGACTACGACAAGAATACCGGTGACAATGACAAGGAGCATTCAAGATAAGGAAGATGAGATACGAGAATAAGAATGAAATGAAGGAGGAGGAAATAGGGCAGGTAGGAGAAGAATGAGGATGAGAAGAAGGAGGAAAAGGAAAGAAAGGAGGAGGAGAAGAAGGAGGAAAAGGAAAGAAAGGAGGAGGAGAAGAAGGAGAAGTAGGAAAGAAAGGAGGAGGAGAAGAAGGAGAAGTAGGAGAATAAGGAGGAGTAGGAGAAAATTGAGAATAAAAAGTAGAAGGAGAGGAGAAAATGAGAGGAAAAAGAACCATGAAAAGAGAAGTTGCATCCTAGAAAGGTGCAAATATATATGAAGTTTAGTGCTGTCCAGTAGTTGATGTAGCAAATCTTGCAAAAGGCTACCATATACTGTTGGCCCTTTAGCCGAGTGACCGAAAGGGCTTTCACAGATTTTTAAGGGCTAGGCGCGTGCATTATGTTATCGACAAATGCTTTTGGCCAAAAAAGGTGGAAAAGATGTAGAAGAAGAGGAATAAAAGAAGAAGAAGGAAAGTGGAGAAGGATGAGATGAAGAAGGAGGGTGGAAGAGAAGTAGATGTGGGAATGAAGAAGAAGAAAAACAAGAAGCAT
The DNA here is from genome assembly GCA_017141385.1 of Sogatella furcifera. Taxonomy (NCBI): domain Eukaryota; kingdom Metazoa; phylum Arthropoda; class Insecta; order Hemiptera; family Delphacidae; genus Sogatella; species Sogatella furcifera. Next base: position 1,310,705 of record CM029555.1, on the reverse strand, counting down.
AAGAAGAAGAAGAAGAAGAAGAAGAAGAAGAAGAAGAAGAAGAAGAAGAAGAAGAAGAAGAAGAAGAAGAAGAAGAAGAAGAAGAAGAAGAAGAAGAAGAAGAAGAAGAAGAAGAAGAAGAAGAAGAAGAAGAAGAAGAAGAAGAAGAAGAAGAAGAAGAATGCAATGTGATTGAGAACGCTTTTAGTGGTGAGGTGTTGAGCACTCCCGTTTCATATTTACGTCACACATGATTCAATAAAATAAATTCACCAACATTTTTATCACTACCATTATCTACTTTCATTCGCTTCTACTCTTTCTACTCCTTTATTACTACTCTTCTTGTTATCCACTTTTCTCAACAATCGGTTTTACATCCAATACCTTCAATTTACCATATTTATTCAGTAACTTGTTCTCGTCTACTTGTTAAATTTTTCGACAAAATTCTAAACTGCAGTATAGAACCATAAACTCATAAAGAAAGCATTCAAGAAAGGCTGAAAAAGTATTATTTATAAATATTTTTTTGATTACAATTAAAATTTGGTTTCATAACAACTCATAACTGTATCTATGTAGGCTATAATTCTGTCCCCATTTGAAAAAAACTCATAACAGTGGGCCTACAGCGTAGAAGTTCCTTTAATAATAAATCAGCTAATAAACTTTGCAATTCTATTACCAAATTGAGTAATTGTGGAAAGTGACAACCCTCAAAAAACTCGTGAAATTATTTTAGTTTGAACCCTCGAAAAAATCAATACAATTTTGGTTTGTTTTTTTTTATTTTAGTTTGAACCCTCGAAAAAATCAATACAATGTGGAGGTTGAGAAGTACACTAAATTATTTATTGTAGTACAATTGGACGTAGTTATGCAGGAAGGAACCAACCCACAAAAATGAAAAAAACTGGATTTTTCAATATTTGGGTTGATAAAACTCTTATTTATGTTGTGAAAAATGGAAAAATCACTGGAAACAACTCTAATGGCGATTATGTGGGTTGGTTCCTTTATGCAAAACAAATATCCTACTATATGTGTTATGCAGAAAGGAACCAAGCCACATAATTGCTATGAAATGGGAAATTTTATTATTTTATTTATTATTTTTATCACTTGCCAACATGCTAATGTTATCGATGGGGGAAAATCAACTCCATATAATTTCTCCAGATCAATTATTTTCATGTTTAATGAATTGAACGGGGTATTTTAGCACTCACTTGATGGACCATAGTATCAGACCATCCGCCATGGTCTTTTAATATTGCCCTTTCCGTTTATCACTCTTATGTTAAATTTCATAAGAATATAAGTTACTATCATTCAAAATGTAGGTCTTGAAAAGATCTTCAAGTTTCATATGAGACATTCCCAGCAGAACCATCCTGTAAACGTTCATTTAAATGAGATAATTGAAAATTTCAGGCAGAAATCGAGGGATTCCCTTCACTCTTCCATTTATAACTTTTAAACGGCAGGAGCTACAATGAAATGGGAAGTTATAATATAGAAAGAAAATTTTATTCTCTAAAAAATGAGGAAAAGTTTGATTTCTTATCTCCGATGAGTGCTGAGATACATTCAATGTAAGAAACCCTTACAAATGGAAACTTTGGGGGGTAGCAAGATTGGTGGGGGGGGGGAGGGAATTTTGGAAGAACACTTCTCTGTAGAGTAGAAAATTTGCCTCATATGATTCTTTATCTCTGGAAAAACTGAAATTTTAGTCTGGTTCCTATGGCAATTATGTGGTTGCAGATATTGAAGTACAATTATGTAGTGCAGATTAAACTTTAAAACATAGGGCTATTCAATTTTTATTTGATTCTCATTTCATTTTTCAATTATGTAGTGCAGATATTGCAGTAAGTGTAGTTATCATGGAACGTAATATTGAGAATTCTAACTTTGAAAATCTATGCAGAGTTGATGTCTGTATCGTATTTATATCTTCATCTCTATCAGAATCTGTCTCCATCTCTATAACACTGACCACTGTTGAAAAGAGAGAGCTTAGAGCACTAGTGGAGTATGGAGTGGCTCTGCTATTGACAGTTGCGGCAAAGATATCATATTATCCATTGTCAATGAGCATCGTTTTGATTTTCATTTTTTTTCTCCTCAAAATATAAAAAAAACTCGAGTGCTCTCACCAACAGCTCTGACAGATATTATTTAGAGGGCTGTGTGGGATTGGCAGTTTCAGGTAAGGGAGAAAATTGCGGAAAGAAAGAGATAGAGAAAGGGTGAGAGAGAATAGAGGTGAGATGGGAATAGGAGAAAGACAGTGAAAGGAACAGAGCAAGAGGAAGAGAGTGAGAGAGTGAATTAAAGGAGCCTGACCCTTTGTTGTTGAAAATATGCGTATTAAATACATCAATTTGAATGCTAAGTCCTACAATCCTGGTCTGCTTCAAGTTATGCCTCAGTATTTCTAATGATGCATCAATTCGATAATTTTTAATACTTTTAAGTTAAACTTGATTATGATCAGTTTTATAGAAATTCGATAGAAGCCATGATAAGAAAAGATTTTTCAATCTTCTGCACTAGAAACGATAACAGAACTCAATACCTTTTGAAGATTGAAAAAAATTAAAATAAAATATTTATCTATTAGATACATCTATTTAATCTACATATACTGATAGGTGAAAACACAGACATGTGTCCAAATCGTCTTCGCTCCTAATTTAGATGAAAATATTAGAAAAGGTTATGTTCAAACTCACTATTGTCAATTCCACAACTTATTCTCGAAAATGTATCAATGATTATAATTGATAATAATTTTAGCCTAATATAATTATTATATCAACAATTTATCATTGTAGCAGAGGCTCATAGAATCAACCAAAACCTCTATCAATTTTCTTCTACTTAATAATTTTCTAATTTGAAAATTCACTATAATCTTCTATAATTATAATTAGCAAAAATTGTTGATCTAATAATTATTATTGATAATCACATCAATTCATTCTCTGAATTATTTGTTGTAATGCTTGAAAACAAACTCGAAAACATGTTTAGGATAATGCAAGCACTAATCTTCTCGAAGGAAGTAACTTGCATAAATTACTGAAGAAGAAGTGAAAAAAGTCATGATTATAAATATGATTAGGCCTATACAATTACGAAGGAGGGAATAAGACTTAGAACAGAATATAGAATTAGAATATAGAATTAGGATATAGAATTAGAATATAGAATTAGGATATAGAATTAGAATATGGAATTAGAATATAGAATTAGGATATAGAATTAGAATAAAGATAAATAGATTGGAATATAGGATTAAGGAAGGAAATAGATAAAAAAATTAACGAAACATATAAGATTTTGTAACTAATAATGAAAATAGGGGAGAATATTATGTAGTTTGTGGAAGACAGTTAGAAGTTAAAAGAAGGAGAAGAGAAAGAAGAAGAAGAAGAAGAAGAAGAAGAGGAAGAAGAAGAAGAAGGAGAAGAAGAAGAAGAAGAAGAAGAAGAAGAAGAAGAAGAAGAAGAAGAAGAAGAAGAAGAAGAAAAAGGAAGGAAAGAAGAAAGAGAAGAAAGAAGAGAAACATTAGGAATAGGATTGTGAAAGTGAAGAAGAAAAGACATCAAATATCAGAAAAGTAGAGGAAAAGATAATAATAGCGAGTGGAATTCACAGCATCAATAGATTTTCCCCTTCATTGTTGTAACAGTGGGACAAGTCTGGAAATTTTCCCATCAATATATTTCTTTTAGGGTGCGCTTTCCTTCTTTCTTCAAGCGAAAAAAAACAGCACAATGACAAAACCAAAGTCACTACAGTTTGTCCAAGCAGAGCAGAGACTCGAAAATAACTCCAAATCGGTCAATATTGGTTCATTAATTTTAAAATTAGTCTCAAATTGTAGAAAACATTTTTCTCCACAATTTGAGACCAAATTCACGAGTTTTGAACCAATATTGACCGAGCTAGATTAATTTCCCCATCTTCCCAGAATGTCTTCTTCGCTTGGACAGACTGTGCCAAACCTCCTCCCATCTCCCCCCCCCCCTAAACTAAAAGGTCCCCAAAAAGCAGAATCACTTCCCTCCCCTAGGAATGGTTCCAAAAAACAGAATCATTCCCCATGCTACGAAGAAAAGAAGACTTACGATAGATTATTATCATTTGCTAAAGCGGTACTGCTGACTTTCATCAACCTGAAAGCCTTGAAGAGGTAATTTATGTGTGTCTACAAGAAAAGGCACAGTAGAAGAGGGGGAAAGAAGAGAGGAAGAGGAATATCAGCGAAATGAGAAAAACAGAGAGGAGAAGAAAGAATAATTTTTCACATAACAATGATGAGTAATTATTATGGATGAATTCATAACAGTATATTGTATAATATTAAATTATTCTCACTGGCGGCTCGTACCCATGAAACAGGTGAAGCTCCCGTATCTTTTACTGTACAGCACTTCATCTGTTTCACAGGCACGAGCCGCCAGTGAATTTATTCTATGTATTAGTAACGAGGATATAGTTGACACCATGGAGTTGGTTCGTCTGTCTCTTGTATGTGACGTAACCTACTAACAGGTTATGAAAAGCATCAAGCATGAAGCAAGTAATGCCTCGAATTGATAAAGGAATCGAGAAATAAGAAATGGTAACAATTCCAAGAAAATTAGAACCACGAAATAAATGAAAAATTGATTAGGCATTTGATGTTTATTATTAGACGTATCACTTAACTTGAAATTATTTTAAGAGTAGGAGATTGAATTATTTACTTATTGGTTGAAAACACAGACTAATGTCCAAAACGTCTTCTGAATCAAATCACCAATTTTCACAAAATTTCTTCAATAATGTATATGGTATATATATATATATATATATGTATGTATAACAACAACGGTCATTGTTTACAATATCTTAATGAATGTAATTGACTGAATCAATTTGAGATTACAGTTATTGAGGAGAATGGAATAAAATTGTGATAAATTTCACGATAAATTGAAGATAATAGACCATCTGACGACAGGGGTAGAGAGAAAGAGATGGGCTAGGACGAATAATGGAAAAAGAGACTGAAAACGCGCAAGACGGAGGACAATAAGACGAAGAAGTGAATAGAAAAGAAAGCAGAAGAAAAACAGTTGCTAAGAAAAAGATAAAAAACTTGGGAATAGCATTGACAAGGTCCGACCATTCTTTCGGTACCCTGGAAAAATACCCCCCCCCCCCCCAGTTTCCCCCTTCAACTTCCCCATTTTGGGGAACTTACAATAGGGGACTGCAAAAACCAACGATCTTAGATTGACGACTCCTCTAAACCGCCATTTTCTATTTCATTCAATGTGCTCCCAGTTTCTTCAATACGCTTCTAGTAGAAAAATAATAGTTGAACGTGACTAATGCATTTCATCAGTGGAGCTATTAGCGTTAATACTGCACTGATAAATTTTGTAGAACCGTTCCAAGTAGAAATTCGAGATAATATTCACAGTTCAGTTTAAATGATCAGATTCATTTAACGCACCAATGATTACTGGCGGCTCGTGCCCATGAAACAGGTGAAGTGCTCTACAGTAAATGATACGAGCACTTCACCTGTTTCGTGGGCACGAGCCGCCAGTGCACCAATCTAGTTTTATCATAAATTTATCCGTTATTTGTTATGGCATTATTCTATTGTTGTCTCCCATCCTCTAGTTTCGTCACATTTTTCTGTTCATTACGTAGCCTATCGTATTGTGAGTTTAAAAATTTTGTATTATATGAATGTTTCATTATTGTATTTGCTGTTGAAATTTGTCGTTCTCAACTAGCGGCTCGCGCCCACGAAACGGGTGAAGTGCCCGTATATTTTACTGTATAGCACTTAATGGGTACGAGTTTCGTGGGCACGAGCCGCCAGTGCCATTTTGTAATGTTTGTATGACAGCTAATCGGGGAGGAGCTTGCCTAGGCCAATGGCTGACGCTCGCTGTTATTGGTTCGAGCAACTACCAATAGCAGTGATTGACGGTTATTCATATCAATACTGCTGGTCTTCACTTTAAGTTTTAGTTTACCAGAGATTGCTAGTGTTCTGGCAACCGAAACCGGCATCTCAATTTCTTATAAATGATGTTTGTCACAGAATTCTTTTGGTGTTTCCTCTACAAGATTATTATAGAAATCAGTAGAAAAGATTGAAAGTAGGCAATTCATGTCTTACATAGCTGATAGCTATGATTTGTAGTAATACAAATGTTAGAGCACCTACAAGAAATTTATTCGTTGTAACAATTTTCAACACTAGCCGCTAGTACTCACGAAACAGGTGAAGTGCTGTACAGTAAAAGATACTGGCACTTCACCTGTTTCGTGGGCACCAGCCGCCAGTGATTTTTAATTATTCAATACTTTTCAACTTACCGAATTTCCTACTTTACATAGTTGCCACTTTTAAGGCCATGACCTCACGCATTGAATGTAGCATTGATAGTAGTAATAATTTATTATCTCAAATATTGAAAAATGCATGTGGACAATTACGTCCAATTATAATACAGTACTTATTTCAAAGACTTACCTTAAAATTGACCCGATTATAGGTGAGATCTTGTACTCCGACCTTGAGCGGACTCCGGGTGAGGTCGGACAGCGTTTGAATTTCGGTGCTGGGTGTTTGCAGAATGGCGACTATGGTTGCCGAGTAGGATGTGTAGAAGAAGAGTGACGTCACTGATATCAGGAATATTGTGATTTTCGACGAGGACGATTCTGGCCAGATGTAGGAACCTTGTTGGGAAATAATAATAATAGATAAAATATAATTATATATAATAATAGTAACTCATTTTTCACAGTCTACATCATTTAAAAATACGGGATTTACATTTTTCTCAACACATAAGCTTCATCTCCTCAATAAACAGTACGAAAAACATGGAGCTCACACGACTTGCCTCTTATCGTAAGCCTTATAAAGAGAAATAGAAATTGGGAAAAGAGAAGCAAGAAATTATTGGTTTGAAATTATAGATATCCATTCATTTATTTGAAAGAATGCAATATATTCGTTGGAAAAAAGCAGAGACAATTAGGTCCAAAATGTATTTTAGATCATATTTATTAATCTAAAAGCGAACATACATTATGTTCAGATCATCAATTATGTATTAACATAGGCCTAGCTGATGCCGAAACGTTAGGTGACATTGTTTGTTCCTTGTGCGCTCTAACAGCTGATGTTGTGAACTGTCATTAGTAGATATATAGTAGATGATGTTCTTGGAATGAAAAGAGAAAATAGATGCTTTACATCAGCTGTTTGTAGTCACAGTACTAACGGTAGCCTACTTACAGTACGCACCTCTACCTAATTACTGCAGTACTAAGCAAGGTAATTAGAATATAATTCTATTCTAATTACCTTGGTACTAAGTACCAAGTACTAAGTACATGGTACTTGTAAGTTCATGTAGGCCTACATGAGACACATGTCTCTTTCTTTGTGCGCTCCAACAGCTGATGTTATCAAGTTATTATTAGTTGTCATTACGTTATACCTATATACGTTCCATTCACGATCACTTGAGACGGACTAAACAAACTTTTAGAGTGTGTGTGCGTGTAATGGAAGGTCTTCTTCTACGCGAAACAGTCGAACAGCTGACTCTTGTCTTGAGCTGTGATTGGCTACAGCTGTTGGTCTGTGGCCGAAAGCTTCGCATAGAAGAAGACCTTCCATTACACGCACACAACTCAAAAAGTTTGTTTATCCCGTCTCAAGTGATCGTGAATAGAGTATAGATAATGTTTTTGAAATCCAAAGAATCAGTAGATGCTTTACATTACATAAGTTACGTAAGAAAGTTAGTAAGTTACATTACGTACAAGAAACAAAGATCGGTTCCTTGTACACTGATTTTCTCAATTAGAGTTGTCATTAACCTATGCCTGGATGATGATCTTGAAATAAAAATTGACAAAACATGTTTTATATTTGAAGTTAGTAAGCCAAATCACGTTCAAGAGACAGACGAAACCGCCTAACGTTTTGGCGTTGGCTATATGCTATGGAAGTCAAGGAACCGAAGAGAAATGAAGAAAAATTTTGACAAATAACAATGACGAGCATTTATTTCAATAGAAATGTGGAGAAATGGTGGAAAAAACATGAAAAACAATCTAAAAATACAATGAAATGAAAATAAGATGTAAACTTAATAATTATAAGGAGGATTGAGTAATAAAAAGAAAGCAATGGAAACAGGTGAATGGCGAGATGGAATAACAAATCGTGGAAGTTCAATAAAAAAAGAGGAAGTGAAGAATAAGAGGAAGGAGAAAAATAAGAAAAGAAGAGAGAGTGAGTGGAAAAGGAATGTAAGTGGAGATGGGTGTTGTACGTTTCTTTTCGATCCGTTGCTCTTTTAATGGATGTCTTAAAGTGTAGGAGTGGAAAGAAGAAGAAAAGAAGAAGGAGAAGAAGAATAAGAATAAGAAGAAGAAGAAGAAGAAGAAGAAGAAGAAGAAGAAGAAGAAGAAGAAGAAGAAGAAGAAGAAGAAGAAAGAAGAAGAAGAAAGAAGAAAAGGAGAAGAAGAAGAAGAAGAAGAAGAAGAAGAAAGAAGACGCAAGTAGAAGGAGAAGAAGACGAACAAGAAGATAAGAAGAAGAAAAAGAAGAAGACGCAAGTAGAAGGAGAAGAAGACGAACAAGGAGATAAGAAGAAGAAAAAGAAGAAGAAAGTAGAAGAAGAAGAAGGAAGAGGAAGATGATGAAGAAGAAGAAGAAGAAGAAGAAGAAGAAGAAGAAGAAGAAGAAGAAGAAGAAGAAGAAGAAGAAGAAGAAGAAGAAGAAGAAGAAGAAGAAGAAGAAGAAGAAGAAGAAGAAGAAGAAGAAGAAGAAGAAGAAGAAGAAGAAGACGAACAAGAAGATAAGAAGAAGAAAAAGAAGAAGAACCAAGTAGAAGAGAAGAAGAAAAAGAAGATAAGAAGAAGAAAGAAGAAGAAGAAGAAGAAAAGAAGAAGAAGAGAAGAAGAAGAAGAAGAAGGAAGAAGAAGAAGAAAGAAGAAGAAGAAGAAGAAGAAGAAGAAGAAGAAGAAGAAGAAGAGAAGAAGAAGAAGAAGAAGAAGAAGAAGAAGAAGAAGAGAAGAAGAAGAAGAAGAAGAAGAAGAAGAAGAAGAGAAGAAGAAGAAGAAGAAGAAGAAGAAGAAGAAGAAGAAGAAGAAGAAGAAGAAGAAGAAGAAGAAGAAGAAGAAGAAGAAGAAGAAGAAGAAGAAGAAGAAGAAGAAGAAGAAGAAGAAGAAGAAGAAGAAGAAGAAGAAGAAGAAGAAGAAGAAGAAGAAGAAGAAGAAGAAGAGAAGAAGAAGATAAGAAGAGAAGAAGAAGAAGAAGAAGAAAGAAAAGAAGAAGAAGAAGAAGAAGAAGAAGGGTAAGAAGAAGGAGAAGGAGAAGAAGTAAGGAATGTAAGAAGGGGTGCAAAATCGCTACGGCTGAGTAGTCAGTCACCTTAGTACCACTACAAAGGCATGACTGTGGTTTTGACTTTCTCAAGCGAAATCACTTTTCCTTGGTATTGCCTGCTTTTCGCGTTATCTTCCATTCCCTTCTCCGTTTTTATTCACGTTTTCCAACTTATCTTCTTTGTTTGTTTGTTGTTATTCGATGAAAAATAGACACTTAACCGCACATAGACTATTCGTTCAATATTTTTATAGACTAATCCTTTTTCTATTTCTATGCATCACTTATTTTTCCATACTTTCTGGCACCCTCATCACTCTTCAAACTAGATTATTCAAATAAAAGTGTCCTATGTCTATGTGTAATAACCTTGACCATTTTTTAGTGCATTTCATTTGAAAAAATGCACTATTGGTCTTGCCCTGACAATCGATAATTCATGATGTGATGTATTTTTTACACGTTTCCGAGCCCCTAGAACACGAATCTGATGTCCGTTCAAATTCATATATCTATATATATCATATATATATATATATATATATATATATATATATATATATATATATATATATATATATTTATATATTTATATATGTACAGTTTCTTGTTAACACGATAACTCCCGAAGGGCTTGTCGGAGAGCGACCAAATTTTGCAAAAAATTCATTAGTGTTAATATCTCGGTCAAGCTCGTTAACCAGCCAAATTGGTCCAAGGGTAGGGGGTGAAATTGGGGGATGAAAATTTTGAAAAATCACTACAAATCGACCAATAACGTGATCGTTTTGAAAATTGGTGGGTATAATACCCTTATTATTCCCTACAATTTGAGCCATCAACGAAAAAAATCCAATCGAAAATGGCAGAGAAAATGGCGAATAACACAATGCCAAAAATTGTGTTTTTCGAAAACGGCGCCTTTGAATTCATACCCTGAATAGCTCATTTTATAAGTCATATGATTTGAGCCATCATAGAATTGCATTTGAAATGCACTCTTTCTGACCGCCAGCTGCCGGAGCGAATTTTTTTTATTATCAATCTTCTTCCAATTATAGACCTTATTGAATACTTTCTAGATCTTGTGAAGCCTCACAGGTAAAACTCCATATTTTAATACTTATAATCAATATTTTTTATATTCAATAGGCTCTGGCTCTGAAGCTCCTCCCACTCTTAACACTATTCATAATCATCATTATAGGACTATAGTCCGACCAAGCCAAGAAGAGCCTCTGGCAAGATGAAAAATGACTCCAGCTTGGTCAATATTTGTTGAAGAAT
>CM029555.1:1287500-1297500 GCA_017141385.1 Sogatella furcifera | reverse complement strand
AAAGTGGCTCATTCTATTACCATGTAATGTTATGAAATGAGAATATAAAATAGGAGCAACAACCTTTAAGTGAATGTTTTCTCAAGTGAGTGTTTATTTTGATAGAATAAGGCTAAGATGAGAAAATGACTCCAGCTTGGTCAATATTGGTTAAAAAATATTGATTGGGCTCAAATTGAAGGTCAGAATGTTTCCTACGATTGAGACAAAATCAATAATTTTCAAACAATATTGACCGAGCTGGAGTTATTTTCTCTATGAGTGGTTCAACTTTGAAAATACAGCATTTGACGTACCTTTTTTGGTCTCAAATGTGCTTTGATTGTTTAAAATGATTATTCAGTAGCAAATTATAAAGGAAATCAATATAAACTTGAAAAATCGCGAAAAAATAAGCCTATTGGATGAAATTTGGACAAAATTTTTGTGTATTTCCACAACAAGCTTCCATTGTTTGTTAGCATGTTGAAAATTGAAAATTGAAAATTTAAAATTTAAAATTGAAAATTGAAAATTGAAGATTGAAAATTGAAAATCCAAAATTGAAAATTGAAAATTGAAAATTGAAAATCTGAGAAAAACTCCGAAAATTCTGAAAAATAGTAAAACGCTAATATGAAGTGTAACCTTTGAAAAATATATTGGACATAGGTAGTTTAAAACTTAATTCAATATCTTCCAGATTAGTTCATCTATAATCTTGCAGAACCATTGAACTTACAATTTGGATATGTCATATCAAGGTGGAAGATATGCAACTTGCAATACATCTACAATTGTTAAAAACTTATTACTTGCTTAATCTTGAACGGATTTCAAAAATATTCCAACACAACATTTCTAGACCTCATCTGAACCTGCCCACCAAATATTTCAATCTTCATTTTCAAATTTTTCAATTTTCAATTTTCAATTTTAATTTTCAATTTTATTTCAATTTTCAAATTTATTTTCAATTTTCAATTTTCAATTTTCAATTTTCAATTTTAAATTTTCAATTTTCAATTTTCAATTTAAATTTTAATTTTCAATTTTCAATTTTCAATTTCAATTTTCAATTTTCAATTTTAAATTTCAATTTTCAATTTTAAATTTTAATTTTAAATTTTCAATTTTCAATTTTAAATTTTTCAATTTTCAATATTTTAAATTTTAAATTTTCAATTTTCAATTTTCAATTTTCAATTTTCAATTTTCAATTTTCAATTTTAAATTTTCAATTTTCAATTTTCAATTTTAAATTTTCAATTTTCAATTTTCAATTTTCAATTTTCAATTTTCAATTTTCAATTTTCAATTTTCAATTTTCAATTTTCAATTTTCAATTTTCAATTTTCAATTTTCAATTTTCAATTTTCAATTTTCAATTTCCAATCTTCAATTTTCAATTTCAAATTTTAATTTTTAAATTTCAAATTTTAAATTTTAAATTTTTTGTTTATACGTAACGTAAGTTCATTCAATGACCGTGATGGAGTGTTTCTCTTCACTAACAGCTATTGTGGTGCATCTACTGTCTCTTCTTTTTTGAAAACATCATAAATAGGCATAATTAAACAACAGCTCTAATCGAAAACATCAGCTGTTTGAGCACACAAGGAGCAGATGAAACAACCAAACATATTCGGGTCATCTATACACGCTTCAAGAAGGCAATTGTGTTTGAAAAGACGTTGACAGCTACACTATATATCTATATATTCTCACAACAATACATAGCAGGCTATTGGTTTCCTGTGAAGTCATGTGCAGAAGGCTACTCTTCTCTGATGAGAAGTGTGAAAAGGAGAAGAAGATAGTGTTGAGGAAGAGGATACGGTAGAGGAAGAGAAGGAGGAAGAGGAGGAGGAGGAGGAGGAGGAGGAGGAAGCAATTAGGAAGGGTAAGAGAAAGAGTGTTGAGTTGAATCATCCGATGTGTTTCGCTTGACTTGAAACAATGTGGCTGATTTGATTCGATTTTATTGGTTAGTGGGTGGTAGACTGGTAGACCAGTTTTCTCTTGAAAGAATGTAGAAAATTTGAAGTAGACTCGAGGAAAGGTAAGGATTTGACGTAAGAAAACGTAACATTTATTAATTGTTCTCACATAAAACGTACATAAACATATTGTTGTGAATTTACAATGAATTAGAATTGCATCAAACCAGCATTGAAGTGAGCTGTAATCAGATAGAGTTTGCAACAGAAATTGAGGCAATAATGAAGTAAAGTTGAAATTGGAATTGAATAGTATCAGAAAAAATTTATGAATAGCTTCACTGTATTCTAAAGTCTATATGATTATGAACATGACACGGAATACAGTGACTATCTCACATAGTCAGTTTATATTTGAAAATTAAAATTTAAAACTCAGGGCTATCTAAAATAATTGATGAATTAAATGAGAATCAAATACCCTTTTCAAGAAACTTTAGAATTATTATTCTACATACTTGTTTTGGGACTCAGCCCATTATCAATGTGACATTGATAATGGCGATGAGTCCCAAAACATGTATGTGGAATAATAATTTGAAAGTTTTTTAAAACGGGTATTTGATTTTTATTAAATTCATCAGTTTATATTACATAGAACGCCTTGTAATATATGATTCCGTTGATTGTCTTGGAAGAAGAGCGCTGTAACGCTACGTAGCTGGCTTGTGATTGGTGGAACGCCCCCAGCGCCCCACCCATCAGACTTGACTCCTCCCACGAAAGAGCTGAGTTTACAGCGAGGAGCGTGGCTTGCTCATTCCACCAATAGCAAGCCAGCAATGTAATGGAGATGTTTCACTGATAGATTCAAGTTCGTTCCACTGCCAAGTTGGCTATATTGAGCTGATAACACTGGCGGCTCGTAACCACGAAATAGGTGAAGTTTAATTTTAAATTTATTTTCATTTTAAATTTAATTTAATTTTTCAATTTTAAAATTAATTTTCAATTTTCAATTATTAATAATTTTATTTTATTTCAATTCAATTTTCAATTTTCAATTTTAATTTTCAATTTTCAATTTTTATTTAATTTTAATTTTAATTTCAATTTTCAATTTAATTTTCAAATTTTTAATTTCAAATTTTCAATTTTCAATTTTCAATTTTCAATTTTCAATTTTCAATTTTCAATTTTCAATTTTCAATTTTCAATTTTCAATTTTCACTTTCAATTTTCAATTTTCAATTTTCAATTTTCAATTTTCAATTTTCATTCAATTTTCAATTTTCAATTTTCAATTTTAATTTTCAATTTTCAATTTTCAATTTTCAATTTTCAATTTTCAATTTTCAATTTTCAATTTTCAATTTCAATTTTCAAATTTTCAATTTTCAATTTTCAATTTTTCAATTTTCAATTTTCAATTTTCTTTCAATTTATTTTTCAATTTTCAATTTAATTTTCAATTTTCAATTTTCAATCTTAGAATTCAATTTTCAATTTCAACAGGTGAAGTTTAATTTTTACATTTCAAAATTTTAAATTTTCAATTTTTTGTTTATACGTAACGTAAGTTCATTCAATGACCGTGATGGAGTGTTTCTCTTCACTAACAGCTATTGTGGTGCATCTACTGTCTCTTCTTTTTGAAAACATCATAAATAGGCATAATTAAACAACAGCTCTAATCGAAAACATCAGCTGTTTGAGCACACAAGGAGCAGACGAAACAACCAAACATATTCGGGTCATCTATACACGCTTCAAGAAGGCAATTGTGTTTGAAAAGACGTTGACAGCTACACTATATATCTATATATTCTCACAACAATACATAGCAGGCTATTGGTTTCCTGTGAAGTCATGTGCAGAAGGCTACTCTTCTCTGATGAGAAGTGTGAAAAGGAGAAGAAGAGAAGAAGATAGTGTTGAGGAAGAGGATACGGTAGAGGAAGAGAAGGAGGAAGAGGGGAGGAGGAGGAGGAAGCAATTAGAAAGGGTAAGAGAAAGAGTGTTGAGTTGAATCATCCGATGTGTTTCGCTTGACTTGAAGCAATGTGGCTGATTTGATTCGATTTTATTGGTTAGTGGGTGGTAGACCAGTTTTCTCTGGCAAGAATGTCGGAAATTTGAAGTAGACTCGAGGAAATGTAAGGATTTGACGTAAGAAAACGTAACATTTATTAATTGTACTCACTTACATAAAACGTACATAAACATATTGTTCTGAATTTACAATGAATTAGAATTGCATCAAACCAGCATTGAAGTGAGCTGTAATCAGATAGAGTTTGCAACAGAAATTAAGGCAATAATGAAGTAAAGTTGGAATTGGAATTGAATAGTATCAGAAAAAAATTATGAATAGCTTCACTGTATTCTAAAGTCAATATGATTATGAACATGACACGGAATACAGTGACTATCTCATATAGTCAGTTTATATTTGAAAATTAAAATTTAAAACTCAGGGCTATCTAAAATAATTGATGAATTAAATGAGAATCAAATACCCTTTTTAAAAAACTTTAGAATTATTATTCCACATAAATGTTTCGGGACTCAGCCCATTATCAATGTGACATTGATAATGGCAATGAAATCCCAAAAATGTATGTGGAATAATAATTGAAAGTTTTAAAACTGGTATTTGATTTTCATTTAATTCATCAGTTAATATTATATAGAACGCCTTGTAATATATTATTCCGTTGATTGTCTTGGAAGAAGAACGCTGTAACGCTACGTAGCTGGCTTGTGATTGGTGGAACGCCCACAGCGCCCCACCCATCAGAGTTGACTCCTCCCACGAAAGAGCTGAGTTTACAGCGAGGAGGCATGGCTTGCTCATTCCACCAATAGCAAGCCAGCAATGTAATGGAGACGTTTTACTGCTAGATTCAAGTTCGTTCCACTGTCAAGTTGACTATATTGAGCTGATAACACTGGCGGCTCGTAACCACAAAATAGATGAAGTGCCCTTATCTTCACTGTACAGCACTTCACCTGTGAGCAAGAGCCGCCAGTGACTGATAATGTATTTTATCAAGAATAGAATTATCTTCAACTATCATTACCAAGTGAACAATCCAAATTACCCAGTCAATTCAGAGTGAATTAAGTAAATGATATTGTTATTCCAATTCTAGCAAATGGAGTTGATGTATTCAATCCAGTAAAAAAATTCTACCTACTTTATAGTACATATCTTTATTAGTACATCCTCCTGTAATAATTACGGCATAGTGTTCAGATAGAAACATTCTACTTGTATAGTCTGTCCAAGCTAACAAGACCCTCTGGTAAAATGAAGAAATGACTCCAGCTTGATCAATATTGGTTCAAGAATAATTATTGATTTGGTCTCAGTCGTAGGAAACATTCTGATCTACAACTTGAGACCAAATCAATATTTTTTAACCAATATTGTAGTCATTTTCTCATCTTCAGAGTGTCTTCTTTTTGTTGGACAGACTATGCAAGTAATCTTCTTGCCAATTTAAATGTTTAAGATTTTACTTGTTCAAGTAATTTAAACTTGATTCCCCTTAAATTTTCAATTTGTCAACGATTTTAACAAACTTGAGTTCTACATTTCATAGTTATTTCTATCCATATTTACTATGCTAAAAGGACCTAAATGAGTGAGACACAATTTTTAGTGATTAAACCAGCGAGAGAGCAACACCAGATCTCCGTGAGTGAGAGAGACTGACTGATATCTATGAATTGAGTGAATAAGTGTAGAATATCAATCTCGTGAGTGAGTAATTTGTCTTACTCTGAGTGGGAAAACGGTTGAGTGAGAGAGACTAAAACCATGTCCTCCTCATGAGAGTGAGCGAATGTGAACAATACTCAGAATTGGAAGAATTAAGAACTCAGAATCCTCAATTTTCAATTTTCAATTTTCAATTTTCAATTTTCAATTTTCAATTTTCAATTTTCAATTTTCAATTTTCAATTTTCAATTTTCAATTTTCAATTTTCAATTTTCAATTTTCAATCAATTTCAATTTTCAATTTTCAATTTTCAATTTTCAATTTTCAATTTTCACAATTTTCAATTTTCAATTTTCAATTTTCAATTTTCAATTTTCAATTTTCAATTTTCAATTTTCAATTTTCAATTTTCAATTTTCAATTTTCAATTTTCAATTTTCAATTTTCAATTTTCAATTTTCAATTTTCAATTTTCAATTTTCAATTTTCAATTTTCAATTTTCAATTTTCAATTTTCAATTCTCAATTTTCAATTTCAATTTTCAATTTTCAATGACCGTGATGGGAGTGTTTCTCTTCACTAACAGCTATTGTGGTGCATCTACTGTCTCTTCTTTTTTGAAAACATCATAAATAGGCATAATTAAACAACAGCTCTAATCGAAAACATCAGCTGTTTGAGCACACAAGGAGCAGACGAAACAACCAAACATATTCGGGTCATCTATACACGCTTCAAGAAGGCAATTGTGTTTGAAAAGACGTTGACAGCTACACTATATATCTATATATTCTCACAACAATACATAGCAGGCTATTGGTTTCCTGTGAAGTCATGTGCAGAAGGCTACTCTTCTCTGATGAGAAGTGTGAAAAGGAGAAGAAGATAGTGTTGAGGAAGAGGATACGGTAGAGGAAGAGAAGGAGGAAGAGGAAGAGGAGGAAGAGGAAGAGAAGGAGGAAGAGGAAGAGGAAGCAATTAGAAAGGGTAAGAGAAAGAGTGTTGAGTTGAATCATCCGATGTGTTTCGCTTGACTTGAAGCAATGTGGCTGATTTGATTCGATTTTATTGGTTAGTGGGTGGTAGACCAGTTTTCTCTGAAAGAATGTCGGAAATTTGAAGTAGACTCGAGGAAACGTAAGGATTTGACGTAAGAAAACGTAACATTTATTAATTGTTCTCACTTACATAAAACGTACATAAACATATTGTTCTGAATTTACAATGAATTAGAATTGCATCAAACCAGCATTGAAGTGAGCTGTAATCAGATAGAGTTTGCAACAGAAATTGAGGCAATAATGAAGTAAAGTTGAAATTGGAATTGAATAGTATCAGAAAAAATTTATGAATAGCTTCACTGTATTCTAAAGTCTATATGATTATGAACATGACACGGAATACAGTGACTATCTCACATAGTCAGTTTATATTTGAAAATTAAAATTTAAAACTCAGGGCTATCTAAAATAATTGATGAATTAAATGAGAATCAAATACCCTTTTCAAGAAACTTTAGAATTATTATTCTACATACTTGTTTCGGGACTCAGCCCATTATCAATGTGACATTGATAATGGCGATGAGTCCCAAAACATGTATGTGGAATAATAATTTGAAAGTTTTTAAAACGGGTATTTGATTTTTATTAAATTCATCAGTTTATATTACATAGAACGCCTTGTAATATATGATTCCGTTGATTGTCTTGGAAGAAGAGCGCTGTAACGCTACGTAGCTGGCTTGTGATTGGTGGAACGCCCCCAGCGCCCCACCCATCAGACTTGACTCCTCCCACGAAAGAGCTGAGTTTACAGCGAGGATGCGTGGCTTGCTCATTCCACCAATAGCAAGCCAGCAATGTAATGGAGATGTTTCACTGATAGATTCAAGTTCGTTCCACTGCCAAGTTGGCTATATTAAGCTGATAACACTGGCGGCTCGTAACCACGAAATAGGTGAAGTTTAAATTTTAAATTTTCAATTTTCAATTTTCAATTTTAAATTTTCAATTTTAAATTTTAAATTTTCAATTTTTAATGTTCAATTTTCAATTTCAAATTTTAAATTTTCAATTTTCAATTTTCAATGTTCAATTTTCAATTTTCAATTTCCAATTTTCAATTTCCAATTTTCAATTTTCAATTTTCAATTTTTTCAATTTTCAATTTTCAATTTTCAATTTTCAATTTTCAATTTTCAATTTTAAATTTCAATTTTCATTTTCAATTTTAATTTTCAATTTTCAATTTTCAATTTTCAATTTTGAATTGGAAAAATTTTAAATTTAAAATTTAGAATTGAAAAAATAAATTGAAAATGAAAATTAAAAATTGAAAATTGAAAATTGAAAATTTATAATTTAAAATTAAATAGCGCCTCGGTCGCCAAAAATATCCTTCCCACCCACTTGCACACAGTGAATACACGCTTCAAGAAGGCAATTGTGTTTGATAAGACGTTGACAGCTACACTATATATCTATATATTCTCACAACAATACATAGCAGGCTATTGGTTTCCTGTGAAGTCATGTGCAGAAGGCTACTCTTCTCTGATGAGAAGTGTGAAAAGGAGAAGAAGATAGTGTTGAGAGAAGGAGGATAAGAGGAAGAGGAAGGAGGAAAGAGGAAGAGGAAGCAATTAGAAAGGGTAAGAGAAAGAGTGTTGAGTTGAATCATCCGATGTGTTTCGCTTGACTTGAAACAATGTGGCTGATTTGATTCGATTTTATTGGTTAGTGGGTGGTAGACCAGTTTTCTCTGGAAAGAATGTCGGAAATTTGAAGTAGACTCGAGGAAACGTAAGGATTTGACGTAAGAAAACGTAACATTTATTAATTGTTCTCACTTACATAAAACGTACATAAACATATTGTTCTGAATTTACAATGAATTAGAATTGCATCAAACCAGCATTGAAGTGAGCTGTAATCAGATAGAGTTTGCAACAGAAATTAAGGCAATAATGAAGTAAAGTTGAAATTGGAATTGAATAGTATCAGAAAAGAAATTATGAATAGCTTCACTGTATTCTAAAGTCAATATGATTTTGAACATGACACAGAATACAGTGACTATCTCATATAGTCAGTTTATATTTGAAAATTAAACTTTAAAACTCAGGGCTATTTGAAATAATTGATGAATTAAATGAGAATCAAATACCCTTTTTAAAAAACTTTAGAATTATTATTCCACATAAATGTTTCGGGACTCAGCCCATTATCAATGTGACATTGATAATGGCGATGAGTCCCAAAAAATGTATGTGGAATAATAATTCGAAAGTTTTTTAAAACGGTTATTTGATTTTTATTCAATTCATCAGTTTATATTACATAGAACGCCTTGTAATATATTATTCCGTTGATTGTCTGGGAAGAAGAGCGCTGTAACGCTACGTAGCTGGCTTGTGATTGGTGGAACGCCCCCAGCGCCCCACCCATCAGAGTTGACTCCTCCCACGAAAGAGCTGAGTTTACAGCGAGGAGGCGTGGCTTGCTCATTCCACCAATAGCAAGCCAGCAATGTAATGGAGACGTTTCACTGCTAGATTCAAGTTCGTTCCACTGTCAAGTTGACTATATTGAGCTGATAACACTGGCGGCTCGTAACCACGATATAGGTAAAGTGTCCTTATCTTTCACTGTACAGCACTTCACCTGTGAGCACGAGTCGCCAGTGGCTGATAATGTATTTTATCAAGAATAGAATTATCTTCAACTATCATTACCAAGTGAATAATCCAAATTACCCAGTCAATTCAGAGTGAATTAAGTAAATTATATTGTTATTTCAATTCAAGCAAGTGGAGTTGATGTATTCAATCCAGTACAAAAATTCTACCTTTACTTTATAGTACATCTTTATTAGTACATCCTCCTGTAATAATTACGGCATAGTGATCAGATAGAAACATTCTACCTGTGTCTGTCCAAGCTAACAAGACCCTCTGGTAAAATGAAAAAATGACTCCAGCTCGATCAATATTGGTTCAAGAATTATTGATTTGGTCTCAGTCGTATGAAACATTCTGATCTACAACTTGAGACCAAATCAATATTTTTTAACCAATATTGTAGTCATTTTCTCATCTTGCCAGAGGGTCTTCTTCGCTTGTACAGACTATGCAAGTAATCTCTTCTTGCCAATCGAATAAATGCATAAAGATTACTTGTTCAAGTATTTTGATTTTGAGTACTTGATTTTCCTTGAAATTTTAAAATTATTTGTCAACGATAACAAACTTGAGTTCTACATTTCAATAGTTATATCTATAACCATTTCTATTCATATTTACTATGCTAAAAGGACCTGAATGAGTGAGACACAATTTTTAGTGATTAAA